>JBAMJV010000155.1:155000-350000 GCA_037951105.1 Echinarachnius parma
TAGGGCCATATTTCTGAGGCAAAGTCGTTTCCTAAATTTGCTACTTTTTCGTCTCAAGCGATCCTCTGAACACTGAGACATTCTCGCCCCACGGCCTGCCATATAATTAGCTGTACAGAAGAACCGCATGACTGCTCTGCCTTTGATAAGGAAGACAATGTGAGCCATTCTTCTGTACAGCTTATTCTACGGCAGGCCGTGGGGCGAGAATGTCTCAGTGTTCCGAGGATCGCTGGAGACGAAAAAGTAGCAAATTTAGGAAACGACATTGCCTCAGAAATATGGCCCTAGGATCCAAACGCCTTACCCAAAATCAATGCTCATGGTATCATTTTGTTGGAAAAAGAATACCCAATCAAACAAAATACAATAACATTTGGTCGATGGTGTTGATGAAATTAACGATCGTAGTTGTTGCATCCTTTCTGGGCCACCCTGTATAGATCAAAACATTTTGATGTTGTTCCATGTTTTTCAGGTGTTTTATTTATTCAGAAATGTACAAGAGTTAGGCAGCAATCATAACAGCACATATAATAGCTTTAGATGATTCATAATAGGGACTATATATTCAAAACATAATTTTTCAGGTTTTTCAGGGTAAAAAAAAAAAAATTAATTCAGGAAGTATAAGAGTTAGGCAGCAATCCTAACAGCACATCTAATAACTTTGCTGTATAGACGGTTTTGGAAGTTCAAATATAAACAACAAAACAATGGTAAAATGTGAACATAATTTGCCTTTTATGCACTTTATTAAGTTGAATACAATTCGCTTACATACATGCATGTTAGTACTTTCATTCATTCATTTTTACAATATATTTGAAAGAACATTTGATTTACAAGTAACGGTAATAAAGCGGTAATAAAGCAGTTAAGTTAGAAAAAAGCATTTGACCCCCTGACAGTCAACAAACCACAAGGAGATACAGTGATTAGTGTTGTGGTTTATTAACCTGTTCCCTTAGAGTTTCTACAGTCCAATGACCACCAGGCAAAGAACCCAGAATTATATGTGTTGGTACTGTTATGTGATATGATGCCCAGCACTTTGCAAAGGGTTGTGTAATTCATAGACAGTACAATTAATTACCACCACTTACCAACATGACCTCATAAAAAATATTCACGCATACGTTTGGAGACAATATAAAATCATGGACGATGCGTTCGTCCTAGACAATAGATAGCCTTCATCTGCAGACCCAGGAACAAATGCTATAGTATAGTTGATGCGTTTTCCAATTATATTATTTGCCTGGAAACCTACTTTTCTAAACTTGTTTGTGGAATGAATTACTACAAATTTTACCATTCATAAATAAGAATATTATTTTTGGATGTTGGCTCCCGGGCTTTCGCTTTAAAATATGAGGGTCATGGGCTCGATTCCCAACTGTGGCATGCATGATCTTCAGCAAGATGCTAAATCCACATTTGCTACTCTTACTCCCAACCCTGGGGGGTGTTTCACAAAGATCCTAAGTTGAACTTAACTCTAAGTTGGACTTAAAAAGTATGGTAAGGCATTTGTAGCCTTGGAACAAAACATATAGCAAAAATGCAAGTATTTTAGACTTTTCATAAATTTTACATCAAGAACATAAAATCTCCTTGATAATAGAAAATATAAATGGATTGGATCAACATTTGATGCCTTTTAAAAGAACCTTTGCAAATTTCAATTCAAAGAAACTAATGGCTTTCCATAATTTTTAAGTCCAACTTAGAGTTAAAGGGGACCACCAGGCAAAGAACAACACATTATTATATGTTTTTGTACCGTTTTGTGATATCAAATAGATACCCAACATTTTGCAAAGGGTTGTGTAATTCATAAACAAAGCAATTAATTTCCACCACTTACGGAACCACTGCCATTTCCTGGTTCCATACGTGCCAACCATTTGCGAGTGCGCCAATCATCTATTCACGCGCACGTTTGTAAACAATAGATTCCCGGGCGATTCGTTCGCTCTGCACGCATTGCAATTCACCGCACACATAGCAGTCTGCGTAATTCAGACCGCATGAACGCATGCTTTAGAATGGTGATGCGTTTCCAATTATTTTTTTTTCTTTCTGGAAACATATTTTTGTGAACTTGTTGATGGAATGGAATACTAAAGATGTTACCTTTCTTTAATAAGAATATTATTTTTGGGTGGTGGTACCCTTTAAGTTCAACTTAGGATCTTTGTGAAACACCCCCAGGTGTAGTAAATGGGGATATGGCAGAAATGTATTTCTTAAGAGCTCTGTTATAACACAACCCTCTTATGGTAAATTTGCTGGTCCTAGCCTTTTAAATTCTGAATTTTTAAATCCTGATATATCATGATACATAATACTGTATAACAAGGTTATTGTCGTGGTCCGTAGAACCTTGTTATCCTGTATAACATAATAACACTAGCCAATTTACTGTAAGTATCATCTCTGTGCATTTTGTAAGCTGTCCAAAGTTTGCTTGTCTTCCCCGAGCTCAATTTCCAACCATTCAGGGGCGTTGGCTGAAGTGTTTTGCAGTCTTTTCAAAGTCACAAAGGCCTCTTTTAACTCCATAGTAATATAACATCACAACTCTAGCCAATTTATTGTAAATATCATCTCAATGCATTTAATAAGCTGTCCAAAGTGTGCTTGTCTTCCCCGAGCTCAATTTCCAACCATTCTGGGGCATTAATGGGTGATATGTTTTGCAGTCTCCTCAAAGTCGTCGGGGCCTATTTCAACTTCATAGTAATTTAACATCATCACACTAGCCAATTTACAATAATTATCATCTCGATGCATTTAGTAAGCTGTCTAAAGTTTGCTCGTCTTCCTCGAGCTCAATTTCCAACCATTCTGGAGCTCTGGCTGATATGTTTTGCAGTCTCCTCAAAGTCGTCAGGGCCTATTTCAACTTCATGGTAATTTAACATCATCACACTATCCAATTACTACAAGTATCATCTCGATGCATTTAGTAAGCTGTCTAAAGTTTGCTTGGCTTCCCCGAGTTCTATTTCCAACCATTCTGGGGCACATGCTGAGGAGTTTTGCAATCTTCTCAAAGTCATGAGAGCCTCTTTTAGCTTGTCCATGGCATCGCGGAATTCATCTTCAGGGGATCCAGAACGGAGTTTCTTTGACTGCGGCTGCAAAAACGAGACAGAGAAGGAAAAAGGACTAAATTAAAAAGGAAAATATGAATGGGGTATAGTAGGAGATCCCAAGTCGACTTAACACTAAGATGGACTTTACAATTCTGGAAAGACATTTATAGTTTCTTTGTAAAATTGTTAAACAAGTTCTTTAAACAGGCCTACAATTTTGATTACAAATCATTAACATTTTCTTTTATCCAAGCAAATTCAAGTTATTGATGTTATTGAAATTATCTCATTTGGGCTCTTGAATATGTTTAATTCCAATGCTACAAAAGACTTTCCATAATTTTGAAGTCCAACTTAGTGTTAAGTTCAACCTTGGTTCTTTGTGAAACACCCCAAGGACTTATTGTTGGTTGTGGGAGAGAAGGGAGCTAAGTAACTCTTTTTACTTCGGACATCATCAAGTTTAAAGTTTAGGAGCCCTGTACAAACCAAATATGATTCTCTTTGATGTTCTTTTTTATAAATATTTCAACAAATACAAATAATCATTATCTAAAAAGTTTGGCATTATATAGAGGTAGCTCTGATCTACAGGATGGTATGCATATTAAGTAAAATAGACAAAACATGACTTAACACCTTTATCACTCTCAGTCTCACCCAACGAAATGCAAAATCTGGAACCCTATTTTCACCATTTCAAGCTCTTCTTTCACATATGACAAAATATTTTGTTTAAATGATGCCTTACTCTGTGCATATTAAGGTATTTTTGAAAACATACATGTACATGTACATTGTATTTTAAAAAAATCACATATATATTGTATTACTATTTACAGCAGGTTTATTTAGAATTGTCTCAAATTTGTACAAACAAGAAGTGTTTACCTATAGGTTTTGCATCTAAATACCTCATACAAGTATAAACTTAATAAAATAAAATAATATGATAATTATTTCCACACAATATATTGTACAAAATTTGTATTCACTTGCAGGTAATGAAATGTGACGATTTGAAATATTCTAGAAACATGGCGATAAAATAATCACTCGACCTCAATAATACATTTCCCTACTTACAATGTACTTGTGAGATACATTCAGGGAAAACAAACAATACATGTACATATACACAACGTATGAAATAAATGTAATCACTTGCAGGTAATGAAATGTGATGATTTGAAATATTCTGGAAACACGGCGATAAAATAATCACTCGACCTCAATAATACATTTCCCTACTTACAATGTACTTGTGAGATACATTCAGGGAAAACAAACAATACATACGTGTACATTTATATATACACAACGTATGAAATAAATGTAATCACTTGCAGGTAATGAAATGTGATGATATGAAATATTCTAGAAACACGGTGATAAAATAATCACTCGACCTCAATAATACATTTCCCTACTTACAATGTACTTGTGAGATACATTTAGGGAAAACAAACAATACATGTACATTTATATATACACAACGTATGAAATAAATGTAATCACTTGCAGGTAATGAAATGTGATGATATGAAATATTCTAGAAACACGGTGATAAAATAATCACTCGACCCTTAATAATACATTTCCCTACTTACAATGTACTTGTGAGATACATTCGTGGAAAACAAACAACACAACGTATGAAATAAATGTATTGAAGTGTTGATCACTTCTACAATTGAAACGATTTTCCCCTTAGATGTATTTTGTTTTGTGATAAGAAAATGTGGAAGAAAAAGAGGAACAAGCAAGACAATTATTGGTGTCAACTCATTTAGCAAATAAGTAACCATGACATATACTACTGTAATCTGACAAAAGGAAGCAACTGACAATTGGCAATTTTCTTGTAAATGAGGATTTTTAATGATATTTGCGCAGTTACTTTCTTTCGACCTATTAATTTCTCATAAATGGATTGTCAGGTGACTTTAATTTGTTCACCATTGTGTAGAGCATATCTCAATTACCCCAAAACAAGTAAAAGACTATCCATGAAATTGTCAGTTGCTTCCTTTAGTCAGGTTACAGCAGTATAATATCTAGGGGTGTACAATATGTTATCAATTTAATTTTTCTCTTCCCTCATGCATCAGTTCAAGGAAATAATGCAATCTGAAAAAAAATGGGGCCATATGCTTTAATAATAATAACATACATGTAGCATTTATAGACCTTTGACCTCATGTATCTACATGTATCATGTACACACCTACACACACCTACTTGTGGCAACTCTTCAAGCAATTGAGTTGTCACTGCAAAACATACATAATGAATGAGCACGTCACTAAATATGAATAGGTGCAGAGCTGCCAACCTCTAGAGAAAAAAAAAACCTACTGGCTATCCATTTGCGCAGCCAATTCGTGCAGCCTTTATGAGTGTGCTACTATAAAAGTCGGTTCTTTCAATCACACCAACAATTTATGAGTTTGTTTTATCAATTTGCGTTATATTTAAAATACATGTATCTTTAGAAATATTTGTTCAGGGTTCAGTGTAAAAAATTCCCCCACATATTTATTGCATGACAATTGTACTGCCATGTTTACACAAAAAAATTGTACTAAATATGGCAAAACTTGGCATCTCTGCTTTTAATACGTGTTATAAATGATTTTAAAAACCATTTGACTCCTTTATACAAAGCAACAGATTTGATGTGATAAAAGGGGAGTGGAGGGGATTGAGCTATCCATGCTAACTTGTCCCAAAGAACAGGGTCAAGTGGATTCTTGCGCTTTATTATGGCACTCAGATGGTTAACCTATTCAGGGGGGTGTTTCACAAAGATCCAAAGTTGAACTCTGAGTTGGACCTAACTATTATGGAAAGCCATTTGTAGCCCAAAAAACAAACATTTTAAACTTTTCATTAATGTTGCATGAATAACATAAAACCTCCTTGATAATATTACAAATATTCATAATTTGACTCAACATTATACGCCTTTGAAAAGGGACTTTTTCAACAATTTGTCAAAGAAACTAGTGGCTTTCCATACAGTCCAACTTAGTGTTAAGTGCAAATTGGGATCTTTGTGAAACACCCCCAGGACTGATCCCGAAAACACTCGGGCTTGGGTCTTTAGAGAATGCATGTCATACCAATAGAGCTGTCGATTTCTGGAGTATTTCCCTCCCGGGACTCGCGATAATTTTTCGGGCGAGTCACGGGTACCCGAAATTTACCCATTTGTTGATCGGCATGTATGATATGTCACGCCAGCTGGGAAAACATGAACTTACTGTATTTTAGAAGATGATTTATTGTCATAATGTGCTGCATTTTTGTCACTTGAATGAACTTGATAACTCTTGCATTCAATGAGGGGACTTTTGCTTTTTTTTCGGGATATCGAGTATTGATTTTTGCGCCCGGGACTCAACATTTTTCGGCGGGACCCGGGTACCCGTGACTCGTCAACAGCCTTACATACCAAACTCAAAATAATGTCCTAAACAGGTTAAAGAACTTACAGAGCCTGAGGGTAAATTCAATGAACACAATTTCAAAAATATATCACAGACTGAAATCAGAATTTGCAGAGTGCTTTAACCCATCAAGGACGAGAGCTATTTTAAGGCAAAATTGATCATTGTTTTCCTCTACAAATTGTCAACTCCTAAAATTTGTCGACCTATTAATGACTTAAAAATAGGTGGAAAATATTTACTTATTACAATTTAAGACAAATATGAAATGACTTTGCCGCAAAGTTGCCAATTTGAACGCCAATATCTGTTTTTAAAACATCACAATGTGTTGCCAATTTAAGGATTTTTCTAAATTATAGCGTTTTACACAATCATAAAAATCATTAAAAAATAACTAAAGCAGGTAGAGTAACAAAATAGGGCTCTTAAAATAGGCAAATTTATGCTCTTTCTTCTTGTACACTTCGCACAACTAGTCTTCTACTTGTTAAAGTGTAGGACTACCAAACCACAAACATGTGGGCCTTAGGCACTGATGGGTTAAAGGGTACCACCACCCAAAAATAGTATCCTTATGAATGAAAGGTAACATCTTTGGTAGTCCATTCCACCAACAAGTTCAGAAAAAAATATATGATTGGCAAAATGCACCACCATACTAAAGAATGCGTTCATGGGTCAGCATTTGAAGACTTCCTTTTGTCTAGGACGAACGTATCGTCCGGGAATGTCTCCAAACATACACGTGAATAGAATTTGCGTACTCCGAGACATTTGGTGCGTCAGTGGTGGTAATTAATTGCATTGTTTTATGGATTACACAACCCTTTGCAAATTGTTGGGTACATCTAATAGATTTGATATCACACAATGGTACCAAAACATAAAGTTATGTGTTGTTCTTTGCCTGGTGGTCCCCGTTAATTCAATTCAATATATACCCGGAAGATGGAATTTCAATTACGTACGTATTTGTCCTCTTCCTTCAACACAGGATCTACTTCTGGTTATCATTTTGCGATGTCATTTCCTCAATTGACCTTTTTTTTGGTCTTTTCATTTCCTATTTTTTACTATAAAAGTGCATCTAGAATTTAGGCCAAAAGTTCACAAATTTAGACATTTATTGTTGCTGTACCAGGGAATATTGTAGTGCGCCAGGTTAGAGTGGACTATTTTTGCTTTTCCCTTTTGTCTTTCCTTTTCCTGTAATTTCCTCTTCTTGTTTTGTTGTTGCTGCTGTTGTTTTTTTAAAAACAGAATTCTAAGTGCAAGAAGAAACAATTTTCTGCTTTCCTTGAAAATGCATTAAAATAGTGCATACAAATCAGGCCAAAAATTCACAAATACGTAATTTGTAGTGCGCCAGGGAAGAGTGGACTATTTTCGTTTTCCTTTTTGTCTTTCATTTTCCTGTAATTAACTTTTTTTGTTTTTTCAAATTCAAATATAAACGAAACTGGCCAGAAATGCAGTAGATAAATGAAAATGAGCAAAGAAGAATAGGCTTCGCCGGGAATCATGACAGATACATTGACAACATATAAAGACAGGATTCTAATTTCTGTTTCTAAGTGCAAGAAGAAACAATTTTCTGCTTTTCTTGAAAATGCATTAAAATAGTGCAAACAAATCAGGCCAAAAATTCACAAATACGTAATTTGTAGTGCGCCAGGGAAGAGTGGACTATTTTCGTTTTCCTTTTTGTCTTTCATTTTCCTGTAATTAACTTTTTTTGTTTTTTCAAATTCAAATATAAACGAAACTGGCCAGAAATGCAGTAGATAAATGAAAATGAGCAAAGAAGAATAGGCTTCGCCGGGAATCATGACAGATACATTGACAACATAGATTGATTGGAAGCACTGCTTGTGATGATTTAGGATAATTCATTACAAACATGGGAAATGCAATAAAAATTATCAGTTAATAAACTATGTACATACCTCTCCTTCAGAAGTGCTAGCAGGTTGTACCAAGGATGATGTCTGCCCTGTGCTAGTTGCATCTGGTCTAGACCCATCTGCAACTTTCTCCCCTTCACCAGTTAAAGCCAGTTTCGAACCAACCAATGTCTGTGTTCTAACGGTTGATTCCAGTTCAGAACCATCCTGAACCTGCTTGCTACTGGTCGAAACTGGTTGGGTTCTAGCTAATGTCTGCTGTGTGGAAAGGTCGTTGACTGTCGCATCAAATCTTTGCTTTTGTCTTTGCAGCAATTTGACCTCTGACCTCCCACACGTTATCTCTTCATTTGCAGGTATCTGCAAGAAAAAAACATATTAAACAAATATGATTTATATGAAAGAGGAACAAGCAATGAAACAAAAATTTGTAAACATAAAAAAAGGAATTTATTTAATATAAAATCTCAAGTGCCTCAGGCTTTTGAGCTGTTTTTTAAAAATAATACACTACATGGATTTATTGAAAAAGGCAATGTATTTTTAGCAGGATGAAACAGATAAAGAAAAAAATTCATCACTTAATTATGAAAATAAATTTGTAACAAAATTTTGAACCTGCTTCAGGTTTAAAAATCCCCCTTTTCACATAATAAACATAGATAATAATATGGAGAAGGGAAATTGTATTTTTTGTAATGGAGAAAGAAACATTTCATAAATTTTTAACATTTTTCACATTTCTAACATTTCATGTTAATGACAATTTCTTGTTGCTGCAGGCTAAAAAGTTGTAAATATGTCTAGACAAAAAAAAACACCATACATTTTATTCAGATGGCAATTTTCTTTTAAAGGAAAAGGAAAAACGTCTTCACTGGTAAACATGAATACAAAATATATCGATGTGGTCCTAACTAGTGTCGAGTCCAAACGGATAGCCGTTCGGTATCCGACTGTGAAGGTCGGATACCGAATTCAAATTCTCGGATACGGGTATACGAAAAAGACAAAAAAAAAAAAAAAAAAAAAAAAAAATCGGAAACAAAAAACATTTGGATTTATCCGAAATGTAATTTTTATATTTTTTAAATGGTTCAACCATGGTTGAAGTATCAAAAATCAAAGGTCCATGTTATTTTTTCCTCATATTTCGGATAAATCCGAAATAAAAGCACATTTTTTGGTTGATTTTGTTGATTTTTTTTTTTTTAAACATTTCGGATATATCCGATATCCGTCCATTTTTACTCGGCTCATATCCGGATATCAATATATCCGGTTTGACTCTGCACTAGTTCTAACATGTCAGCAAACTATACAGAAATGATTTATCACTTTGCTGTTCTTTTCCCTAGTAGTGAAGATGAAATATTTCACAAAAGTTCATATTTCTATAATTTGTTTCTTTTGCTTAAGTTCATAATATATCCAGGTTTTTTTTTTCCTCACTGAGTAGAGCAGCGAAAATGGTATTGTGCTATTTCAAAGTGTTGGCACTAATAATATTTCACAACAATTGTAGAGAAAAGGGGAAAAATGGTAATTGTACTATTTGAAAGGGTGTCTGCATTTTTCTTAAACTACTCTTCAAGTATTTTCAAACAATACATTGAAGGTTGAACCTCTTTATAACAGAGAAGAATACAAAGAAATAAATACTTGTATGTCTATTTTTAGAATACCGCATAACCATACGAAGAATGCACATTTTTAGTAAGCTCTTTCAGTAATACAGAGTCAAATATAAGTGTTTGTCAGAATAAAATTTTCCTCAACAGATTAAATTTTTTCTTTTCTTCATGGATTGAATAACAAAAGGAAAAGAAAGGTCAATGTAAAAACGTGCCGCTGCTTGAATTCATTTATTTGAAGCAGCATTGGGGAGAAGGAGGGGTTGGTGCATTGCACCTAGAAAAATACATCATGGACAAAATATTTGTGCTTTTGTAATGATTTTTCAAACAGAAATATTCAAATTCATGTATCAAATACTTCTCCTTTATCAGAGAAGAATAAAGAGACATAAATACCACTTCAATACCCTAATCATATGCTAATACTTATTTCAGATTTATTACCCGGACCATTTAGTGAGTCCTTCCAGTAATAAAGAGTCAAATACCGAATGTCCCAAAAATAATTACAATCAGACTTTCTGCAACGATAACTTTAAAGATAGTAGATCAATCATAATGCTTTTTCAGGGTATGAAACTATAACTTATTACCTACATTTTGCAGAAAACGCTATTCGATTTGCTGGTCATGGAGAATGGGGGATATTTGTAAATAATGTCATGGGTCCGTTTCTTCCAAGTTTGACACTTGGATGCTCTTGGCACCCATATGAATGGAAATATTTTGCTCACAACAGTCAGGCCAACTAAAAAATTAATCCCAATTCTTTGCATACCGTTATATCAATGGTGGCTACTCGTGTGAGGTTTTGTCATTGAAAGATGTATTGATCTCTTTAAAAAAAAAAAGATAAGAGAAAGCCATAAAGGAGGAAGAGCTCAAATCAAGTCTTTCATGAGTAAATGATTTAATTTCTCTATTTAATCATTCATTTTCACACCTTACCAATGTTTGCAAAACTCAGAAATATTCCTTTTCACTTCATTTAATTCATTATTTATTTTGTTAGTTGAAAATGAAAGGTCACAAGCAGTCACATTCTCAAAAGATATTTTTGTGCGAGAACACAATGAACAACTTCATATTTGTAAGGCATGAACACAATTGACAACGTGTCTCCTTACAAAACCAGGGCCCCGTTGCAGAAAGAGATACAATCAATTGTAAGTTAGGATTGATCGTAAGTCAGAAAATTAGCGCATTTCAACCAATCAGATTTGCGCATCTAGCACACGGATCTGACTTCCGATCAATCCTAACTTACAATCGATTGTATCTCTTTCTGCAACGGGGCCCTGTATTTATTGTTTTGATTTCCGAAATAAACAAACAAACAAAAAACAAATAAAGTGTTTGTCAGACTAAATGTTCATCTGAGGTTTTTTTTATAAATTCTTTTCATGGGTTGAAAAACTAAAGGAAAAGAAAGGCCCATGTAAAACTTGAATTCATTTATTTGAAGCAGCATTGGGGAGAGGGAGGGGTTGGCGCATTTCACCTAGAAAAATACATCATGGATAAAATATTTTTTCTTTTGTAAGGATTTTTCAAACAGAAATATAAATTTCATGCATCAAAGACTTTCTCTTTTATCAAAGAATAATATAGAAAGATAAATACCACTTTAAAACCTTATTTATATTTTTGATTTATTGATTCCAGAAAGAATTAGCCTTTACTATAACACAGAGTCAAAATATTTGTCAAATAATGCTCAACAAAGATTTTCTGGAAACGTTCAATACACAATTGGTATGTTTTTTAAGGGTAGACTAACAAAGAAACAGAGAGGTCATCTTATGGTCAATGTAAGTATGTGACTGTATGAATCTATCATTCTAAGCAAAATTGGGGAAAAGGAGGGGTTGGAAAATTTCACCTCTTTAAATACAATTTGAAAAACTATTTTTAATGGATTTGTCACAAATAAATAGAGAGGTCAATTTATTGACTGCATGAATTCATTCATTCAACAGAATCGGACAAAGGAGGGGTTGGTAATTTGCCCCTCTTAAAACACAATTTGAAAAACTATTTTTGTTCTGGAATGGAAACAAATAAAATAAAATAGAAAGGTCAATTCTGTGACAGCTCGAATCCATCATTCAAAGCAAAATTGAGGAAAAGAATGGGTTGGTAAATTTCACCTACAAAAATAATCATGAACAAAACACTTCTCCATTGTCATGACTTTTTACTATTGACATATTTCAATTCATGCACTGAAGACTTCTCTTCTGTAAGGAACTATTTTGAAGTTGAAAAAAAACGTAAGAAAAACATTTCAAAAAGAAAACAGGAACAGAATATTACTAAGTACATGTTAAAATGAAAAACGAAACTAAGGAAATCTTTTATCAACAAGGTGATAGCCGTAATGTGTCATGGAGGCCAATGTAGGGCATCTACCAATCAAGTTTTGTTACAAATAGATGCAGGGTTAGAAAGTTGTCAACCCTAATAGGCACTTACCCCAAAACTTTCACATTTGACCTTTGACCTACTTATGTGACCATTGACCACAGCATATCATGGAGGTCAATGTAGGGCATCTACCAATCAAGTTTGGTTACAAACAGATGCAGGGTTGGAAAGTTATTCAAATTTTTGTAAGCGTCACAGACGGACCGACGGATGCAATTTGGATCCCTTAGTCTCCCTCCACCTACATTGTACGGTGGGCTCGACAAAAGTCATCAAATTAAATCATACAAACAGAAGTTCTGTTAATGCAATTACGTTACAATTTAAATAAGACTTTTCTTCGGTAAGGTACTTTTTTTATTTAATCTATTAAAGTGATACATTAACTTTAGTTTTCATATTTCTCTTGTATTTTTTAGTTTTGTTAATTTGGGTAATGGTTTTAACAGATTGCTTAAAGTGATCTCTGTAAAGTGTCAGATATTGCACAAAATGACATTTGAGACTTCAATCCTATATCAATATCATTGTAAAATACAATTGAAAGATTTGTGAAAGTTTGAAAGAAAACGAACACTGTTTACCTAGTGAAAAAAATGAATATTGAGTTCATATTTTATCACCGAATACTGATGGCCTGCCGTAGATTTATCGCAGTAATAATCATCCATTTGACGATATCCGCGCCCGTTTATGTTTACAGACGGTACAGAATTCATGGAATTTGCGCGCGCTCGGCTCAAAGTTCAGTCGGGTCGGGAAGGTTTCCCACGCGCGCTGGATGGACGTGTTCAGCTACGACAATTGTACTTTATTTGAAAAGCGTTGCTAACGCTTTTCAAATAAAAGATTTCAATGATGATTATCTTCATACTAAAGGGACATTTGAAAAAATCTAACCCTATTTTATTCTTCTCTTACCATAAGCTAAACAACACGGTAGAAGAGAAACGAGGAAGCTCCAAAAAAAATTTGTGGAGTTAGACACTTTACAGGTATGACTTTAACTCTTAACGTGCCAAGCTCGTATTTTTGCGAGTTAAAAATCCCTAGCAAGTTAAGAGTTAAATGGGTTTCGGTTTTTCAAAAGTCTCCTTTATTCTGGAGATATTTAACTCTTTTATATTGCAGTATAAATAGTACAGGATCCAATTGTGGATACTTCAGGCGAATGATCAGGAGTAAAATCTGACATCAATGTTCACGTTTTCACTACGTAACATTGTTCTTTGACAATATCACACATCACTCAAAAGAATCTTGCATTAATATTGGTAATAATGTAAGTCTGAATATCACTTTGGGAAAAATTGTATAAAGTTAATGAACTACTTAGATTATTAGACTTTGACAGTTAACATATAGGTGGGCAATTCCGTATGAGAGAAGGCAAAAACACCACATCTCAAAGTTGAGCAATCTTCCCTAAATCAAACTGTTATCAATAGAGGTAAACTTGAATTTTAGGAAACTGAAAACCGTTTGTATATAGCTCGATTGGTTTTTCAAATATTTCTGCTTGAATTGAACAGAAATTTATGACCTTTTATTCATAAATCAGCTTCATTTTGTGAAAATAAAGTGAATCTTTTAATTCAAGGACTGTTTCTGCTCATTTTCTCATATTTTCCATACGATGTTGTAACAATCACAAATTGTAAAGCATGGGCAGTAACTTCATTGCATATTTTTTTGAGAATTTTTTTAAATCTATGCACATTTGATCGTAATTCCGTTACGATAAAACGATTTAAGTTTTTCTCAATATCTTATTACTTGTTCTTTAGTCATGTCATTGTGAATTCTCTTCCTTCACCATAGTCCTAAGAACTTCCAACATAATTTTCTGAAATAATGTCACTACTTTTTCCAAAAATGGCGTAACAGTATTAGTAATTCCGTTACGTAACGGAATTACATGCACATGGTTTGTAAGGTATTGAATGATATTGCTGAAAATAAAAAAAATTTCTTGTTCTGAATGTAGAAATACCCTTTAAATAGCATGAACTGTAGCCATGTAGACAATAAGTCATTATACATACATGTACTGTACAATGTTACTTTATCTGACTCATTACCTCACATGCTTCATATTGCATCAATGGTGATTTAACTAAATTGATACACGATAGATAATTTCTCTAATCTCTCCATGAACATAATAGAGATGATAATGTTCTATCATTAAATTAGTTTCCAGCAAGAACCACTTGACTGAAATTATGAAGATGCAGCAGATTCATGTTTGTACTTTAGAAAGGAAAAAATGAAAACAATAACAAAAATTTAAAAATATCCAGTAATTAGTATGACACTGGTTCTACACATATTTTCTCACATTAATTTACATTGATGTATTTTAACTTAAGATATAAATCATACCTTCAACTTTCAAGGAGATTTAATATTAATAATTTTGTATGTAGATTTGAATATCATTGATCAGTTAAGGGCTCATAACTCACCATTAATTATGTAAATTTGTATTAAACTGAAGCATATAAAATCAAACATAAATACAGAATAGTCTTCAAGATATTCAAAACTATACATAATACAGGCTAAGATATGTTTTATTCATTATCATTGAGTGTTCAGTGTGCTTCTGTATGCAGATCAAAGAAGATGTACAAAGTATTTGCATTTTCAAATGGGAATCCCTAAAGGTGTCTTTCATTTTTTGCAATTCGATTTTTATATTTTATAGATGCCAACTTTTTGTATTTGGATCATACATGTTTATATCCGTACATGTATTTCATGAAATGAATGAAAACGCATTCTAAATTGATTTGAGAGTAAATTAAGATCACTTTAGGATGAATTTTTAAAAGAATAATTTTAGAATATATATAATAAGAGTTTATATAACAAATCTTGTAATTCTGTTTAATACGCACACACATAAATTCAGGACTTGTTCTGGTCCTTATGTAAGAGTTTAACAATGCATACAAATTAACAATGCATACAAATTCTTGTATGCAGAAAATTGTAACCAAGAAATTGCATTTTCATGGGTGGATTCATTGGTGGATTTCACAGGCGTAATTCCGTTACAGTGACATTCGTTTGTCTTAAGGTAATTTCAGAGGTTAAAATAGATCATTTCTGGAAAAAAGATGTACCAAATTCAAGTTTGTAACTTAAATGATAAGTTTTTATTACCAATGAAGAATTTTTTGTGGTAGCTTTTGCAGAAAATCATTACAAAGTTAGTGTTGAATAAAAGACCCCTTTCCGTTATGATTGTATTTTGGTCTCCTGACGCTACAGTGTTATAGATTTGTACCTCTAGTACCCCTGCCAGTTATTAAAGTTGTAAAAACTGTGGAAGTGAAAGGAATTTTAAATATGATTAAGAAAACAGAGCTAAAAATCACTTATATGTCATTCTGTAACAGTGGAATTGCCCATTCACAATTTGCATTTCCATTGACACAGATTTCCAATATTCAGGAAGTTTACGAGGCTTTATAGCATTGAAAGTTGAATTATTTGACCTGTTTGTGAATTTAAATTGTTTAAATGTTTCTTGATATTGATGATGTGCAGTTCTTTAGCATGTCACATAATGTGAGTACTTTTTTTTTTTTTTACTTTGGGTTTTTTCACAATTTAACCATTTTTCTTGAAGTAAAGGAAAAATTAAAAAATGTTGCAATTTTTTACTTCAAATATGGTTATTATTGTCAAATTATTGATTTTTGAAAAGTATTGAAGCTAAAATGTGAATTTGTTGTTGTTCATGTACCGATTTGTGGAAAAGTTGATCCCACTGCTCAAGTTGTGTAATTCCGTTACACACTTTAGTGGACATAGTTTCTAGGATTTTTCTTTCATTAAATTGATGCAATCCTTTTTAATTTCTTGCCTACTAATATGAAGCTGAAAATAAACCGAAATAAAGCTGGATTTTAGCAATATTTTTTTCAAATTTCACTCTTATTTGTATTTTGGCCATATTTTCATTTATTTTACACATAACAAGTTCAAAAATTGCTTTACAGATATGTCAAATTATGGTTTATATTCAAGTGCTAGATAGCCTTGATGTTTGCATTAGCATGTAAGAAATGTTGAGTGCAAAATAATTGAGTTTTCCTTGTAACTTTCAGAGATGTAATTCCGTTACAAATTTGTGTAATTCCGTTATAGTGGTCTTTTTTCAAAAAAGTGAATTTGTGAACTTATCATTGTGTTGTTTATGCACGTACTTGTTCCAAAATGAAGTTGACATTATCAAGATAGAAAAAATACATAAAATCAGTTTCAAAGTGTCTTATATTTCAGAGAAACTCAACGCAAACTTGTAGCAAAAAAAAAACTCCATTCTCCGGTAATTCCGTTACGGTCACACATATTGGTCTAGTGTGCAACAACACATGGAAGATATAAAACCATTTCCCTATCATGTTGTAGCCTGGTTACCCGTGCAACTTATATAAGTATCAAAATTTACTTCAGTCATGAGAATATTGCGCAGGGAATGAAATAATGAGCAAAAAACGTCTCTGAATGTAATTCCGTTATGGTGGAATTGCCCAGGTAGGCAAACTGATGATTTAATAAAACAAATTAAACAAGTAAAAATAATTAAAATATACTACATAATACAGTTTCAAAAAAGACAAATTTATACAAAGACATTAAAAGAAGACTGTATTGACGAATAAAACAAAAACAATTTGTTCTGTATACCCTCAAAGGTTGATCTCCACACAAATTTCAAATGTATACCCTCCAATAAAGTCTGCATTTGTTTTTCAAAAGTACCTGTTTTTGTGTTTACATAATTATGCTAATGAACTCATCTGCTTGAACGTTGTGACGTTATTGCAGCAGAACTATTCGCTGTACGGACACGCATGACCTTTGTATTCTGTTGTTCGTGCACAATTAGAACTGCTGTACCGTATCGATCGTGAATACGCCAAAGCTCGGACAAGCATGACAAGGATGTTTTTGAAAAATTTGATTTCTTGGCCCGTACAAACTGGTCCCTTTTTTTTTTTAGTAAAGGAAATCTTGTTTGTTAGGTCAATTGATTAACTAAGAATTGCCAAGTAAACGAGGTAAATTACTCTCTCAGGTTTTGTCTCTGTTTATGTAGTGTGTACAGTGTATGCTCCATAAACGGGGGTCTATGGGGGCACGTGCGGAGGTACTAATTTTAAAAAAGGGGGAAACAAACCCGCCTTCTTAAACAACAAAAACAAAATATCATGCAGAGCTTCCTCAATGCCTTGGCTCCCTTTAAAGGGATCTAGTAACATTGTCCCCCCCCCCCCCCCCAAAAAAAAAAATGACTTCTCTAGTGATTCTTTCATACCTTGTTGCATTTGCAATGTACTACCAATAAATGCATGGAAAGGGTTCAGATATTTCGAATTTCCCTTTCGTTAAAAATATATTTACGACTGAAGTGTTCATATTTAAAATTATCCACTGGAAAGTTATAACTGTGTACAAAGTCAGTGCAATGAGTGAGGTACATGTAATATCATTTTGCATTTCACTCATTACTCGGTCATATCATACATCTATTTAACGTGAAATTTCCCACATTACTCAGTGGACATATCAGATCACACCAATACACATTTTTATCAACCATTCATCATTTTTTGCACATACAATAGAGCCACTTATGTAAGGGGGGCGTACATACAATAGAGCCACTTATGTAAGGGGGCGTACATACAATAGAGCCACTTATGTAAGGGGGCGTACATACAATAGAGCCACTTATGTAAGGGGGCGTACATACAATAGAGCCACTTATGTAAGGGGGCGTACATACAATAGAGCCACTTATGTAAGAGGGCGCACATACAATAGAGCCACTTATGTAAGGGGGCGTACATACAATAGAGCCACTTATGTAAGGGGGCGTACATACAATAGAGCCACTTATGTTTACAATATGCCACTGCACAATACAATGTACATGGTCAAGTACTCTATTGTGCGTGCATGCACGCTCATGGCACGCTAAGAGTTAAGCACTCAGCTTACGCCTCGTGCGCAACGCACTAGCTAACAAAGCCTCACGTGCGGATGCATTTACACAACGCACTCTAGACCGTGTATTATTTGTATAGTATTGCATCAGTGATGTATTGGAGTATGGAGATCGTTCCATTACTCTTTGATGAATTATGTTTTAAAAAATAAATAAAAAAAAAAATCAAATTTGGGACAAGTTAAAAAGGTTTGAATTATATTTCATTAATATGAAATGGTTACCTAAAATCATTAGTTTAATTATCAAAGTAATGAATATCGCCAATATCTTCTTTTAATTAAAATATAGTCACACTCATATTTATTTATAGTGGTCACCTGTGTATTGCAGCCACCCTACCTACATGTATACAGTGGCCACAAATGCTATCTCCCACAGAGCGGAACAATGTTATGGAATCTGTCTTTACAGGTCACCTGTCTATAGTGGCCACTTGTTTTCCTCCCCTCAAACAGTCACTGTACACAGGTTTGACTGTAAATGAAAGTATCTCTTGAAGGGATCCATTAACCCCTTGACTACGGGAACCGAGTGGGTTGTGTACAATAGGCTTGGGCGGTTCTGCCCCAGCTTGGAGTCGATTCCGGTTCCATACCCATGTCTCACTTCTGAGCGGAATCGGTTCTCAATCAGATCGTACACATAATTCATACCTGCAAAATCACACAATCATACCCTCTGTGTACATGGGAAGTACATCGGTTCCGAGCGAGAGATAACCATTAGTACAATGGTGAACAATTGCAAGTACCAGTAACAACATTCAAATAGAATTTTCTGACCTGATATATTAAAAAGTTCGCAAACAGCGACATAAACAGCACATCGCCACCACATATAATATCCATATCGGAGCCAGCGCGAGCATTGCATGCGGAGTTTTGCTTCGCTTGCAATGCTATGCTGCATACACGAACGTACGTGCTTGTATGTTCTGTGAGTCATACTTCTATATATGGGCATGGCCGACAGCGCACATGTACTGAAGTACATGTACACGTCTAGTCTATTGGCGCGCGCGCCACCGTTGTTTTCTTGAAATGATTTAAGACGGGAGAGACGAGGAAAGACTGTCTGTGCAGTGTGCGAGAGACGAGGAGAGTGTGTCTGTGCGTGAGACACGGCGGTTTCATGCGTTCAATAAGTAAATGATGCCGGGCCGCGCTATTTAGTTTGCATCTATTCCGATTATGATCGAGGAGAGTCGGGATTAGAGCCGACTCTCCCCTTCTCGCGAGTCAATAGACACAGAATCGGTTACTCGGTTCTACGCTATTCAAGAATCGAGGGCCGATTCCCATTTCTGGAGTCGAGTAGAATCGGGTAATCGGTTCTCACGCCCAAGCCTAGTGTACAAAGTCTATGGGGATTTCATAAACCTGTAGGGAACGGGTTAACTTTGTCAAATTCAACCAACATCACTTGGAGCTTTCACACTTCTCTTGTACCTTTTTTGCTTTGCTTATGGTATCAAAGGAATAATTAAATGGGTTTTCTTATATTTAAAATGTCTCTAGTCCCTAATTATGGAAATATTTAAAGTTGAATAGCTTTTTTATTGTAGTCAAAAGTATCCAAATTTTAATGCTTAAATCGTTCATAGTATCCAAATTTTGATGCTTTGATCGTTTATAGTATCCAAATTTGGATAAGTTGTGTGAACGATAAAGGATAAAAACCTTACAGAAATTGTCCCTTTTTTCACTAGGAAAACATTGTTTTGGTCTATGAAAAAACAATGATATTACTAGTATATGATTGACATCTCAACATCACTTTTTTTTTAATGTTAGAAAGTTAAAGGAAATCTAGTAACTTTGTTGAAAAGTGCAAAAAGTGATGAGTGGTTGATACAATGTTTATTGTCGTTATCTGATATGTCCACTGGGTGTTGTGTGAAAATTTCAAGTTAAATGGACGTTATACATGTATGGCTGAGTAATGAGCAAAAATGCAAAGTGATATTCACTAACTCGTTGCACTCATTTCGTACACGGTTTTAATGATCCAGTGGATAATTTAACATCTGAACACTTCAATTGTACATATCTTTTTACCGAAAGGGTAATTTGAAAAACCGAAACCTGTCCCATGATTTTATTTTTTTATATGAATACAACAAGGTATGAGGGAACCGCTAGAATTCCAACTGGATTTGAGGATTTGGACAATGTTACTAAGTCCCTTTAATGGATCACTATAAACCACAGATAATCATCTCACCTGGTTGAGGAAGTTGACCACTCGGCTCTGGACCTGCTCTTCCCTGATGCATTCTGGGACCACAGACTCGTGGGATGTTTCCTGTATAATTGGGGTATAATCAGAATTTAAGTAGTAGTAGTACTAGTAGTGGTAGTAGTAGTAGTGGTAGTAGTAGTAGTAGTAGTAGTAGTAGTAGTAGTAGTAGTAGTAGTAGTAGTAGTAGTAGTAGTAGTAGTAGTAGACGTAGTAGTAGTAGTAGACGTAGTAGTAGTAGTAGTAGTAGTAGTAGTAGTAGTAGTAATAGTAGTAGTAGCAGTAGTAGTAGTAGTAGTAGTAGTAGTAGTAGTAGTAGTAGTAGTAGATGCAGTAGTAGTAGTAGTACAATGCTCGAAATTAGCATAGGCCCGATGGCCCGGGGCCACCAAAAATTGCTGTCGGGCCAGTAAAAAACTCATATTTCAAAGTTTGGTGGCCCGATCGGGCCACCAAAAAAAAATAAATACAAAAATTGCAGTTATTTTGCGTATTTTGCATATCTAATGAGCATCATGAATATTCATATATGCTGCTCATGAATATTCATATATTACTACTATATATATCACAATTTTAAAATATGTCTTTTGTCTAAGGTGTTCAGACAACACTGCACAGAATTTTGAGGTCAAATTGAATTTTCTCTTTTTCTACCATTTTTGTTTTGTCACCTAGACCCTGACTATGTATGACTGGAAGTGAAATTGTCACTTGTGTGTATTCAATCGCTGTGATTTTTTGATGAAGACAATGAATAAAAAGACATGACACAAACACATTCATCCTAATTCATTGTACAATGAAACAAAGGGGAATGAAAAATAAAAAGTATTGCCTAGTACCCTGAACTATTCATATGGTTATTGTATTCATTAAATTATACTTTTGTTTTTCCTTATTTTTTTCGGGCCAGTAGTTTTTGGTTTCGGGCCACCAAATTTGGAAAAATACTAATTTTACTGGCCCGACCGGGCCACCAGCAAAAAAAGTTAATTTCGAGCATTGAGTAGTAGTAGTAGTAGTAGTAGTAGTAGTAGTAGTAGTAGTAGTAGTAGTAGCAGTAGTAGTAGTAGTAGTAGTAGTAGTAGTAGTAGTAGTAGAAGTAGTAGTAGAAGGCCTAATAGTAGTGGTAGAAGTAGAAGTAGAAGTAGAAGTAGTAGTAGTAGTAGTAGTAGTAGTAGTAGTAGTAGTAGTAGTAGTAGTAGTAGTAGTAGTAGAAGTAGTAGTAGTAGTAGTAGTAGAAGTAGTAGTAGTAGTAGTAGTGGTAGTAGGGCAATTCCACGGTAACGGAGGGACATTCAGACGCAATTTTAAAAATTAAATCAAATAATTCTAGAATCCTGCTTATAATGATTTATCATTGTAAATTACATTTCTGAGACTCTTGGTGGGACAAATAAAGAAAATCTAGAAATAGGCACTGTGTAGTCCCATGTGTATAGGTTCATGTATGGTGTCTGTTTCTCCTATCAGGAGATGCCCAATATTTTTTTAATCATGTAAACTGAAAGATATCATTATGTGATCATGATTTATGAAAAAATAATCCAGAAAAAATAAACCATATCAGAAATAATCCTCATTGGATTTTTCCACTTTTGGCTCATTTGGCGTGGAATTGCCCAGTAGTAGAAGTAGAAGTAGTAGTAGTAGTAGTAGAAGTAGTAGTAGTAGTAGTAGAAGTAGTAGTAGTAGTAATCATTGATTGTGTTGCCATAGTACTAGAGGTACAGTAGTTCCAGTGTGTGTGTGTGTGTGTGTGTGTGTGTGTGCGTGTGTGTGTGTGTGTGAGAGTTACACATTCCTATTTGTACCATACCGTAGTGGCTAGAGAACTCGGCCAGTCACACACAGCACAGTGCGCCATTGACTTTGTACACGCGCTGTGGCACTGCGATCAATTGAACCTTCGTACATAAAATCGCACCGTGCGGAAACCCGCTTTATATGCAGATATGCAGATATGCAGATATATCATTTGATATAAGTTTTGAGTCACATGTTCAGTGCATTCTCGGCAAATCTAATTTCATAGTCAGCCCTGTCCTATTTTTGGCCGAGTTCTCCCCCCGGCCGAGTTCTCTAGCCACTACGGTACCTCTAATTACTGAAATAAAAACTATTATAATTCATATCATTACACAATCGTGAATATCAAATAAAAGTTTACAAACAGATTAAAACACCACGTCAGACAAACTCACCTCTGCAAATGAACCGAATGCTTCCAATGCCTGCTGGTGAATCAAGATGTTCTCGTCTGAGAGAACCTTTCCAAACAGCACTGGAATCTGGTCCAGAATTGAATATTGCTGTGTGCAAAGATTGTGAAGAGAGACACACATTTCAATTTCAATTTTCTTCATTATGATTAAACAGTTAAAACATACAAATACAGAATAAAATAACATTGAAAAATAGTGATACAGATTACAATGGCAATCTACATGTATGACAGAGCTTTTGGGATATGAGTGAACAATAAGAATATTACAAAAGTGAGTGAACAATAAGAATATTAAACAAATGAGTGAACAATAAGAATATAAAAATAACGAGTGAACAATAAGACGTTTAAAAGAATGAGTGAATGATGGAACATACATATAGATGCTCTTGGTTAGTACATATGCTCCTCAGGGAGTTGAGATGGTGTGCAACACCAGTATAAAGAATTTGCATAGATCCAAAAACTGATGTAATAATAAAAGTACATGTCATGGTTATAAATACATGTATGTTCCAGTGTTAATATTTTCATGCGACTTGAAATTTTTCATAGTGGAAATCACCTGGGTGTTTCATACTGGTTGCCAACAAATTAAATTGTTTGAATTTTCATTTGTTTCCGGTTTCCTCTATTATAACAAAATTACAAGCAAGCAAAGAAATGTGAACAATCATAGTTATTTCAAAAGATTGAATTAAATGTTTTAATTTGTAGTTTAATCAACTTTACAAACAAATCTTTCACAAACCTTTGGGCATTGCCGTAGTGCCTTCTTTGCAAGTCTCCTCAGGAAATTGATTGATGAAAGCCGTAGTTCTAGTGCAGAAGCTACCTCAAGCAAAGAGATGGCAGTCTTCAGCAACTGCAGCAAGGTCAAATACAAAACGACAGTTAGGATGTAATATGGTAACATCAAAGATCCATAGACCACTAAATTTACGTTATTTTCATCATCTTTGTAATCATGATTGCAAAAGAACAAAATACGACTCCACGATCAGAAACTTAAATTCAACATTAAAATCAATTTCATTTGATTTTATTTAATTTTATTGTATTTCATTCCATTTAATTTCATTTCGTTTCATTTCATTCCTTTAATTGATTTAATTCATTCCATTTCATTTCATATCACTTTGCCTCACTTCAATATTCACCTCAAAAATGAGTGCTGGATCGATGTGATGCAACAGATGAGAAGCCACGTTCAAAAGCCCAGCAAACATGCTCGCTGAGACTTTGTCCAATGAGAGCTGGGAACACAGACTGGCAAGACCTGTAGCAAGGGGCTGAGTAAGCTCATCTGTGATTGGCTGGTTGACAGACATTTGGGTGAGCACTCTATGTACACAATGAAGGCTTGAAATCTGAATTGGGGAAATTAATTATCATTGATTTTGAAAAGTGTGGAAGGAAACTAATAACTGTTGCATGGCTTGAAAAAAATATACAAACAGAGTTATCTCAAATGATTAATGTAAGATAAACTAGATGGATCTTCGATTGCGCGCAATCGAAAATTATGCCTCCGCTATCACGCGATTTTAATATGCCCAAATTAACATGCACTGATTTAATTTTTCTTATATTTTGAGTCCTGTGACCTTGACCATATGATCCCAATCTTTGATGGCTCCCTAAAAAACAGTCAGGTACCAAGTTTGATTGAAATCTGACATTTAGTTCTTGAGATTTTGGTATTACAAGCTTTTTTGCATGTATAATGAGTCCCGTGACCTTGACCTCAACCTCATGACCCCAACATTTTATGGCTACGTTGACTCTTTATGATACAGGTACCGAGTTTGATTGAAATCTGACATTCAGTTCTTGAAATTTTGCAATTACAAGCCATTTTCGCATACATATTGAGTCATGTGACCTTGACCTTTGACCTCATGACCCCCCAAATCTAATCAGATCAGTGGCACCCCGATATGTACACTCATACCTAGTATGTAATTGATCCGTCAACCGGTTCTTGAGATATCACAAGAACGAGGCATTTTTGCACATACATTGATTCCTGTGACCTTGACCTTTGTCCTCATGAACCCCAAAATCTAATCAGATCATTGCCACCCCAATATCTACACTAATACCAAGTTTGAATTTGATCCGTCAACCAGTTCTTGAGATATCGCGAGAACGAGGCATTTTTGCATATATATTGAGTCCTGTGACCTTGACCTTTGACCTCATGACCCCTAAAATCTAATCAGATCATTGTCACCCCAATATGTACACTCATACCAAGTTTGAAATTGATCCGTCAACTGGTTCTTGAGATATCGCGAGAACGAAAACGGGACGGACGTACGGACGGACGGACGGACGGACGGACGGACGGACAACCCGAAAACATAATGCCTCCGGCCACTTCGTTGGCGGAGGCATAAAAACCGCATTAGCTCTGGCTAAGGGTCAGATATTTAGTTTGTCCGTGATTAGTTGGTTTTATATCATTTGATTTTAATAACTTCATTACGCAATAAAGGTATTAGATCTGCATAACAATCAGAAAGTTTAAAAATGTTGAATGTGAAGAAAATATTTATTCTCTTCAGTTAGCTTCTGACCACTTGAGCACTGAAAAATAGGGTTTTCTATAGCTCAGTCGGTAGAGCACCGGTCTAGCAATTCTGAAGTCTTGGGTCCGAATCCTGGAGGAATCCCATTTTCTTTGCTCTTTGTTATCTTACTCTTGTATCTCTTTATGTACAGCGCTTAGAAACATATGTATTAAGTGCTTTATAAATGTTATTTATTATTTATTATTTCTGGTAAGTTTCCCTATATGTTTGAACTAATTGTATATAAAGCATACACATTTTACTGTATGGTATGCTTTTGATATTTCCTCTTTGACATAATATTATACAAATATAAATTAATCATCATGAATAATCAAATCAGTTATGTTAAAAATATACATGACATAAAGAATAGTTTAAATTATTGCAGAGAAAATGTTTAACAAACTCTATTTGGGACTTCATACTATTCAACAAACAATATGATTTATCAATGTAATCTGCAATTATACCTTTTGTCAAGAAAATACATAATTGTAAATTAAACATTCAAGTTTCTTTTTCTTTCACAGTATTCTCTTCCTCAGTTTGTCTATCTCTCTTTATAGTCCAGTCAATATATGGTCTTGACCTCGGCAAAATTGCAACACGGGATTTTTTTTCGGAATTCTGTTCAGGAAACTCCCCTTAACAACCAAAAAAAAGTCCCAAGAAATCAAAGTTGCGGAAAGTGGTTTAATTTGCATAATATGCAAATTAGTTATTGTTTGAATGTAAAAATATTAAATTAATTGTTTAAAAATATTTATGTACTATATTGACGCCAGAAAAGTATGGCAACCCAATATTAGGATCATAAAGTACACGATGAACGCATACCCGTAATAGTAATTACTACATAATTTGCATAATATGCAAATTAGGTATTGTTTCAATGTAAAAATATTAAATTAATTGTTTAAAAATATTTATAACCTATATTGACGCCAGAAAAGTATGGCAACCCAATATTAGGATCATAAAGTACACGATGAACGAATACCCGTAATAGTAATTACTACATAATTTGCATAATATGCAAATTAGGTTTTCCCCCAAAATCAAATATTCCATATTGTTGAACAAATAGACTTGATCGAGTGGATGCAAATGATAAAGCCTTTATATTTTAAAGGTCAGATATGAAACAGGTTAGGGTGGCACTCGATCGAAACGTTAGCATGAAAGTACTTTGCATAATATGCAAATGAGCTATAGTTTGATTGGATCAATATGAAGTTATGTATTGCTTAAAATCTAGATGCACTATCATAGCCAGAAGAGTGTGCACATCTAGTATCAAAAGCCAATATACCATAACACACGGTGACACGTATATCAGTTCAACATAATTTGCATATAATTTGCATAATATGTAAATTAATGTCCACAAAAATAGTAAAATATTGCACATTTTTATCAAAAAACGGACTTGTTGAGTGATAAACAAACGATAAAACCTATATTTTCAGGTCAGTAGTACCAAGTATTTTTGTTAGACATCCTACCAAAACAGTAGGCCTGTAATTAAAGTGCTTTGCATAATATGCAAATGAGCTATTGAAACGGTTGCTGATAATTTTAGTTTTTATGTAACTTTGCATTTACAAATGAATGAAAACTATAGGCTACAGAATGGTAATCAATTTGTACCAAGTTCAACGAACACATCTATAGTCCAGTCAATATCTATATAGGGTCTTGACATCGGCAAAATTGCAACATGGGAATTTTCTTCGGAATTCTGTTCAGGAAACTCCCCTGAACAACATAATAAAAGTCCTAAGAAATTGAAGCTACGGAAAGTGGTTTAATTTGCATTATAAATATAAGCTAAATATAATTTGCATATTTCTGAAATGCGGTGTGGGGTCATTTTCTATCTAGGAATAGCACAATATTGATAAAAAAAACGATTATACTAGGGTAATTTAGGGCAAGGCATTCATTAACGGTGCTCAATTGCATGTGTCGTATAGGCAATGCCCTAAAAGCCAAGATGGCTGCCCCTAATTTGCATATTTATGAATATTATTGGTATTAAGTGGTTACAGCATCTAATGAGCAATCATTCCGGATTATTATTTTTCATTCATGTTCTAAATATGTAGTGAAGCTAATTCAGATTAGTTGCCACCTTGGAAACCTCTATCAATGCATATAATTTGCATAATTGGGTTATTTACCTAATTTGCATATTTCCCCAAATTGAGTATATTGGGAGCCCGGAAAGTAAAAATTACAAGTTATAACACTTTTCCAAGGTTTTGGGTGGCAACAAGTCCATTTGTTATACTTATTTTCCATACAGCACCATGGCAACCTTCTTAAATCCAAGATGGCTGCTCCCAACATTTTCACATGTAATGATACACAACTTCATTCTTTTGGATATATTAGAACAATATTATAATTTTTGGACTCAATTATTCGAATTAGCAATCGGAATACTTAAATTGCAATGTGCTAACAGTGAACAAATTATGCTTTAAAAATGCCGTTAAAGTGGCAAATAGCATTATCTCCTTTAAAATGCCAAATACGGCCATCTTGGATTTATGTGGGTTGCCAAGGTGATACGTTGAATCAAGTATCATAAATGGATTTCCTGCCCCCCAAAACCCTGGAAAAGTGGTATTGCACGTCATTTTTACTTTCCGGGTTCCCAATATACTCAATTTGGGGGAATATGCAAATTAGGTAAATAATAAAATTATGCTAATTATATGCATTGCAATAGGTTGCCAAGGCGGCAACCAAGCTGAAGTATCTTTGATATACATTTAGAACATGATTAAAGAAAAAATTACTATAATTATTGCTTATTAGAGGCTGTAGCCAATGAAAACCAATAATATTCATAAATATGCAAATTAGGAAGCAGCCATCTTGGATTTCAGGGTTTTCTCCATATGGCACTCGCAAACGAGCACCGGAAATGGATTCCTTGCCCCAAAAATACCTTAGAATATTTGTTTTAATTACTAGCGTACTATTCCTAGATAGAAAATGACCCCTGACCTTATTTCATAATTATGCAAATTTGCTAATTATCTTTATAATGCAAATTAAACCACTTTCCGCAACTCCGATTTCTTGGGACTTTTTTTGGGTTGTTAAGGGGAGTTTCCTGATCAGAATTCCGAAAAAAAATCCCGTGTTGCAATTTTGCCGAGGTTACCCCCTTATATATGCTAGATTGACTGGACTATTATTTGCCTCTACATAACAACTCTGCCCTGAATTCCAATGTAATTTAACAAGCAAAAGCACTCCTTCCTGAACTTTACAAGATGTACATTTCACCCTCTGCATTCCAATGTGTTTACAAAATGCAACTTACAAGGCCCCAAGTAATTCTGAAACTTACATCAAAGTATGCACAAACCCCTGTTTCTTGTAAGTTTCACTCCTCAAAATTCCTTCTTGTTTACAGATTTCTTATTTTTTTCTTTGTAATTTGCAATTTACAAGGTGGTACATTTTTGCAAGCTCCCTTCCTGAAAGATACAACCAAAACAATGTACTAACACCTGTCTCTTGTACACTTTACTATTGAATTTGTTTAGTTGTTTACAGATTTCACTTCTGTCATTTGTAATCTGTGACAAAGGTCATATATTTCCTTCATTATAGTTTTTTAATGTTTCGTCATACTTCAAGCAACTTTTTTCATATTGCAGGCCAGGGGTGTCGATCACGGGGATGGGGGGGATATATCCCCCCCCAATATTTCAGGGGGGGGGGGGGGGGGGTGGCCTGTATTATCACCCCCCCCCCCCCCCAATATTTGGGGTTCAAAAATATATAATAACAATTATTAAGAATTAAGAAGCATTGCCCCTCTCATGAATGGAAGTTGTTACTATAGTCTTCTTTAAACCAATTTTTAATATTGCTAAACTGCCCAAATCCAAAATTTTCCGGGGCAACGCCCCTGGAACCCCCATTAAGGTTATTTGACCCAGTCCCAGCCCTGTACTCATTAAATAGTTTTATTCAGAACTTCTCTCTTGGCAATCTTTCAGGCGATCCTGGCCCACGGTGCGTCTGCGCTTCGCTCACTAAAATTGAGCTAACTATTCAATAGATAATTGTATTTCTGGATATTACAAATCCCAAAGCTTCTAGACCCCCAATAAGCTTTCCAATGTGGGTATCCCTTGACTTATTCTATTCAGGGTTCCATCAGGATGATTGCAATATATCAGACTAAAATTCATCCATACTTGGACAGTGCCCTCATCATAGCAGGAACTTGCAATGTGCACTTAATAATCTTCCAATCTCTAAACAGCTAAATCAAAAGCCAATTAACTAAATAATAGTTAACTATATATTTACATATAGACAACATATTTATATCTGGATATTACAAATCCCAAAGCTTCTGGGGGCTCTGCCCCCTGGACCCCCAATAAGCTTCCTAATATGGGTATCCCATGACTGATGCTATTCAGGGTTCCATCAGAATGCTTGCAAATATGTATCTATCAGGCTAAAGTTCATATTGGACAAAGCCCAGCTCATAACATGATGCTTGCAATGTACACTTAATAATCTTCCGATTTCTAAACAGCTGAATTCAAAAGCTTTGGGGCCCCCTAACACCCCCCCCCCCCCCCCCCCAGCCATAAAAACCCGGGCACGCTGCTGGGTTGTCGCTTCGCTCCCTCGCCAGAGACGGTCAAAATGACAAGAAGAAATCAACGCCCTTGTTGCAGGCTTCTCTTTTTTCTAATGCACCATCTTTAAAGTACATTTTTTCTCCAACATGTTTATTATTAATTTCCCATATAAACTCTAAAACCAGTATAATTTAGTACTATTTCAAATTTTTTTTTTTTTTTCCATAATTATTTGAATTATGACTATATAATGAATCATTACTATTGCATCAAAATGCTTTATCAAACTGCAAATTTGCTTTAGGTTAATTTCAAAATACTAAATTGGAAGATCAAATTTTCTGCAAACATAGCGTCTCAATCAGTTGACGATATTTCTTTGAATTAAAACATACACTGTACCAAAGAAATAACTTATCAGCAGGAATAAAATGTACACACATTTTTTTTTTAACAACTCAACTTACCAAATTAACTGCACATGCTGTATGCTGAGGTTCACTAGACTCCTCCCAGTCTTTTATTGCAGCAGTGCACTTTGTTATGAGTCTCTCACACACTGTATTTCTTGTAGAGTCTGGTAAGGAGGTTAGTGGAAGCAAAGACCACAAGTCGGGGTTCTGCTCCACTGAAAAGGTAGTGACCAATTCGACCTGGAATTTCAAAGGAAAATCGCACAAACAAATTAGTTATTTGGAAATTGGTCCAGTCACAATAGTCTCCTCCCAGTCTTTTCTTGCAGCAGTGCATTTTATTATGAGTCTCTTACACACAATATTCCTTGTAGAGTCTGGCAAGGAGGTTAGTGGAAGCAAAGACCACAGGTCAGGGTTCTGTTCCACTGGATAAGTAGTGACCAATTCGACCTATAATTTCAAAGGAAATCAAAATTATTCAAATTGATTTCATTATCAATAATAAACAGTCAAACCTGATTTAGTGGCCACCTGTCTATAGCAGTCAACTTGCCTGTAGTGGCCACCAAAAAGATTCCCTGCAAGAGAAAAAAACAGGGATATATGGAATACTGTAAACGTTGTTATTTTCACACGATTGATATTTCACGCTGAGAGACACAAAATCACATTCGTGGCTTTTTAATTTCGCGGCCGAGCAAGTGTTCACACGTATTGCAAATCGTGCATTTATATTCACGGGTTTAAATATTCGCGGACGCCGACTTCAGCGCGAAATCCGCGAAAATTAATACGTTTACAGTATGTCTTTAGAGGTCACCTAGCTGGCACAAGAGGCTACTTTTCTTGTTTTACTGAGGTGGTCACTATACACAGGTTTGACTGTAATTATTAATTTTAACATGTGTATTGAGTGGCTTTGCTGTTATTGCTGGTAGATTGAAAAGTACTTTGAATTGAAACATTGACTAGAAATATTTTAAATGAATGAAAATGAGCAAAGAAAAATAGGCTTTGCAGGGAATTGAACTCGAGACCTCCAGATTGCCAGACCAGTGCTCAACCATCGAGCCACAAAGACCCTTGAATGGGGGACGTTCCAATGAAAACCTTTTCATTGCTCGAATAGTCAGAAGCTATATAAACCGGGCACTAACCCAAGGATAATTGAGTCGACTTTTCTGAAGAAAGTGCGCGGGATCACACAAAGTGATGCAGCTTTTTGAAAAAGCTTTTGCAAAGTACATTACTCGTATGAGTAAGATGTCTGAAAATATATGTATGAAACAGAAAACCTCACTGTTAAAGGGGTAGTACAGTTTTAGTAAGGCTGAGCTTTGGTAACGGAAACCTGCACAATAACATTACAAACTAATAGTTATAACTCCACCATGCTAGACAGGTATATAAATTACAAACGACTAAGTAAAAAACCCGTTATCATTCAAAAAGAGCCATTAAAACACAAGAGGGTGCTCTCTAAAACATCATTGGTTTCAACCATTTTTCATAAAAAATTATGCATGTGATGTTTTGTTGAAATAATGATTAAATAGAGAGATCATAAACAACTATTTAAAAACCTCTTTTGAACATAAAAAAAAAAGTGTAAGCATTTTTTAGATTTTTAAAAAAATCATCGAATAAATCTGGGGCCCAGATTGATTCCGATTGGATATATTTATTGATATTTCAGCCGTTTCTGAACCGATTTTGATCAAATAAAGTTTATTCTGTCATTAAAAATGTATGCTCTTTCAAATTTTACACTCAGTTTTTCATTATCTCACAAATAAAAATTGTGCAGCGCCATCTATAAGACTATACCAAAACTGAACTACCCCCTTTAAAGGAGAGCCAAATAATGGCATTTTCGCTTGCATGATTCAAGTCACTTCTAGTCGTATACTGTATATGCCAAACATTTTGCGAGGGTTTTATTTTCGCTAATTTCGCGAATCACTTGTGAATCGCAAAATTAACAACACGCTTAAATATCGACAACAAATGCAAAGGAATACACATACATGTATTGCATGCATTACTGCACTAGCATCTCTCTCAAGTCATAAATGTGCGTTGGTAACAATCGAACACGCATTTAACCACTCGAGAAATTGTCGTAAGTTCACGAAAATTTAGTACGCAAAATATATGGCGTATACAGTATTTCCTCTTTGAAGTGACATGAGTTTCTTTAATTAACATGGTACCTGATGTTCAGCAGTCATGAGGGGAATAAGCCTCCTAAGCAATAGACAGACGTGGATGAAAGCTGGGCTCTGATTGGTCGGAAGGGTGGTCACAAGGTCAAAGAGGAGGTGAACGTGCTGCGCACACAGACTTGCTGATCCGTATCTGTAAAACGAAATTGTAGGAAAAGCTTGGCATGATTTATTCAGAAGTTCATAATCCATTCAGTGGACTTATTAAGATAAGTTGTAAAATGAAGGGCTAGAAGATTTCCAGATTAAATGATTTCCTCCAAAAGTACTAATTATGCATTTCACAGTAAGGTGAGGTTTGCAGTTACAGTAATGAGTGTACAATTTATACAAATAAATAACAATGAATAATTAATTTTTTGGCCAATTTTTCTCCCAATTACAACAATGTGGAAGAACTTCCGCAGCAGAGCTATTACAATTCATAACAAAACCATCAAACCATAAAATACATACCTTGCCATAAAACACCACACATCAATGGCTAAAATGACGCATCCCCAATCGTTGCTCAGTAAATTCTTCAGTAGACAAGTTTCAACAATGTGGAAGTATTTCGACGGCAGGGCTGCGATGAATCCGCACAACTGGGTAACGATGTGTTCGTACAGCGAGACGTTGCCCTGTGGTTTGCCACTGCATACAACCCCCGGAAGACAGACGGGCACATTCAGCTCAACGTAACCTGGATAAAAATGTAATTATTATTGTGACGAAAATTTTTTATCATCGTGGTAAAAGTTCACTGTGTATTAATTGTTTGTTGACTCATGATGTAGTTACGATGCTTTAGAGCGACGTTTCGGCCGCTTCTGCTGGCCTTTATCAAGCTGAATGAAGGAATGCGATGCGCGGACGCAAGTTGTAACATTGTATCACCCCAGTTGAGTTGGTTTAATAATAATTATTATTCATGGTATTTATTTTGAACACGTATGGCAGCCAACAAGCTGAATTGCACGTGATAAACATTAAATCAAAACAAACAATGTAATTCATATAAATGCAAACAACAGTTGTGAAATTTAAATCACATGTACATATATATATTCATTATTGTGAAAAAGACATAATAAATTCAATTACTAAAAATTACATTCTTCACGTGTCTAAATATTCATTAATTAATGTTCACTTAATATTGTACAAAGAATATAATTTATAATAGTGAATTATAGAAACCTTCATAAACAAGCATAAAAACAATGGATTAGTACATATGAATTTGAAGAGCAATAAACTTTAATATGTATTGGAAATTTATCTAATTGATATCCAGTAAAAACTATTTTGAAACACCAATTTTCCTAGATCCTAGCTAGCACATGAACATGAAAAATAAGTAAGCACTTTGTTTTTCCTTTGTCCCAATTATTCTGTGAGAATAAAAAGCTGATGCCTATTCAAATAAAAAAATAAAAAAATAAACTAAATACAGGCACACACACATTATATCTCCTATTAGGTTAGTCATAAGTCATAACAAATCATGACAACTAGAATGAACTACAAGAGATTTCACAAAAAAATGTAAGATTGAAAGCTGCTTTTTAAATGCTAGATACAATGTCCTGTAAAATAACATACGACCCCCAAAACTAATGAACACATTTATTTTCCAAACAGCGAATGAAATAAATAATAAAATGAAATACAATCACATAAGATCAAGTTGATGAGAACAGAAGAAGTTTAAGCCAAGCGCACACAGAGACGAATCGATCCGATCCGACTAGTTTTCAGTCACGCTAGAGGCAGTTTCGCTCATTCGGAGCTGATTCAACATGTTGAATCGGCCTCGAATGACCTCCGACTGGCTCCCGATTGGCAAAATCGGAGTCATGGAGCAAGGCATACTGAGCAGATCTGACAGAAAACCAGTCGGATCGGGTCGAGTCGGCTCTGTGTGCATTGGGCTTAAGACTGAAAGTTGTACTCAACATTTCTTGGTGGCCAGGAAGATGCCAGATACAAGGTCTTGTCTGGGCTCATCCTCTGGAAATACTCTGGGATCGAGCCATAGGGAGCGAGCATCTTCCGTTGTCAATGGCAACTGCCTCAGGACAGCGAGCAGGGTCATCAGGAGGGCTAGACTTTGATCAGAGGGATGCTCTGCGTATACAACAATAGACAACAAAAACATTATCCAGTATTTTCATCAAAACATCTGATCAATACAAGTTGATACAAGTTATTTGATCATATCTACTTCCTCAAGATTATTTTTACAAATGCCAGATGATGAACATAAAGAATAAAGCTTCTTCATCTATACTTTAAAACATTAATAATTAATCGCTTGAAGCGATGCTAAAGTCAATTTGAGTATTTAGTGAAACACCCACCAGGGGGTCAGTGCTGATTAAAATTGTACCTGTATTTGACGAAAGCAGGGCCTCGCAGAACCGTCTGCTGGGCAGAAAGAGCTGGATCAGTGGTTCAACACCCACCAGGATAGACCTCTGCAATTCATCCAGAGCACTTGCAGTCAGAGGGGTGGCTTCAAGGCTTGGCGGTGCCAAACTAGCCAAACAGAACATTAAGGGGTTTTAGATTTTGTGGCTGATAAAAAAAAGTACTGTACTAATTAAACAATCTCCAGTATTACCGTCATCCACTACCTCATAATCTTAACCAAAAGATAACTTTCATTATCACCACCACCACCATCATCATCATAATCATCATCATCACCACCATCACAATCACAATCATCACCATAATTTGTAACATCATCATCACCATCATTAATAGCATCATCACCATCATAAGTATGATCATCATCATTGTCATCATCATCACCATCATCATCGTCATCACCATTATCATCATCATCATAATCATCATCATCCTCATCATCATCATTAACACCACAATCATTCCAAGTACCTTTGAAGCATGAGAAAAATCTCTGCTACCTTTGGCCCACACTCCTGTAAACATTCCCCTGCTAAAGACGTATCTTGTCGCACAGACTGCACCACATCATCATCATCATCAATTCTACTACATGTCGATTATATCCAATATCATCAATATCATATCTATCACAACCCAAGATGTCAGCAGCATCACCACAATAAGTATCATCATCATCATCATCATCATCATCGACATTATCATCATCACCATCATCAGTATCATTGTCATCATCATCATCACCACCATCATCATCATCACCATCATCATCATCACCATCAACTCCATCATCATCATCATCACCATCAACATGACTACCACCATCACCACCACCACCACCTTTACAATCATTCCAAGTACCTTTGAAGCATGAGTAGAATCTCTGCTACCTTTGGCCCACACTCCTCCAGACATTCCCCTGCAAACTCCTTCGCAAGATGGTTTAGCATCTTGAAGCACAGACTGCACACCTTCAGGGTACGGGCAAACGCCTTCTCATCCCCGCCCTGAGACCCCCCACCACCCTCCAGAGGAGGAGGGTGGGGTGCCTGCTGCAGAGCATGCCTGAAGTGGGATTCCACCTCGCAACATAGGGAGTCGACCAGCGGTGAAGCCTGGAATCAACATTTCAATCAGGAATATTTCAGCAAATTTTGTTTGTGTGTGTGTATATCTTTTCAAACCTAACTTTATTGAACAATCACAATAAATTATGTTATAGTACTTAGTAGAACTTGGTAAATGTGACTAATATTACACTAAAAAATTGCTCAAAAGTAGTACACTTACATCCAGTTCATAATTGAATGCAGCCTGGGTCTTACAGGATTAAGCCTAGCCCAGACACAAGTATGAATGGCTTTGCTTGGCCTCGGTCTGGTCTTTATCTTGAACCTTCTCGGAAAGTGGTTGAGGCAGATGCCAGACCAGTTCCGAGGCAGTGTTGGTACAAGTATGAATGGAAACTGGGATCTGGCGTTTTCTGCACATGCGCAATAAGCTGTAGCGGTAGGAATGCAACATGGTGAAGTGACATCACAATAGGTGGATGCTTCATCATTTTGGAATCGTACTGCCTGTCTGCCATGGTCCCATTGCATATATGCGCAGAAGAATCCTGATTTCTGTTTCCATTCATACTTGTGCCATCCTTGTCCTATTGTGTTTCCAGGGGTGTGAGAGCAACATCGGAAAAAAATCGGAGAAAATCGGAAAAGTGTGCGAAGTCCCTTACCTTAGGCCGGGGTTCAAGGCTCGATGCAGCCGTGTCACTCGGCGGTACGGTGTGCAGCGCATGCCGGCGGTGTGCATGCTAGCGCTGCGGGTAGCACAGGCACGCGTTCGTTCAGGTGAAATGCCATGCCGCAAGCTAAACCTCGCCGCTGAATGCACACGTGTGCGATTTCCGCATGTGCTAAATGCGAAATTAGTACGTTGTACACTGTAGCACTCGATATGTCATCAAAAATATGCTAAACCATTGAGTGCTAATACTCAAAATAATCGGAAATTAAAAATAATCGGAAATTAGAAATTAAAAATAAACGGAAAATGAAGATTGCTGTTTGAGGCAAAAAGTCGGAATTCCGATTTAAATCGGAGGTCTCACACCCCTGTGTTTCCTAGCATAAATGAGTAGAAAACATTTCTCAGGCTCAGGCCAACCAGGCCCAGGCGGCATTCAAGTATGAATGAGATGTCATCTACAAGATTATAATTGCTGCAAACATTTAGAAAAAGTACCTGAAACGAGTTGAGAATGGATTCTTTGTGCTTGCTGGTGAGCTTGACCAGAAACCTCCAGGTGCTGACCAAGAGGGTTGTGTCCATGCCACTGATGATGCCACACAGCTCATGGAAACTGGTGCAAACTAGAGAGAAAACAAAAAGACAAATGTTTGAATTCTGAATAAGATTGGTACAACAATAAAGGGGATAGCTCTAGAGTACAGTTCTGGTCAAACATAATTTTAGTAAGTAAACCTTGTCAGTTATCATTAAAAACTAACAGTTATAATTCAGTGATGCTTAAATGGTGGAAAAAACCTACAATCGGCTAAGTTACAGGGCTGTTTCGTTAAAAAAGCAGCTGTTAACACATGAAGGCGCCCTCCAGACACCTCAAGTTTTAACCAGTTTTTAATCAAAATATTTATATGAAATGTGATGTTTGGTAAAAAAAAAACGGGTGGTCTGGGGTTATCATAATCTCAAAGGGAACGGGTTAAGGGTGAGCCCCGAGTAACATACCTCTTGAGAGGGTCTCAGCCGTGCCACCACTGGAGCTTGCCACAACTTCCAATAGGGCCATAAGAGCTTTCTGAAGGCTGTAGGCTCGCTTGAATAGAACAGACAGGGGCTCAGAAACATCTGAGAAGTGATCACCATACATGGTGTGGCTCTCCTGAAAAGTGATACAATGAGAAGGTCAGTTAAGCGGTGGTCACAACCCGCCGTACTTGCAAGTGCGTGCCCCGTGCGTGCTGTCTACTTGCAAAAACGTGGGCAAAATTTGGGTATCCGTACGTGGTGAGTACCGACTCGGTACCGACTCAGTACGGATTTGGGAGCACGCAGACACGACGTAGCACTTTTAGTGCACGAGGAACTTTCGCTGCGTTCGCTGCGTTTTCGCTGCGTTCTACAGCCAATGAGCGCACGTGCGTGCTGCGCACGTGATAAGTGCGTGGTCCGTGCTTACTCGGCACTTCCCCAGTTCAACTGTCCAATGAGCACGCAGAACTCACGTGGACCGTACCGAGTAAGCACGTGCTCCGCACTTACAACGCACGTTGTGCGCACTGATTTCTGCAGTATAATATGAGCAGAAAAGGTTGTTCGCACTTGCACGCACTTAGTGAGCAAGGACACCGTACGTGAGCAGCACGTGTAAGCACGGCCTCCGTACGATAACGTGGCAACCGCACGGAGACCGTACGTTGTAAGCACGTTGTAAGCACGTACAACGCACTTACCACGTGCGAAACGTACGATGCACGCAACCGCTCACGGCCAGGCGTGTCGTGCGGGCCACGCACTTACACCGTGCGTTGACGGTACTCCCTCCCTGCTCTTGCCACTCCCTCCCCACGTTTTCAGAAAAAACGTAGCGGCCGTGGCCTCCCCAAAAAACGTACGGACTAAAAACACGCACGGTGGGTTGTGACCAGGGCTTTAACCTCAGAAAAAGATTCTGCTAGGATCGAAAATTTAAGCCCCATAATAACTCTCATATTATAACACTGGCATCATTTTATAAGTACATGTAGTTTTAAGCAGTATTTTGCGTCGCAATGAGAATACATTTATGATTTCAGAACTTCCTCCTAACTGGTATGCTACTGCAATCTAAAAGCCTTTTTGCACACAGTACTGACAGTGATGTCAAACTTGTAGAAGGAAAAGGAGCAGGTCTGGACCCCCATGCATGATTGGGCTCTACTTGAAAATCCTGAAAATTATTTTCAATAAAAGATGATGCATGAAAAAAAAAATCCATTCCCAAAAAGTTTGAGCAAAATCAGTACAGAAATGTATAATACTAGCGGAAGATTGTAAAATGTGCAGTGATCTCTCTGGACACTTTATTGCAGAGATGATAACACACGCGGTACCCCGGGGTACCGTTGTACCCCGGGGTACCGCGTTGTGTAGCGCCATCTTGTGTCCACTTAAAGCACAACCGTATTGCGTTGTGCATGCAGTGCAGCGCGCGCTTGTATGCACGCTATACCCCGGTACAGCCCTAAAAAATAAATAAATAATTAAACAAAATGGCGGATATTCGTTTGGTACCCCAGGGTACCATTTATGTCATCGGATATATACAAACCTACCTCAGGTCAAGTGACTATAATGTCATAGTTTAAATATTAAATTTTTGAGAACTTTAAACATATATATCAAAATTGTCACAGACAACCTTAATCCAGGGGCTCCCACACTCACCTTTTTTGCCGGTGGCCCTGTCTGGCCAGTGAAATGATTTCTTCCCTATTTCTGGTGGCCCGAATGAAATATTCACTGGCCCAAAAATTGTATTTCATATATGTAAACTTTTTACTATTCAAAATATCACTCTTCCTGATCAAGCCTGTGATTGAAATTGAAACATGAAATGGAAGAAAACAAAAATTGTCTAATTTTGTCCATGTCAGGTTAAAAATCTGCTTGCCTGATCGGGCCACCAAAATATGTCTTTTATAAATTTTTGCTGGCCAAAGGTGCAATTTCACTGGCCCCGGGCCAGCGGGCCAGTGCGAGTGTCCAGCCCTGCTTAATCGCTTTACATAGTCAATAGTGGAAAATAAATGGAAAACATACAGAAAATAGAGTCAGGGTAATATATCACACCCACCTTGCAGTGACTGAAGGACCTCTGAATGACGGCTAGGACATTGCTCGGCAATGATTCAATTGTTTCCATAGCGACTGTCTCACCTCGAGGAGGCATCACTTGCTGGATACTGGACTCAAGGCTATTGATGATTTCAACCAGGAGCTGTGCAAATAGAATGAATAGCAGTTCTTTTTTCAATTTTGCTCACTCAGAATCAGAGACAAAAGGACCTCAGTGTATAATAACCAGTACCAGAAGTGCTTATACTGGTACTTGTTTGTTAAACCCATCTATTTAGTTATTTGTCAAATATTTATTGGTCAGATTATTGTCCAAACTATAGCTCTTTTCAGAATCAATTCTGAACAGGTTACCATTTTAGTGATTTTACAAATATAAATTGTATGATTCCCTTTTCAAACAGAACTACTGAAATCCAGCACCAAAAACAACTGAACAGAGGTCGGACTAACAATTTGTGTCCGTGATTAATAAATTGCTCACTCTTTTCAACATACTGTGACATGAACTGGAGTTCTACACAACTCTCATGTATTAAAGTATCCCTCTTACCTATTGCTTTTGTCCTTTTCCCTTATATTTTCTTACTCCTTCTCTCTTCTGCCTTTCTCACTTTCCGTATTCTCATTTTTCCTCTTCTCACTCTCCACTGATTTTTATAATAGTGCTTGACAATGTATGCTTTTAAATGTTAATATTTAGATGTTTGTATTTATTTATTTATTTTTATTTATTTTATTTCCAGGAAGAGTAATAATGACAAAAATGTATGAAGACAAAAGAAGAAATCCCATCGACTAGTGCCTGAGGATTGCCAAAAGGACTCAAGTTCCTGTAAATGACTCTCCTCACTAATTATATGAATCTTAATTAATCGTTTATGAATTGTGAACTCAAGACAATTTTCCATTAAGTTGGACCAATAAACTATTGAATATTGAATATGGAATACACTATTGAATATTGAATATGGAATACACTATTGAATATTGAATACGGAATAAACTATTGAATATTGAATATGGAATTACCTTTAGATTTTGATGCAAAATCTGAGGCAGATCAAGCACACCATCCTCTTGGAGAGCCGACAGTATAGTGCTGCAGATATCCCCAAACAAGCATCTTGTCTGAGAACCGTAAACAAAGAGGATTTCAGTGGGAAGGTCATGGTTATTGGTTAGCAAACAGGGCTCTCCCTCAAGTTTTTTTTTTCAGGTGGCCAAAATTGCACATCCAATATATTCTCACCATAGACTTGTGTGTTGTAGATCCTAATTAGTTAGTGGCCAATACTGAGTTTCTAGCTTATTTCTAGTGGCCAAATGAAATGTCAGGTGGCCATCGGCAAGCCCTGGCAAATTACCTCAGTCCTGAAATGGGTAAGCTTTGGAAAACCTTGTTTTTCATTTTCACAAATGACTAAAAACATTAAATTAATAAATTATCCTGTAGATGGGTAATAACATTTCTGTTTTCGATCAACGATGTACCCTTTTTTCTTTCTTTTTCTAACTATAAACAAAGGACAATGTTTTAACATTTACAATTCTGGTTGGAGTGAGACCACCATGATCAATAGTCTTTAGAATCATGCAGGAACAAAATTAATATTTTTATTTCGGGGGCTCCCTATCAAATTTTATGGAAGTTTTTGGGGGCTACTTTTCCAACTTTCAGGGGGCTACAATGTACTTTTATCATTTCGGGGGCTACAAATTTCCAGGGCTCTTTTATTCCAATTTCAGGGGCTAGCTCTAATGCTGTAAGTGATCATCGGATCAGCATTCGATCACGATCCGATCATGCCGATTTCGGATCATGCAGAAAATCGGGAGGCTGTTTTTGGCATTTCAGGGGCGAATTCACCTGCCGCCCCTGTGTATTTTTCCCCCTGGAATCATGGATGATGTAGCGCCATTGTCCACCTGCAGGATTCAAGTAAAGAGAAAGTCTGCTTTTGATTATAATTAAAACCTTCTCCTTGCTGTACAATTCTGCAATTAATTAGTTGGTCCTGTGGCATAACTAGAGCCAGGAACTCTCTTTACTCCAGGATTCCATTGACTAGCAAGAGACACCAATCGTCTTTAGGATGTCTACCTTTCTGGATGAAGCTGCACCTTTGTCTGCTTGCAAGATTGAAGAAAAGAAGCGCCTACTATTGAAAGGTTTAGATTACCTGTGGCATAAAAAGAGCCAAGAACTTGTTCTCCCTCTGGCTTTCCTCTGCAAGTGGCTGATACCACCAAAGTCTTCAAGATGTCATCCTTTCTGGATGATGTGACATCATTGCAATTATAGCCTTAAAGTGTGCATTTGATTGATTGAATATGAATCTCCTTCTTGCGTTACAATGTATTGGTTACTTGTGCAGAATAACTAGAACCAGGAACTATCTCTACCCTGGGCTTTCATTGCGAGAGACTACAGTCGTCTTCAGGATGTCTACCTTTCTGGACGATGCTGTACCATTGTCTGCTTGCAAGATTAAGAAAAGAAGCGCCTACTATTGAAAGGTTTAGATTACCTGTGGCATAAAAAGAGCCAAGAACTTGTTCTCCCTCTGGCTTTCCTCTGCTGGCTTAAAACCTAAGTGAAACCACCAAAGTCTTCAAGATGTCATCCTTTCTGGTCGATGTGGCATCCTTGTAATAGCCTTAAAGTGTGCATTTGATTGATTGAATATGAATCTCCTTCTTGCTCTACAATTAATTGGTTACTTGTGTAGAATAACTAGAACCAGGAACTTTTTGGCTTTCATTGCGAGAGACTACAGTCGTCTTCAGGATGTCTAAAGATCTTTCTGGACGATGCTGCACCATTGTCCGCTTTCAAGATTCAAGTAAAGAGAATTCAAGTCTGCATTTTATTTAACCCTAATAAGGCCGGGCTATTTGAGGTCTTCAGCAGGCCGGGGGGGGGGGGGGGGGGGGGCCATTATGGCCCCCCCCTAAGATCTCGGCCGCGGAGCGGCCGATCGCCGTAAAAATGTTCACGCATGATAAGTGAAGTGTATAGAATACAATGATAATTTTTAAAATTTTTGAAAAATTCATTAATTTGCATATTTATGGTACTAAGTCATGAAATTCATATTTTTACCCATAAATCATATATTCTTCATAATTAAACTCTGGTTTTCACTACACATACTCTTTAGAGCATTTGGAATGATAATTTACAACAAAAAAAATTGGAAGAGCCCGGTTCTTCCTTAGGTTTTCTATTGTTTTGTCAATTTCTTATGTATTTCCTTGTTTTTTTTAACTTATGTATTTTATTGTTTTTGTTGTTTATTTTATTTCTAACTATAATTTAACTATTTTGAACCCCAAAACCAACATATAAAATGTAAACAACACCAAATAACTAATGATACACCTCATTTTACGAAAATTGATATTTCCATATGTTTTGTACACAAATCACGAAATTGAGCGATTTTCGAGCTGACATGCATAGACAAAAGGTCACGTGACTTTGTAAGGGAGGGTCCGATTTTCGAAATTTTTGTTTTAAAACGTGCGCAAGACCCAAAAGAAAAAAGTCACCAAGCAGCGGCGCGTCATCTTACAGCGTTTTGGAGCAATAAAAAAAATTGCGGAGGGGGGGGCCATTATGGCCCCCCCCCCCCCCGGCCTTATTAGGGTTAAAAATATAAAGCTTCTCTTTGCCGTACAATTATTTATTTACCTGTGGCATGACAAAAGCCAAGATCTGTCTCTTTCTCTTGGGCTTCCATAGCCTCTAGGAGGGGAATCTCCCTTCGCCTTCAGGATGACTACCATTCTTCAATGCAGGAATTAATTTATTATTTTAGAGGGCTATTTTTCCAATCTGATGGATATCCAGAAAATGTTCACATAATACCCTAATAGATGGTAATTTTAGGGGCTACCTACTGATTTCAGGGGGCTATTTTGAAAATTAGGGGGCAAAATTGCCCTCAGCCCCCGTATATTTCCTACCCTGCCATTCTTGATGATGCTGCACCATTGTCCGCTTGCAAGATTCAAGTAATAGAAAGTCTGTTTTTTGATTGAATGTAAATCTCCTTCCTTTACTAATTAATTAGCTTACTTTAATTGTTTTTTTTTTTAAACAAAATTTTACCTGTGGCATAACTTGAGCCAAGAACTCATTCTCCCTCTGGCTTTTCTCTACAAGTGGCTGAAGTGATACCACCATGGTCTTCAAGATGGCCACCTTTCGGGACGAAGTTGCACCATTGCAATAATCCGCTTGGAGGCTTGAAGTCAAGAAAAACTGTGTGATCAATAGAATCTTAAACTATAAACATACATGTGTATATTATAGCTTATTAGAACTTATTTGAACTTTATGCAGCATATATATGTATAGTACCGTAATAGTAGGGCTGTAGAAAATTTTCAACTAAAACTTGATCACTAACTCTACAGAGTGCTAGCGCTTGCGCTGGCGCTCTACGACCACCTACAGAAGCCCCCAAACTTGCACTTTTGTGTGCACGATATTTTGGGGAAATGATACGATACTTACCAATTTCTCATTCACAAATTAGTGATGTAACTTGCCGCTAGATGAAAATGATGATTTGTAGCTCATTTCCCATGTAAATTCCGTGATTTCGGCACCAGCCCGACTTCTTTCCGTGTCGTAGCGTGAGGTTTTGAACGAAAGATGACCGCGCTTTGGTCTCCATTCAAGTCGCCCGATTCCAATTAAACAACAGATCTGACGCGTTAGTGGTTTTTAGTTACCACTAAACGTGTCAGATCTGCCATTTAATTGGAATGGGGCGACTTGAATGGAGACCAAAGCGCGATCATCTTTCGTTCTAAACCTCGCGCTACGACACGGAAAGAAGTCGGGCTATAGTCCCGAAATCACGGATTTTATATGGAAATGAGCTACAAATCATCATTTTCAACTAGCGGCAAGTTACATCACATAGGCCTATTTGTGAATGAGAAAATGGTAAGTATCGTATGATATAATATAACAGTTTGTCAAGTCAAACAACTCATTTTAATTTTGCGTCGCTTTTTTTTTTTTTTTTTTGTGTGTGCACGCTAGCGATACCGTACGATGACGTAATTCTTGCATCTGTGTACGATAACGGCAGTTTGAACGGCGAAAGACCGACGAAGAGTGATGGAAAATCATGGAAAATCTCACAATTCGCCGTAATTATAGAATAACATGTATAGTGACACACGAGATCGGTGAGTTAAAGTATTATAGCAGCCCTAAATGTATTATTAGGGCTACAGATGTCGCTCAAAATACTAAATATGTTGTGTTTTATGTGCAAAAAAAAAAGATTTTCCGTAGGCTAAGTAACTTTTACTGCAGAGCTACGGTTTTCTTGCCTCTTCTTATTCTTAAGGCACAGTGTATGGGTAGCGTCTATCGCTAGAAGTAGAATGCCGACAGTGAAAATAACAATAATAGTGTCAAAAAGGCCATGAAAGCGATAGATTTGTCGATCTACATGTGAGCAGTCTCCCCGAGCTCGAGAAAGAACATTTCTGGTTAAAAATAATAAATCAATTCTGATGACATATTCAATCATGATGAATGTTCTGAACTAAATCCAACAAATTCATCATTCAAAAATCAAAATCATGCATTCGACTAAAAGTAAAATTATCAAAATTAGTGCAAATGAAAATGAAATGGAATTGAAGACTAAACTGTACAAAATAGATTTGATTTTGACTTGCTAGAAAATGTACAAAACAACAGAAATACTTTTGTATAAATTATACTAAATAGTGCAACAATAATGTTCATCTTAATCTACTGTCTCTGCACTGTTTGTTGAATGAAATAGGTACTGAATAAATGATCATAATAATTATAATAATCATAATGATAATAATAATGATAAATGTTTTAAATTAAAAAATATGCTGTTGTCTTGTGGGAATGTTGCCCACATTGGATTGACATTATCATGATTGTTAATTATTTATGTTGCATTATAAAGATTTTAAAGTTTTATTTAAAAACAAGTTCAAGCGTTTAAAAATAAAATTTAATATAAAACCGGCCTGTTCAAAAGGATATTATGAGTCTTGGTAGAGCTTCATCAAGTCTCTGTTTGCACGTCTCCTTACTCCATGATGTCACATCATCGATAAGTGATCCTTGAGACATTTTGTCCAGTAAATTCTACTCGATTGTTGGATGAGTCCGATCCCTTGCACACACGTTGCATGATATATGTACATACACAAGATCCCGCTGATTTCAAGTTCGGCGCGCTACGTACCGGCCCGCGTCGTTCCCCGGTCCGTACGAGTCACTCCGGATCCCTTGAGCTAGCTTGATGGCTAACCTTCCAATACAATACACGTTCGTCAATCCAAAACACGGAAAAGCTCAATCATCAACATGGCTGCAACATCTGGCGGTGTGGATTGGGGGTCGGTCCAAAAAATACTGATTTCTGCCTCCAACACAGTTTTTAAGAGTTCAGATGTACCGCATCTTGTAGATGCAATATTAGAGAGGTGAGTCAAATGCTCAGATTTGTAATTTTTTGCATTTTATTGTATGAAATTCGAAGTTAAAAATGGATGTGAAATTGCGACTAATATGTATACTGTGATTTCTTACTGTGGAAAGAAGAGTTATGTAGTGCGTGAAGGCGGATTGCGCAAGAGTGATATCGCCAGTTTCATTGAAACCTGTGCCTTTAATAATTACCCGAATCTGTTTTGTAATGTGTCTGCTATGCTATGCTGAAATGTAAAATTATAATTGCCATGTCTTTTTGGACTTTGAAGTTTGAGTGACTTTGACTTAGCAATGTTGTCTTTTACAAACTGTTGCAATATTGAGTGCTATGTCTTATTGTGAAAGTGATGATTGACAATGATTGTTTATTGCCTTGGTCTGCAAATATGTGATTGTGATTTACTGATAATTTTGACTGGACAAAATGCAAAATATGCATGCAAATTTAAGGCAAAGCGCAATATTGCCAATGCATCCGCAATGCATTGCCATTGGCGATTCCAATTACAAACCCCAATCAAAGTGTTTGCCGATTGGCAAGTTCTATCCAGGAATCGTTAACTTCTTAGTTTTGCTTCCTTCTGTAATTACATAGGCAAATCTGCTATTTGTGATCCATACGAGTTGCTAGCAAAAATCACACTCAATATAATTGAATTAAAAAAACTGTATGATAGGTGTACTACACATCGGCACTGTTTTTAATATCGGCACACCGCGAAATATTTGTTTTTGCGCGTGTTGTGAAAAATCGCGCGTGTGATTATGCGCGCTACCCTTAGAAACTGCACTGGTCGAAATTTGAAATTTGGAGGAGAAATAATGCGTTTATGCGTACTTTTGTGAAATTTGTGAAATTTGTGAAATAATGCTAACATCACACAAGAAATTTGGAGTTGCGTGCGTTGTCAACGAGTGTTGAGGGGGTGCCGGTATTAAAAACACTTCGAATCCGGGAAGCCAAAAAACCACGCGCGCGTTCGAAGGCGCTATCTCAAAATGTAATGCATACATCGCAAATCTGATCATCGCATCGGAATCTGCACTATTTTCTCAATGTGCGAGTACAATTTCAAGAAATGTGTAAAATTTTTAAGTCTTAAACTGTCGAAAATGTCTTAGGGTGCCGATGTGGGGGTTACTCGATCATACCGTTGTGTGATATCAAATCGATGCCCAACATTTTGCAAAGAGTTGTGTAAGTACTTCATAAACAATGCAATTAATTACCACCACTTACGGAACAATAAGTATTTCATGGTTCCGTACACGCAAAACATTTGCGAGTGCGCCAATTCTATTCATGCGTACGTTTAATTAGAATCAATAGAATCAAAAGGTAGTCTTTGTATGCAGACCCCTTAACACATGTTGTAGTATGGTGATGCTTTTTCCCAATTATATATTTTTTCTGAAAACCTATTTTTCTGATTTTGTTGGTGTAATGGACTACTCTAAAGATGTTCCCCTTCTTTAATGAAAATATTATTTTTGGGTGGTTGTACCCTTTAAGTCTGCTATTAGTATTAGTGATTACTCATTTATTTATTTGAAGACGTGTGTTTTGGCCTTTATTTGCAGTTGAATAATTTGTTGTCATTTATATATTTTCCTTTCCATGTGCATATCTATTATCAACAAATAAATTTGATGGTGATCCATTTCAGTGATTTAACTTATTTCAACTTGATTGCAATGTTCATGTTTGTTTTTATCTCAACAGTAAAGCGGAGATCTTGAAGCATGAAGACAAGTACGAGAATTTCTTCTCATGCTTTGTCGCCCTCTCTGCCCACTACATCTCCGATCATTCTTCTTTACGTAAGTAGTTTTTAAAAAAAATCGTGTTTTTTTGTACTAGATCACAACTTGTATTCTTAGGCAGTGCTCACAATTAGCATAGGCCCGCTGGCTCCGGGCCGCTAAAAATTAGCTCCGGGCCACCAAATTTCATTGATCCTAAATTCTACTGGCCTGTTCGGGCAACCAAATTTAACAGAATTTGTTAATTTTGTTTTGTTTTGGGCCACCATATTTAGGTTTGGGACCACTCAAAGTTGAACAATCTTGTTTTTACTTGCCCGCCTGGGCCACAAGGCAAAAAGGTTAATTTCTAGCATTGTCTTAGAAGAGACATGATTCATCTTTAAATTAAGGCAGTAAAGCACTTTAATCAGTTCAAGACTAATTGATTGTAAATATGTTTTTTTTACCAGTTGTAACTATGTCAAAATACTTCTAAAGAGTGATTACTGATTTCATAGAAATTCAATTAATATTAGTTAGAACTTTGTCTCCATTCATTGAAAAAAAGCTTTGAGATTAGGGAAAATAAATGCTCACAAAATGATGTGTATATTTGTGATTCTGCTCAACAATGGCTTGAATGCAAATTACTTCCTCTGATATACAGACACTTCCTGTGCTGCATAATAACATTTTCCTGAGCATTCATAAACAAGTATTGCCATACATTCTAGTACTTTCTTTGCGATTGCCCTATTATATCCTTTATAGGCAATGTTTTGGGTAGGATGTTTTTTGTTCAGAGTAAAGGACATGTTCAGGTTCAGGTATAGGAGTAATATAAAAGGGGGTGAGAGTGAACAATAACAATTAATTTTAGCATGTTAGTTTACTATAAATGCATTCTATAGAACAAAAATCAATTTAGAACAATGATTTGATTTAATATTTTTTACTTTGAACTGTACTTGTAATTGCACAGGAAAGTTAGCATTCATAAATTGATGTTTTCAGAATTTCCTGTATTTTAGGAAAGTCCTGTTTTAAAAATTTACTTATATCACGATTGTATACAAAACAATGTTTTCTGATACTGTATTTCAAATATTAGAGGATTACCATTGATTATAATATGCAATGATTCAGTCTCAAGGGCATTATTATTATTGTAAACTAGTGAAAAACACAGTATTTCACAACGATTTAGCCCCCAAAATATATAAAAGAGCCCTCATAAATTCTTATGAAGTTCACTGGGAAAACAAATTTCAGAGTGCGATTTTCCTGCAAGCATGCTTGAAAAGATGCTGCTCAAAATGTTTTTCAATTTGTTCACTGTTGATAAATCTTTTTGTTTCTGTATTGCAGTATCCAAGTCGGTGGTGGGCAGTGTGGTGTCAGCATGTCACATCCTGATGGACTTCTGTCTGCAGCGGATGCTGAGGTACAAGGAAGCATGCTCCGTGTCTCAGGTAATCCAGGGAATAATTTTCCCGGTATCGCATCGCAATTTGCGATGTATTTTTAGCCATTTGCGACACATATTTTTTTATGAATCGCACTTGTGCGCTGCAATGCAAGATACATGTTTCACACAGCTGTGTAAGCATACATGTTTCACACACTAGCCAGCCCTGTGTATGCAAACTATGCAGACATGCAGTCTAGACATGCAGTTAATTATGCAGTCTAGACATGCTGCTCTTCCAAGCTACACGTGGCTAGGCACACACAGCCGGCCAGCTAGCCCAGTGAGTGTGTATGCAATGTACTGCACTGCACTGGGCTGATGTATCGCACGCTATACACAGTTTTCCACACAGCACAGTACACTTTCCTTACCTTAGTATAATTTCATTTGGTCATTGTGTGTGGTGTTAATGTGCATTATGATTGCCTGAAAAAAAATTGCTATACAAGTTTATCCAATTGCTATACAAAAATTATTTTGTATAGCAAATTTGCTATGCAATTTTTGGGCTGGAAATTATTCCCTGTAATCCATCACTAACAAGAACCTTGGGGATGAAAGATAATTTATTAATTTTGTATATATTGTTTTGTTTTTGTTGGGGGGGGGGGGGGGGGTGGGAGTCAGGGAGTCGGAGAGCATGCTCTATATCACAGGTAACCCATAGCCTTGAAAAACCTGGTATACCATGTAGTGACTCTCGTGGGATGAAAGACAAATACTTTCTTGGTTTTTATTTGAGGGGGTAGGAGTTGTAGTCTGAGAGCATGGTCTGTACCGTAGGTAACCCATGACCTGGTATGCCGTGTATTAAAGGCATATATGCGTGGGTTATAAAGGGTAGTCAGCAAATTCCAACTCGACTCCACCATAATCTCTCGAGGTAAACTCACGATATGTCTTGGATCGATCGAATAGAGGTGCTTCGAAATATCTGAACAAAGGCCTTCTTATGAAATTGCATGCAGCAAACAAATTTCTCACGCTGTCACCTAGGCATCAAACGGCGGCACTTTGAAGTCGGTTTGGTTAAGCGTGTTACGTGATATTTTCGCTCGTAAACATCTCTGATGGATCTCCATTCGACTAGTACAAACATTCCGAACGCGACTATTTTTGATGCATTTTTGACTCTGGTATTCGGAAGTGGGACAGTTTGCGATCGCTACTTATAACTGAGCCAATGGGGATTGCGTACCGTGCGTAAAAGTGCGCAAGATGGATCCACGCGTCTAATAACCCACGCATATATGCCTTTAATACCAAGTCAGTGGTGGGCAGTGTGGTGTCAGCATGTCACATCCTGATGGACTTCTGTCTGCAGCGGATGCTGAGGTACAAGGAAGCATGCTCTGTGTCTCGGGTAATCCATCACTAACAAGAACCTTAGGCATGAAAGATAATGATTTTTTTATATTTTTTTGTTGTTGGGGGGGGGGGGGGGGGGGGCATTGAAATCAATTTTTGTTTCAACTTGAGAATCAGTTTAAGGTCTACTAGTAGGCTTTTGATCCTAGCAGAATCTTTGTGTGACTCAGATATTTTAAAAAGTTGGTTGCCCTTATCTTTTACCAACTTAAAGGGATCTAGTAACTTTGTTGACATGTGCAAAAAGTGATGAATGTTTGATGCAATGTATATTGTTGTTATCTCATATGTCCACAGGGTATTGTGTGAAAATTTCAAGTAAAACGGACATTGTATGGCCAAGTAATGAGCGAAAATCCAAAGTGATATTCAGTAACTCGCTGCACTCACTTTGTACACAGAAGAAAAACTCGCCCGGAGTTTTCTTATCGGAATACTTCAATCATACATATCTTTGTAACGAAAGGGAAATTTGAAAAACCGAAACCTGGCCTGTGATTTTATTGTTAATACGAATACAACAAGGTATAAGGGAACCGCTAGAATTAGAATTTTATTTTGAGGATTTGGACAATGTTACTAAGTCCCTTTAATCAAGTTATGCTTTCAGATGTAATGATAATCAAATTGAGAATATGTTATTAGTTTATGTAATGTAATTCTTTACTATTCCTACTTGTACATAGAAATCTGATGTCACTGATCGAGGGGCTGTGCACTGGAGTAGGTCAGCTGCAGAGGTCAAATGCTGTGACCCTGACGGCCATGCTGTAGATTCCCCCCCCCCCCCCCCCCCCCCCCCCCCCAAAAAAAAAAATGGATAAGTTTAATTTAAATCTAATTCTTTACTCTTTGTACTTCTACAGAGAAATCTGATGTCACTGATCGAGGGGCTGTGGGACAGCTGCAGAGGTCAAATGTTGTGACCCTGATGGCTATGCTGTAGATTCCCCAAATTCTGCAATTAGTGACATTTGGCATTCACTGATGTGTTCTGAGAGGAGTATAAAACAAATCAAATGCACACACAATTTATAAGTTTGATTTAAATGTAATTTGTTACTCTTTCTACTTCTACAGAGAAATCTGATGTCGCTGATCGAGGGGCTGTGCACTGGAGTGGGTCAGCTGCAGAGGTCAAATGTTGTGACCCTGACGGCCATGCTGAAGACTGCTCAGATGCCTCCATCATCCAAGCAAGCAGCTGGTAAGAATATGTTGTCTACCTTGTACCTTTGTAGAAAACCCTCAAGACTTCCACCAACATTTTGGGTGGAATTCACAAAGGAGGTTTGAACAAACCATGGTTTGATGATGGTTTACATCTATGGAATGCTGCTCGTATACAAGTAAATTGTAAATCATTCCTTCTCCATCAGTTTACAAATGGCATTCCATAGATGTAAACCATGGTCAAACCATGGTTTGTACAAACCTCCTTTGTGAATTCCACCCCATAAGTTCACTCAGTCATGTCATCATTAAAGAGGTGTTGTAAAAACATTAACCCGTTCAGGACGGACTGATTTTGCTTTAACATGCATTCTCCATCTAGACTCCTGCCCGAGTATTTTCGGGACCAGTCCTGAACGGGTTAAGATTAAATGTGTTCGTCCAAATTTGGAGAAGCTTTTTGGAGGGTAGTATTTTAGTGTTTGAATCGTCCCGAGGCTCATGATGTTCCTTTCAGGATCCTCTTATGGCAGAGATGTGAAAGAATGTAACATTTCATCATTACATAATATTGCGAGGATACAAATATTTCTCATAAACTTGCTTCCACAGTAGTCATCATTCATAATTATGTTGTTTGTTTATTTGTTTTGTTTATTATAGAAGAGTCCAATCTGGTGAAAGTGAGAGAGGCCCAGGGCATGACGAGATCAGACTTTGTAAAGCAGCTCATGTCAGCCTTCCGGGACAGCAGTTCAGTGGCTTCTGCTGGTGCGTCTATGACCAAGACTACCATCAACAATGAACCCCAGAGTCTGGTGAGTAAGACTAAATTCATCAATGATTCAATGTAATGAATGCTGCAAAATAGTAATGGCGTATGTCGGCCTTTTGGGATAACAGTTCAGTGGCTTCTGCTGGTACGTCTATGACTAAAACTAGCATCACCAATGAACCACAGAGTCTGGTGAGTAAGACTAACTTCATCAATGATTTATATTTAAATTGGTCTAAACAACCTGTGATTGTTATTCTCCATATTTGAGGGGCGATGGTTTTAAATTTTGTATCGTAAAAGAGTAACATATGAAACCTTACTTGGTGAAGTGGCCTATTAACTCATGCTTAGTAGAAATATGCATTGATTTTTCTATCGCCTTCATGTCTTCAGAAATATGTCATAGACAAAGATGGAGAGAGGTCATACTTTGCATCCAGAAACATTGACAACCTCCATACCTTGCATGGAGCAGACATTCTCTTGGATGTCTGCTTTGAAAACCTTTCTACCATAACCAACAAATGTCCCGTTTGTTCTAAATAGTGGTCATATTTATAATGATTTGTTTTTGTTTTGTTTTATATCATCAGAAATCTGTCATAGACAAAGATGGTGAGAAGTCACACTTTGCATCCAGAAACATTGACAACCTCCACGCCTTGCATGGAGCAGACATTCTCCTAGATGTCTGCCTGAATCTGCCTTTCCTCCAACGCTACATCAATAGCTACAAGGAAGCGGCTGGAGGCCAGGGGTTTGTGCTGCCCAACACATTTGCTGATGCTAACAGTATCAAAGGAAGGTAAGAATTGAAGCACACCAAAATATTATCTTAGAAACAAACTATAATATTTGAATAAAGATGAGATGAGATAATTCTACATCAATAGCTACAAGGAAATGGCCGGGGGCCAGGGGTTTTTACTGCCCAACACGTTTGCTGATGCTAACAGTATCAAAGGTAAGCAGAAGTTTGAAATCGCTCTTTTGAAAATATTTGCTCTGAAAGCAATTTGAATATTATTAAACAAGGAGACAATAGTTTAGACACAGTCTATATTATGATGTTTCAAGAAACAAGCAAGTATTTGTGGTAAAAAACACCTTGTCTCATGTCGACAACAAGTAATTAAAGGACTTTTCAGCTCATATTTCTTGGGGGCAGCAGTTTATCCATGCCATATGCAGTATTTACAGTATCTGGAAAATACATTTGGTTAAAGCCTTTGTCTTATTTCTCTAGACATTTGTAATAAATAGTCTAAAATCAATATTGAAATGTTGCAAATTGAGATTATGAATGTTACCGTTCTTTCCATCCAGCTTTCCATCTCTACTGAATGACATGACCATCGTGAATCGGGTCCTCGACCTCCCGACCCTTGAACTTTTGACCTCTAACCACCTGGAGAAGGTCACGACCGTGATCATGAGTTGTCTGTATGCATCCATAGCTGCTGCCGTGGCCAGTACCATTATGAGCACGGGGGGAAGTCACGGACGCACTGCTTCTTCTACGGGGGTGGGCAGCATAACGACGATGAAGGAAGAAGAACAGGAGAGCATGTGCAGTTCAGTGGTGCTGAAAGGAGTGAGTAGTAGCCAACATATATTTGCATGTGTGGGACTGATGTTAGTCAGAGGGTAGTTTCATATTCATTAATTTTGTTAATTTTATCACAATGTTCTCAAGTTGATTTAGTGGAATTTAAATATTGTTTCCTAATAGTTAGAAATGTTTCTTGTCTATGTTGATTTTTGTGTGGCTTTTGCACACATTAAACAAAAAATGTAAAATTTGTATTCCATATTTCTTGAACTTATGCATTTCTTTTTAATTTAACTTCTTTATTTGCAGCTTTCACTCTTTGAGAAACTTATCACCAATATCAAGACATCAACCAGAGCTAGTGGCCATGTAAGTAACATTTTTGTTGTTGCTATTGTTGTGGACGTGGTGTGGCAAGATTGGTAGAGCGCGCGCTTTCCGATCGTGAGATCCCGAGTTCGAACCCTGTGTAGGCCCACTACGTTTGTCCTTCAGCAAGACAATTAATCCACAATTGCTGCTCTCTACCCAGGTGTATAAATGGGTACCATGGTCAGGTGTTAATTAGCCTTAGCTCCATTATCAGTGGCAGCTCGGCTAGTATGCTCCCCGGGGAGTTGAGAAAGTACGCAATATCATTGTGTGGGTTTGAAATGTACCTGATGACCATGGGTAATAATAATTTAAATAATTATTTAAGCACAGTAGAGTATATTATTATAGTAGCTGCGCTATATAAATGTTCATATTATTATTATTGTGCACCTATACAAACAAATGCACTACAAATCTAAATAAATTGATGTGGGATTAAAATGTGTAACAAAGGACAAAGACCATTGTTCCTACATAGATTAAACAATTAATATCAATTTTGAGAGCAATGTATTGGATGGGAAGCACATTCCAGCACTTTGTGCCAAACTTTACAAAGTTTGTACCATAAATCATCCTTTAATCACCATGCTTCAATACTTTTGAATAATTATGAATTTAATATTAAAACTAAGAAAGTTTACCGGAATATGTTCTTTGTACCCATCTCAGCACCTGCAAAACCTGTACCTGATGGGTGCATGGTGTACCCTGGGCGGCATGGAGCACATTCTGGCCCTGAACGCAGCCTCGGCGGTTCCTGCTGAAAAGTACAAGGAGAAAGAGAGGGACACTGCTTCAAGCCCTATCCCAATCCCTACCCTCGCAGCCACCAAGCCCGAGGGGGGGAGCAAGTCCCCCTCTGCCGGCCCTACCAAGGGAGCGAAAGCAGAAGCAAAGGATGGGGGAGCTGCGACGGCTGGTGGTGCACCTGCTGCTGCAAGACCAGGCTCTGCCAAAGGGTATGTAAAGCTTTGTTATTTATCCCTTGAGTTCAAACATAAAAGAAACGTGACTAGAATTATTTTAAATTATTAAAAAATGAGCAAAGAAAAATAGGCTTTGCTGGGAATCAAACTTGAGACCGATTGCTAGACCGGTGCTCAACCATTGAGCCACAAAGACCCTTGAATGGGGGACGTTCCAATGAAACCCTTTCAATCTTTCAAACAAAATTTTACCACGTCCAGAAAAATTTATTTGAATAATTTGTGTTTTGTTTTCCTTGTGTAAAGTCCATGGATTCAGCCTGAAGGCCCTTACCCAACTCAGAAAAAACAAATGGCTGGTGTATTTGAATCATAACTCATTAGTCTTTAGACTTGAATTTATAAATGTGCATATATGTCATACGAAACAAACAAACAGTCTTTAGATGTCAAAGTGGGTTAGTTGTCATGTTTTTCATTTCCTTTTGTAGGGTCCATGGATTCAGCAGCCTGACAGTGGCCCTGTCCACCTTTATCCTGAAGGCCCTCACCCACCTCCTGGAGGACCTGCACATCGAGAGGCTCTCGCAGGAGAGTAACCTGGGGAAAGTCCCGGGGGCCAAGCTGGAGGTGCTGCCCCCGTTCACAGCCACCCAGCGAGTCAAGACCATCCTAGAGTCCTACCCTCTGACCAGCCTGCTGGTTAACCTCTTCACTGGCTCCTACAAGAAGGTATTGAATTGTTTCCTTACAGATCCTACAATATCTATATGGAGATGCTCCCTAGTGTAATATAGGAAATATTAAACATTGACATTGTTCCCCACAAAAGAGAAAGTGAGTATTGAACATTGAGTCTTGAGTCCTACCCTCTGACCAGCAGAGGGTACTTCATTATTTCCCTAGGAAATATATATTCCATATTTATTGAATTTGTATAAAATTGAATGATTAATTTTTGTGGGAATGTCTTGATGTCTCGGTTTAGGTCTTCGTCTTTCAATGAAGGTTGCAGGTTCTCTTCCCAACTGCAGCACGCATTTCCCTTCAGCAAGACACATTATAATCCACATTTGTTACTCTCAAACCAGGTGTAGTAAATTGGTTTGTGGCAGGAATGTATTCCTTGAAACGCTTGAGTACTTCGTCAAAGCTACTTAGCTAAAGCCAAAGTAATAATGTTCCGAGTGTTTCGAGACTTAACTGTAATACACCACCGTTTAAAAATTGACTACTAATTTTATCTTCAGGATAGCAAGCCAGTACTAAGATAATACTACATGTTAGCAGCTTGTGAAAGGCTCGTTTACCTTGACACTTATAATTGATATTTTCACTGATAATAGTGAAATGAGAGAACAACAGTATTTTGTTATATTTCCCTTCAATTTCTCTGATTACAAACAAGTTTTTGATGAAAACTAATTAATGTTATAACTAATTTCCTTTTTGTATTGTTTTGTTTTGATAGGCATGCACCCTGATCCGTCTCAAGAGTGAGATGGAAGATGCAGTGGATGAAGAAAGCGACTCTCATTCCCTCAACGAATGCTTCGCTGGAGAAACGGGCAGCTACGAGGGCTCCTCTGAAGGTAGATATTAACTTGTCAAAGATGATGGTTTAATGAAAATAAATGGATAAAGTTATCCATGTGTACCCTAATCTGTCTCAAGAGTGGAACGGAAGATGCAGCGGATGAAGAAAGCGACTCTCATTCCCTCAACGAATGCTTCGCTGGAGAAACGGGCAGCTACGAGGGCTCCTCTGAAGGTAGATATTAACTTGTCAAAGATGATGATTTAATGAAAGTAAATGGATAAAGTTATCCATGTGTACCCTAATCTGTCTCAAGAGTGGAACGGAAGATGCAGCGGATGAAGAAAGCGACTCTCATTCCCTCAACGAATGCTTCGCTGGAGAAACGGGCAGCTACGAGGGCTCCTCTGAAAGTAGATATTAACTTGTCAAATATGATTCAGTATTTATGTACTAGCTTATTAATGATTTAATGAAAATAAATGGATAAAGTTATCCATGTGTACCCTATTCTGTCTCAAGAGTGGAATGGAAGATGCAGCGGATGCAGAAAGCAACTCTCATTCCCTCAACAAATGCTTCGCTGGAGAAACGGGCAGCTACGAGGGCTCCTCTGAAGGTAGATAATAAACTTGTCAAAGATGATGATTTAATGAAAATAAATGGATAAAGTTATCCATGTGTACCCTAATCTGTCTCAAGAGTGGAACGGAAGATGCAGCGGATGAAGAAAGCGACTCTCATTCCCTCAACAAATGCTTCGCTGGAGAAACGGGCAGCTACGAGGGCTCCTCTGAAGGTAGATAATAAACTTGTCAAAGATGATGATTTAATGAAAATAAATGGATAAAGTTATCCATGTGTACCCTAATCTGTCTCAAGAGTGGAACGGAAGATGCAGCGGATGAAGAAAGCGACTCTCATTCCCTCAACGAATGCTTTGCTGGAGAAACGGGCAGCTACGAGGGCTCCTCTGAAGGTAGATATTAACTTGTGAAAGATGATGATTTAATGAAAATAAATGGATAAAGTTATCCATGTGTACCCTAATCTGTCTCAAGAGTGGAACGGAAGATGCAGCGGATGAAGAAAGCGACTCTCATTCCCTCAACGAATGCTTCGCTGGAGAAACGGGCAGCTACGAGGGCTCCTCTGAAGGTACAGTGCAGGAATGAAATTGTCTTCAATGGGTTTACCCATTGAACATTGAAGATGGTTTGATTTTTCTGAGAACACAAATATTTAGAATATTAAGAAAATGTTTAGAATTTACAATACATCATACATAGCTTATCTTTGATCTCTGAATTGAGGAGTTAAAAAACTTCCAGAATCAAGGAACTTTATCCCAATAGCACCAACCCCTCCTTTTACAAATCATATTGTATTTATTTATTATTTGTTAAAGTTATTTTTTAAATATTTGTTTAGGGGGGCATTGCATTTATACAACTAACTTCTTCATGTAATGGGCAGAAGTGTTGATAACATTTGGTTCTATTTTCGTCCATTTTTAGATGATGACAGTGAGCCCATACTCGGTCCCTGGTTTGAAGAGTCGCTTACATCCGAGCCGGAATCAAAGGACTCCACCCCAACGGCACCACCCCCTCCTCCACCACCCTCAGACGACAAGAAGGATGAGAAACAGGATGGTGCAAAGTCCTCCCTCCCCGGGGAACTAGGGGACAAGGAAGAAGCTACTGAAGTAAGTATAGGTGTTTATTCTAGCCTATTAATTGGCTTAATCTGAATAGTATGTCATCTAGAATTGGAATCAAATTACCCCAACGACACCACCCCCTCCTCCGCCACCCTCAGACGACAAGAAGGATGAGAAACAGGATGGTGCAAAGTCCTCCCTCCCCGGGGAATTCGGGGACAAGGAAGAAGCTACTGAAGTGAGTATAGGTGTTAATTCTACCTTATTAAGTGGCTTAATCTGAATAGTATGTCATCTAGAATTGGAATCAAATTACCCCAACGACACCACCCCCTCCTCCTCCTCCTTCAGACGACAAGAAGGATGAGAAACAGGATGGTGCAAAGTCCTCCCTCCCCGGGGAACTAGGGGACAAGGAAGAAGCTACTGAAGTGAGTATAGGTGTTTTTCTACCCTATTAATTGGCTTAATCTGAATAGTATGTCATCTAGAGTTGGAATCAATTGACTCCACCCCCACGGCACCACACTCAGATGACAAGGATGAGAAACAGGATGGGACGAAGTCTTCCCTCCCCGGGGAATTAGGGGACAAGAAAGAAGCCACTGAAGTAAGTAATGTGTTAACACTTTCATTATTAGAATAGAAAAATTCATCAGCCCTAGTATTAGCTTGTTTGTATTACCATCTTGTGGCCTCGTGACTAGGAATATTTCATAGGGAGTGGTATTGGTGCAAAATGTATGCAGTCTTCAAAGTTATTCCATAAGATTGGTAATAATTGCGTATGTTTTCTTTTGAATATAGCTAGTGCTGCAATTAGCTACAATCTGCTTAAGAAATGGAAACTGAGTGTTTTTGTGATAATGTTAATGTAAACAATTGTAATTTTGTTTTCATCTTTATGTGCCTCTCTAAAATGCAGTACCTGAAGCTTGCCAAAGATGTTCTGCAGTTCCTGACTGGTCACATTTTCCAACTCTCCAATGACCTCATCAAGTATTTCCCAAGGTTAGAAAAGTTCCTATAAAAAACAAAAACTCAATTCTTGTATAATAGTTAGAGTAACATTTTATATTTCAACCCGTTCAAGACAGACTGATTTTGCTACAATATGTATGTATTCTCCTGAATACTTTTGGGACCAGTCCTGAACGGGTTAAAATAGTAATATGTTTTCTGATTATTGATAAGTGATATTAATTTGACAGCAGAAGATATATTGAATAGGTTGTACAAGATGTTGTAACAAATACACAGGAATATATTAATTAAGTTAACTTTTGTGGAACACAAAGTTCATTGATACCACTACAAATTAAAATATAAATGATGCTGTATCCTGTCCTGCCTTACAGCTTGGCTTTCCACGCTTACCACAACCTTCATATAATTCAGTCTTCACTCTTATTTTCGGGGGTGAAAGCAATATAAGCTTGATGTAATTTATTTATATATTTATGTTTTTTATTGCAAACATGTAATAGCACCAAACAAGCTGAATTGCATGTGCTAAACATTCAATTAAATGAAAACAAACAATGTAATTGATATAAACATGAACCATAATTAAATTTGACTATTAAAAACTAGTTAAAAGGTGGGTTCAAACATACACTAAGAGTAAGACAGATTTTGATGATAAATTACATTTCTTACACTTGTCTAAATAATCATTAATTCATTTTCACTTATTCACTTATTGTCCAAAAAATGTGATTTATATTGCTGAATTATAGAAGTTATATTCTTTGTACAATAAACTGCAAGATCAAGAAAGAATACCATCAGTCCTTTCTAGGACTACCACAGTCCCTTTTAGGACTATCCTAGAACGAATACCAACAGTCCTTCTCAGGACTCGCCAATCCTCTCCTCTACGTGGTGCAACCGCAAACCACACGTATCACCTACACCACCATGGAAGCCTGTACTTACAAGCAACATTTAAACTGCAATACAATAACAATACTGTATTTTCCCCCTACAGTTTGGCTTTCCAAGAGTACCACACCCTGGGTCTGGCTAACATCATCAAGGACCTGGATAAGGGAGCCATCAAGATGGAGAGCAGTAAGTCTGAAATCCCTGACATTGCAATGTTATTGGTATATTTAAATCACTAGAAATATTTCAAATGAATGAAAATGAGCAAATAAAAATAGGCTTCGCTGGGAATCGAACCCGAGACCTCCAGATTGCTAGACCGATGATTAACCATCGAGCCACAACGACCCTTGAATGGGGGATGTTCCCATGAAACCCTTTTCATTACTTGAATAGTCAGCTTCTGACTATTCAAGCATATGTGACTTGACTTACTGACTTAGGTGCACAGGACGGTGTGTCCCTTCGCTCCCCTACGAGAGATTCTGTTCCACTCAGGTCTGTTCTGGGCTATGAGCTCTGCCTCGTGTAAAGGTAGTCCCACGTCGCTCTGGGCTTGGTCTCTCCATCTCGTAGGAGGGCGTCCCGGGGGTCTACGTGCGTCAAAGTCATTTCTGTATGCTTGGTATGGTAGGCGGTGATGCAGCATGCGGACAACATGCCCAAACCATTTCAAGCGTCGCTTTGTTATCTCTTCACAGATGGTGTTTGTGATGCTTAGCCTTTGTCGGATTTCTTCATTTCTCACCCTGTCCATTAGGTGAACTCCCAGGATGGTCCGGAGACACCTCATTTCAAAAACCTCAAGTTTCTTTCTGTCTGATTTACGCAGAGTCCATGATTCCGCTCCATATGTAGCAATAGGGAGGATGAGGGCTCTGTAGATTCTAACTTTAAGCGTTCTTGATATGTCTTGGTTGGACCAGATGGTACTTTTTAGCCTTCCAAATGACCAGGCTGCCAGTCTTACTCTCCTTTTCACATCTTCTTCTATGTTAGGAACTATGCTACCAAGGAATACAAACTTGTCCACTTTCTCAATGTTGGTGTTGTTTAGAGAGATCTGTCGATGGTCCTCGGTCATGATTTTACATTTTGCAGTATTAATTTTCATGCCCCATTTACTGCATGCTTTCTCCAATTCACTTGTTGAGACTTGGAGTTTCTCAAATACCAGTTCCATGAGAGTGGTGTCGTCTGCATATCGGATGTTGTTAACCCGCATGTCACCCATCTGTACTCCACCATCCAGCTTTTGAATGTCCTTCATCACAAATTCCAGGAATAGGTTGAAGAGACTTGGAGAGAGGAGGCAGCCTTGCCGGACACCAGTTGTGACTTCAAACCATTCGGTTATCTTTCCATTCACCATGACAGAGCACTTGGTTTGTTTGTACATGTTTTCAATGAGGTCAGCCATGGACTTGTCCACACCAATGGAACGCAGACATTTCCAGAGAGCTTCCCTCCATATGGTGTCAAAAGCTGCCTTAAAGTCGACAAAGTTCCAGTGGATTGGTACCCGTCTTTCTCTGGCTTTTTCGAAGATTTGTCGAACGATAAACAAACAGCATCTGTGGTGCCTCTGGAACTTCTAAATCCACATTGTTCCTCTGCCAGGTAATTGTCTATGGTTCCTTGAATTCTCGTGAGGACCATTCTACAGAACACTTTCCCAGGTATGGAGAGTAGAGTGATGGCCCTGTAGTTCGCTGGATCTAGTTTGTCTCCTTTCTTGAACACTGGAGTGATGAGACCTTTGCTCCAGTCCTCTGGTGTTTTACCTTCCGACCATGCCGTGTTGATAATGTGAAGCAGGAGTTGTCTCATTGCTAGACCACCAGCCTTCAGGGTTTCTGCAGCGATTTTATCCCAGCCGCAGGCCTTGTTGTTTTTCAGCTGTTTAATTGCTGCTTCTACTTCTCCGATTGTGAAGGGTTCACTAGGGGTGTCTGTAGGTTGAGGGACAGGTATGGCGTGAAGAACATTTTCATCTCTTGGAAATTGCATGTTCAGGTGAGAGCTAAAGTGTTCTTCCCAGCAATTCAACACCTCTGTGGGAGCCGTTTTTAAGATGCCTTCTTTGTTCTTCGCTGCAGGTTGCATCTTGTCTCTTTCACCAGCAAGTTTCTTCACCTTCTTGAAGAGCTCGTGGCTGTTGTTCTTTGAGTGAGCGATTTCCATTTCTTCCACTTCAGTGTCGAGAAGTTTCTTCTTTCACTTCTTCACTTCATACTTGACAGTCTTGTTTAGTTTATTGTAAGCTTTCTTGTTCCGGACCGAGGGCTCGTTCAGCTTGAGAATTCTTGCCTTCCTCCTGTGTTCACAAGCCTTGCGAACCTCTTCTGGGAGACCCTTGACTTGCTTGGATCTTTTGAAGCCAACTACTTCTTCGGTGATGTCATTCGTGGTGTCCCTGAACTTCTTCCACAGCCCATCCACATCTGTGTCCTGGAGCAGAAGTAGTGGCTCAAAGGCACCTCCTATCCTGGCTTTGAAGGCTTCTACAATGTTGGGGTCAGTGAATCTACTAACATCATAGTTTCTTGGGAGGCTCTTCATTTTCTTGGTCTTTGTAGGTGAGAACTTACGGCTGCGAATGACTCAAGCATATGTACATTTAAGAAAATATGTAGCTTTTGACAGATGCTATGTATATTTAAATTGACAATTAACCTTATGTCACATGAGCAACAATAATCTTTAAGGCTCCTTGAGCATTTAACAACGAACCAGCCTGCATGCAAATATGATAGCTCAATTAATTCCATTGAATTCAAATCCTGACATCATGCAAAAGATTTATGACTTAATATTTTGGGTTAAACATATGTGACCCGCTATAGCAAAACCTGGCACTTGTCGGTAATTCATGTTTTGAAGAAATGGTCATTTTAAGTTCACACAATGTGTGTAATTGTAAAATTGAAACAATCATATCTTCTCCAATTATTGACCAATTAATTTGAACAAAGCATCAAATGAAAGCTTGTAATGAGGCCTTTCTAATGGTGTGAAAATGTGCATTGATGCTTGCTTGTTAATTATACAATATTCAAAACATCGGAAAGACGATTATGTTGGAATATCTGTTAGAAAACTTGCCTGTTTAACATTTTATTTGTTTTTTATATATTGCTTATATTTTGAAATAAAATTTGTTTATTTAATACTTAATTCTCCTTCAGAAAACAATCAGATATTGATGAAAACGATCAGATAATAATTAAAACAATCAGATTAAAAACAAATTCATTTCTGTTTTACAATCTTACAGACCATCTATCGGACGAGTTCTCCAGTGTGCTGCTTCACTTCTGTCACACTCTCCTAGCATCAGATCTCCTGCCTCCAAAACTACAGGTAAGCTGGAATACATTTTTTGCCTTTCAACAGTTCTATGTATCTTTCACTGTAAGAGTACCCCCTGGATGAAAGTCAAACCCAGATTATTACCATAACGGCAATCACACCCTAGACGAGTACCCTTCTATCTCTTTGCTTCAGGCCTGTCTGCAAAACATCAGGTAAATAGTCTTTATTATTTCGAAGTTTTGGGGTATATTCTGAGCTGAATAACTACCCCATAGAGCAAGTAGCACTCCGATAATCAATGTGAGAACAATAACATCCTAAATTTGTTCCCTGAATGACTATTTTCAAACAGGTATGGCCTAGAGATGGATTTCCATGGCAGTACTTTATAATTGCCCAGATGGTCATTTCTGTAAAGGGATGGTATGGATTGATTGGGTGGGGGTCGGAAAGGTGTTACGTTCTGTTCTTCTGCATTTAATGATATAAGGTATCACCATGCATCATATCAGGGATAATTTGTGTTGGAGGACAACTTTCTTGGATACATGGGTTTCCAGTCATCCAGTGGGTCCTCTTGGCCACTGTGGCTGCCACCCATTACTTTGGCTGTTTTAGCCAAGTAACTACATGTATATTGCCACACATAGTACTTCATGATGCGTAAGAAAATTACTTTGATACGAATCCTGATGTATGTCTTGATATGGTTGTGTTTCAGGACAACTTGCTTGGACATCTTGGTGTGCAGCCGTCCAGTGGGGCCTCCTGGCCACTGAGCCTGCCACCACGCACCCTGGCCATTCTGGCCCACGTCCTGGTCAAGCGACAGACCGAGCAGGAGCATGGAATGACCGTTGGCCTTAGGGTCTGGCAGAAGTTCCTTTCGGTGCTCAGGGAGTGGGCACTGGGAACAGAACCACAAGCAGAAGTAGAAGGTAAATGTGTAACTAACTAAATTACCTCATGAATAACTTGACCATCAGCCTAAGATATAGTGTAATTAAAGCTGAATAACATAAACAAAAACTGGGAGCATGGAATGACCGTTGGCCTGAGGGTCTGGCAGAAGTTCCTTTCGGTGCTCAGGGAGTGGGCACTGGGAACAGAGCCACAAGCAGAAGTAGAAGGTAAATCAGGGTTCACACAGGGCCTGGAAAGTCATGGAAATCGACTTTCGTTTTTTCTAGGCCTTGAAAGTTAGGGAAAATTGTAAAATGGTCTCATAATTTATGGCATGGAATTGCATGTTATCTGCATTTTTAGGCACTGAAATATAAATAAAGATTTCACAATTTATTTTGCTACAAAAAGGTTTGAAAGAAGAACCTTGTTCACAGTGGTGACAATTCATGGAAAAGACATGAAATTCTTGCTGTAAAAGGCATGGAAAGTCATGGAATTTTCATGGAAGCTAGTAAGAGAATGTGTGCGCTTACATGATTGCAGATCTCATACATTTGTATTCCAGAACTAATTGATATGTACTTTTATCCATTTTTATAGATATCAACGTGGAACATATTCAGCTACTGCTGTTTGTATTTGACTCCCTCGCACGGAGCAGCAAGATGATCATCCTCACACAGTGTGCTAACATCATAGTGGAGGCTTCACACCACAAGTAAGTATCAACTTAGTACAGTGGTCTCTGCTTTATTGGGTAACATTCAAAAGAGTTTTAGTTTAATGTTTTTGTTTTCTTAAGAAATTGTTTCCACCCATCAAGGACGGAGTCCCACATATTTGTGGGTTGGTAGTCCTACACTTCAGCAAGAAGATCAAAAGTTATATGATGTATTCAAGGAGAAAGAGCATAAATTTCTCTATTTTTAGAGCCCTACTTTGTTACTCTACCTGCTTTAGTTATTTTTTAATGATTTGTATTATTGCGTAGATCGCTATAATTTAGGAAAATCTTTAAATTATGATATTTTAAAAACAGATTTCGGCTTTCGAATTGGCAACTTTGCAGCAAAGTCACTTCATATTTATCTTAAATTGTAATTACTAAATATTTTCCACCTACTTTTATGTCATTAAAAGGTCAAACATAATTAGGAGTTGCCAATTTGTAGAGGAAAACAATGATCAATATTGCCTTTATATAGCTCTCGTCCTTGATGGGTTAAAAGGGGACTTTTATGAAAGGGGTACAAATACTCTGCAAATGCCTATCCAATTAAGTGGAGACTGCTCTACCACAAAATATATACCTTCACATTTTCAGATGGCTTAAAGGGATCTAGTAACTTTGTTGACATGTGCAAAAAGTGATGAATGGTTGATGCAATGTATATTGTTGTTATCTCATATGTCCACAGGGTATTGTGAAAATTTCAAGTCAAATGGACATTGTACGGCCAAGTAATGAGCGAAAATGCAAAGTGATATTCAGTAACTCACTGCACTCACTTTGTACACAGAAGAAAAACTCGCCCGGAGTTTTTCTTATCTGAATACTTCAATCATACATATCTTTGTAATGAAAGGGAAATTTGAAAAACCGAAACCTGTCCCGTGATTTTATTGTTAATACGAATACAACAAGGTATAAGGGAACCGCTAGAATTATAATTTTATTTTGAGGATTTGGACAATGTTACTAAGTCCCTTTAACAATTATAATAACAATAATGATAATAACAAGAATAATGGTGGCTACAAATAAACATCACTTTCCATCTTTCGATATTATTATTTTACCAGAGACAGGGGATATACAATGCAATCTGCCAATTACAGAATCCAGCAATCGTAAGCATACAAATTGTCAAACCAATCTGGAGACTGAACAAGAAATACAGAAAAGGGGGTCATTCCAAGAAAGTGGTATTTTGTATCTAATTTACATTTACGCTATGTTGTATGGAAATATGAAAAGTTGTCATAAAAGAAGGCGGTCTTTGTAGAACTGGTTTTACTTTCTAAATTACTTTTTGTTTTTCTTTCCAGGGATGTGAAGAAGAAGAACCCACTAGCTGTGTGTCGTCTTCTACTCATCTTCGAGTACTTCCTGCACCACTACTCCCAACCACCCTCGCAGCTCTATGATCAGGTAAACATAATACTAATGAATCTCTGTCTTTCCACAGTACTATGAAAATGTGGTCCATCGATAGGTAATGAATCTTTTCAACCTTTAAAGTTGTATGATTGAAGAAGATGAACCCACTTTAATATTTCCTGCACCACTGCTAGCAGCCACCCACACAGCTCTATGATCAGGTAAACATGTAGTAGTAAATGATTGTCTTTCCACAATGGAAATGTGGTCCATTGATACATGTAGCTGATGTATCTTTACATTACAACCTTTAAAGTTGTATGATTGAAGAAGAAGAACACATTCGTAGATGTTCTCTTCTTCTCATCTTCGAGTATGTTTTCCATCACTATGCGCAACCACCCTCGCAGCTCTATGATCAGGTAAACATATAGTAGTAAATTATTGCCTTTCCACAATTATATGAAAATGTGGTCCATTGACAGGTGATGTATCTTTACAACCTTTAAAGTTGTATGATTGAAGAAGAAGAAGAACCTACTTTTAATATTTCCTGCTTCACTACTCCCAACCACCCTCACAGCTCTATAATCAGGTAAACATACAGCAATATTACAGTATAAAATGTTATTACTTGTAACATTTTAATATTCAGTGTCATCAGTTAATTTTTCAATGTGTTTTATATATAATTGTGATATAATTTGAATACTTGATGTGTTCTTGATTACCTAGGTCCAATGGAATATCTTCACAGTACAATCATCCGACCCAGCCCTGATGCTATACCAAGAGGAGCGTGGAGGCATCGCAGTCACCAAGTTCTACACGCCTTGCCGTGAAGTTGAAGAGAACTACCGCAAGGCGACCCTGGGTGACAACCCGCTCATGGGTCAACTGGAGGTGGCGGGCTTCAGACGCAGTTTCTACAACCTCGTCTCCACGGAGATGGACCGCAACGGACCTTGCATCGATAAAGGGGTGAGAATAAACAGGGTTCTGATCATGAAAACACAAGCTTAGTTTGGGAAAGCTATGAAAGAATAACTGCCAGTTCTCAACGTATTGCACAATCATAGAGTAAATGGATACAGTTTGCCCTGTTAATTTGGTGTAAAGTCAGCATAATCAATTTCATAATGAGTGTGCTGTACCTTTCATGTGAAATATTACCACAAAACATTGCTTCAAAACAATACTAATGATCAAAGTTACAGTTATGTTTGTTAAAGAATTCCACTTTATATCAAATTATCACCTTCTTTCACCACCACAAACAGGCCTGTGAGGTCCTCTACGACCCAAACTTTGACTACAACGAGCTCTACTCGGCCGTCATCGAACTACTTGGGGCAGGCAGCGAGTGCTACCTCGAAGCTTCCCAACCCGACGCCGCGCCCTTCGACCACCAGGATGGTTGCGCTGTCCACTACACCGCCACGGTGTGCTGGAGGCTGCTGGGACGAATGGCGCCCTCTGTTGCCTGCATGAAGCTCTTAGAAGGGCAACACTGCGATAGCGAGAGGCCCCTGACCCAGCATGAGGTCCTTCACTCACTGCGATGGGTGCCACGCATGGCCAGCGCCAAGTACAAGGATTGGATCAAGGTAATAAAATAAGCTTGACAAAGTTATTGAGCAGATATCAGATATGATTTTTAGTAAAAAATAGATGTTTAGTTGGATAAGATTAAAAGTGATCAACATGAAGAGTATTTTTTTGGCGCACTCTGTTGCCTACATGAAGCTCTTAGAGGGGCAACACTGCAATGCATGAGGTGCTTCACTCACTGCGATGGGTGCCACGCATGGCCAGCTCTAAGTACAAGGATTGGATCGAGGTAATAAAATAGACTCGACAAAGTTATTGAGCAGATATTAGATATAATTTGTAGTAAAAATAGTTGTTTAGTTGGATAAGATAAAAAGTGATCTTCATGAATTAGTATTTCAATGACACTTTTGGGGGCCTACATGATGAGTCCAGAGGGGCAACATTGCGATAGTGAGAGTTCCCTGGGGGTTCTGCATTATGTCAGATGGGTGCCAGGCATGGCTAGTCCTTAGCGCAAGGATTGGATTAAGGTAGGAAAAAGAAAGATTCTCTTTCAGTTTATTTTTCTACATGAAAATTGAAATAAGTGTTCTTTTACCATGTTTTCCAATGATTCAATATTACCCAAATGTCAATTTACAATCTCTTATCTCTCTCTCTCTTTTTTGTTTTTTTACATGAGTAAAACATCTTAACCCTAATCCCACTGGGTTATTTTGGTCACTTGAGTCCACTGGGGGGGGGGCCGTTTTGGCCCCCCCCTCCAATCTCGGCAACGAATGGACCGATCGACTTGAAAATTGGCACATACGTACAACAAGTCAAGTAGAATAAGAATTTGAAAGGAAAAAAAAAATTGGACGGTTATTTTTTTTTAAAATAATTTATTAAAATTTTGAATATGCAAATTTTTGACGAATTTGGGGGAAAATTGGGATTTTCATCTAAAATCAAGAGAAATTACAGGATTTCTTCAGGTTTTCTGTAAAAATACTTTCAAATGATGTTATTCATCATATCCATGTTTTTTATGGTGATAAAATATATCACTAATTTGCATAAATATGCAAATCAGTATTCCCGGATTTACCCACATTGTTTTCATTCTTATGTATTTTATTGTTTTGTTGTCGTTTTTGTTTTGTTTTTTTAAGAAGAATTTATCTCTGAAGTGTATGAATTCAACTAATAACAAAGAAATAATCCAAATTATAATTCAAAGTAACAATTATAACAGATTTGGAGTTTACATGGCATCGGATATAGGAATTACATAGAAACCTGTACAAAAATTTTGTTTTTTTGTGACGGTCGAGCAATTATCGACCTCTAAAATCGGTTCTACATGTCCGACCGGGGTGAATTATATATCAAAACATGCGGGAGACTTGAGAGAAAATAGTCATGAAGTTTGAGCGTGAAATTCCAAACGGTCTAGATGCACGTCGAAAAAAACGACAGGGGGGGGCCAAAATGGCCCCCCCCCAGTGGGATTAGGGTTAAACTAACTAACAATTTTTTTTATATGAAACCATGAACATATTGAAGTGTAGCACTCCATTTGTTCCCATTTATTAACTGGTTCATGCATAGGTAACACTCGGGAACTAGCAACTGCAACACAAAAAGAAATAAATATGCCCAAACACACGACTGAGAAATGACCGATAATTGAAACAACCTCAAATTCAAGGCAGCTCTTGAACTAAGATGTGTTATCTCTGATTGTTTTCAGGAACATCTGTGTGAGCAGCGACTACCCAGTACCGAGGCAGAGAGTCTACTGGACATTGTCACCAAGCACTGCAATACGGTCAAATTTGATGTGCAGCTGGCTCAAGAGTCCATAGCAAGACAGGTGAGAAATTTAAAGCCTTCAAAACAAGGTCCTTTCAGTTTATGTTGCATGCATTGAATCTGATTGTCCAATCTCGGAAATGAAAGATTAAAAAAAAAAAATAGTAAGAATCTGTTTTGACTAAGACCTTGTTAGGCAGTTTACTGGACATTGTGACCAATGACTGCATCATGGTCAACCTTGAGGTCCAGCTGGCTATGATAAATGCCCTTTGGAGGGGGAATAGGGAATGACCTGAATTTCAGTGTATTATGTTGATTATTCTGTTACCAGCTGAAAAAAATACTCCATATTTGATGTTTTATTTTAGTTATAAGTAGGTTGTTTCTTACAAGTAAAAACGTTTCTGTTTTCTCCACCAGCTCTCTCAGATGCCCCTAAATGCTGGACCTGGCGATATACTGCCAATCTTTGACCTACCTAGCCTGCATCTACTCTACACTCTGGACTCGGTCATCGGCAAGCTACGTCTATCGTTACAGGACCGCTTTGTCAAAGCAATGGTACAGTACATAACTAAAGAAACTAACCAAATTCATGCAGTAAAAAGATGTTCTCGATCTTGATTCACATAAGATTGCAATTGTTAGGGTGGTTAGGTTCTTTTGATGCATACTGTCTGTTTACCTCAAATTTCTTATAATATGTAACATCTAAGTAAATGAGAATTTTTCACTTAACCGTTATTGTCATGAACTTATTGTTATTGTTATTTTTTCTGTTGTTGGTTTTACATGTAGTAACAGCAACATGGACATAATCTTCTTAATTTATATTTGCGAATGATTAGTAAAAATGCTGGAATCTCAGTTGCATTCACTTAATGATATAAATAATTTATGGAGAGAATGTTTATGAAACAAGTATCCAAAGAGATGCGTGAGCTCTTTTAAAAATATATTGTTTGTAATCTGTTCGATATTATTTTGTACTATTGGCTCGGTAGGAAAGACCTATGGGTTATAGGAATTCAAGATTTTTTTTCCCCCGCAAGGCAGCTTGGGGAGGCTCACCGGGAGTGCTTTTATGTTTTGTTTTGTAAAATAATTTACTGTTCAATTTGTATCGTTACATTGTACTCTGTATGAAATGCTGAATAAATAATAATAATAATAATAATTATCTATTTTGTTTAGGATGATGATGACCCCCGCAAGGGAATGGAAGTGGCCCAAGACCTTCAGCCAATCATCACCCAGCTTGTACAGGTCTTCTCACTCTACTCCAGGTAAGCAAAAACATGAAAATACTTGATTGTTTATTTGTATTTTATTCAACAAAAAGGCCATCATTGCAAATCTTAAGCATAAACATTATGTTTTTTTTATGTCTTTCACTTTTTTGTTACATTGTGATTAATGTAACCCTGAAAAGACTGGGCTTTTTGCAAACCTTTGAAAGACTTGGGGGGGGGGGGGGGGAGGGTGGCTCAAAATAAATCACAGAGGGGTCCCAGTCTTTTTAGGGTTAAATATATAAAGATGTTTGATGATAACTAACTACTGTATTTTGTATGATCATATAGATCCTGTCTACTTGGTGGGCTTGACAAGAATTCTGGCATGAAGTCAGAGCAGCTAACCTCAACTGCGCTCTCTGCCTACGGGGCCGTTCTGAGCATTGCGTCAAGCCGTGCATCCCCCGTCTCAGCCCACGGTCTTGCCATGCTGCTTGCCTTGCCGACGCCTGTACGCACTGCCGTGGAGAAGTGGAACGCAACCTCGCTCATCGACTTTCCCGCTTTCCCGTCACTGGTAAGCTTGAGGAGCACGACTTTGCTCAAAAATGTTCATTTACTTAAGTGTTTCCCCCTCTTCTGGTAAAGCTTACATCCAATTTCAGATCTCTGAAGGGTATTGTTTTATGAGTGGTTATTAGTCTAAGGAATAATTTCTTATTTAGTATGGTATTGTTTCAAGTGCTAAAAAACTTGTTCTATTCTCTCTATTCATCAACAAGGCAAATGTAAATATTAGATTGTTCTTGCGTTAATCACTCTGCATTTTCCTAATAGTGTTATGTTATTTTGATTTTGAAGAAATTTATCCTCTACATTTGAAGGCCTAATTTTTAAATTTGTTTTATCCACAAAGGAAACATTTCATATTGCATAGTATTTGTTCATCTACTTTTTCCTGTGAACAATATCCTTTTCCTGAGATAATCATTCCATATGACATTTTTATTTCAGGTTGATAATGCTAACGAGGAGTCTATCCATTCTGAGAAGCACTTGAATGCTCTCCGTGCAGCACATCTCGGCTTGTTCTCCAGTAAGTATTTAAAGGGACTTAGTAACATTGTCCAAATCCTCAAAATCCAGTCAAAATTCAATTGGAATTCTAGCGGTTCCCTCATACCTTGTTGTATTTGTATTATCAATAAGAGCATGGGACAGGTTTCGGTTTCTTAAATTTCCCTTTGGTTAAAAAGATATTTACGATTGAAGCGTTCAGATGTTAAATTATCCACACGACCACGAAAACCGTGTACAAAAACAGTGCAATGAGTTAGTGAATATCACTTTGCAGTTTTGCTCATTATTCGGCCATATTGTAAGTTTTAATAATTTTTTTTTGCTCAAATACTCTTCTATTTCTCTCTCTTTTTCATGTATATATTTATGCGCACTGAGACTAAATTGTAAGATTGCGCGTTATAAGAAAGGATTATTATTATAAATTTTCACACAACACCCAGTGGACATATCAGATAACAACAATATACATTGTATCAACCACTCATCAGTTTTTGCACAAGTCAATAAAGTTACTAGATCACTTTAAGTTATGACAGTTTGAAGTGCAGTAAAAATTGTGTATTTAAAGACCAATAAATGTTGTCTTTATAAGCAGGTTGCCTGATGGACAGGGTCATTTGATTGCAAAACGATTTCTAGGGAGTAAAGATTAGTAGTGTTGTCAGATTGTCGTTATACACAGTGTGGTCGCAAGGTAAGGTTTGACTGTTATAATTCCATATTACACATAAATGATTAAAACAAAAAAATATGCATTATTCAAGATACCTGTATCGTTAAAACGTACCTTATAATTCTAAAAAATTGTCAGGCTTAGGGATACCTTACTGCAATTTGCCATTGTGAACTAGGCTAGTTTATTGGCACTAAATCATACTGAGGCAGTGACAATTTTGAACCATGCGCAAGGGATTCACAAGATGGCACCCTGCGTTTTGATTTACAAATCTGAAACACCTTTAAGAAATAATAATTTTGTAGTGATACTTTGCCATGATTTTGTTAATGCAGACAAACCAATTTTAACCCAACTAAAGCCAAATTCAATTCTTTAGAGATCCCTTGTCCATATATCCATTATAGGCCCCCAACAATGTTTCCAATTAGCAACTACTTTGATTGATAATGTTTATATCCCTAATGCTTCCTATTGAAAATTGTTTTTAAATGACTATTTTCATGATTATATGTTACAGACCAGACGACATTCAATGTTGCAGCAGCTCTGCAGCACGTCATGTCATCCCTTGTGAAGTTCTGCACTGAACTGTCTGAGTAAGTAACTGTTCATTTAGTGTTTATATTTATGTATTACTGACATCCTGTAATACATTTACTGTATTTTAAGAGTCCAGAGTACAAAGAAACATATTGCTATGTTATTAACAACTAACAATAAAAGGTGGTAATCGCTGCAAGCATATTTTTTCCTGCCCGAATGGCTTTTATGCTTTTGTAGATCGGTATAGTATTGCAGAATGTCCTGCTAATGGATATTGTACCAAGGCTTTTCAAATAACCATGTGAGTTAAATCATTCATAGTCTGGTAAATTCACAAGAGAAAACATTGCTGAATTAAAAAAAAAAAATGACATTATTTTGGGCAAAGTTCAATTTGTTTGTTGAAATGATGTCAGCACAGTTGATTACAGAATCAACCCAATATAAATATCTGAACAAGCTCATCTTCAAGCTTACATAGCATATTTCTTTACAAATCCTTTCTGGACAGTTGGTGCCCAGAGTCTGCTGCTAACAAGGAGTGCATGGTCAATGTTCTCTTCCCACTCTTACTGGACGCCAGCACAGAAGCCGTTGCAGAACCTGTAAGTTCTTTGTTTCTTTTAAAAAATTATTTTCAGTTCATTCGACATAAACTCAAACTTTCTTTCTTTCTTTTTTTTTCTTCATTCTGTTGGCTCAGTCTTGCTAGTGAAGTCAGTTTCAGTTTCATATTTTTTTCAAACCATGAAACAAATATAGATGGCAGATGGCTAGTATGCTCCCCGGGGAGTTGAGAATGTGTACGAGATAATTGTGCGGGTCTGAACTGTACCAAATGACCAGGGATAATAATAAGCACTTAGAGGCTGTTCTGCATTAGGCGCTATACAAATACGATCTATTATTATTATTATTATTATAATGAATTAATTGTTGGTGGCCCAAAACATCAAACAACAAAAACAACAATCCTTCCTCCTTTGTATAATAATGTTATATTTTGTTGTCCATTGGAACAAATTATTGTACAATGACACTTTGTAGCCAATGTCTCATTTGCATGACCCAAGACCATTAACTAGATGTGCTTATTTCAAACTGTTTATTAGACAATATTTGATCCTATTTTGTGACAACACAGAAGAAACACTTAAACTTGTCCTGAATGGGGCAATAAGCTACGTGATTGAGTCCAACTCTTGAACATAGGAAACTTAACAATTTGAGAGCACAGCAAATTACAAGCATAGCTTTTCAACAACGCTCCCCATTTCTAACCATTATTTATACGTATTATTGTGCCCTATTTTGAATTGCGTTTGTTATATCATTACAGTATCATATCTTAGTTACATAGTTCCATATGCCTTCCTTTGTAAATATCATTATTTCTTAGAAAGGAAAAATGAATAAATGAAATTAAATCTCATCTTTATTTTTATCAGGCTTCCTCCGCAGCAAGTCAAGTTCTTGGGCCGTCAGACGGGGAGGAGTTCCAGACCAGGCTATTCCTACAAGTCTTTGAGGTCTACCACAGCATATTTACCAGACATGCCCTTGACAAGTGAGTAGTGATCATAATTCTTGCTACCATATTTAAGAGAATAATGTGGTCGTTATAGTGTTAGCTGTGTCATTTGTAGTATTCAATTTGCAGTAGTAGTCCTATCCTAACTAAGTTCTTGGGCCATCAGACGGGGAAGAGTTCCAGACCAGGCTATTCCTACAAGTCTTTGAGGTCTACCACAGCATATTCACCAGACATGCCCTTGACAAGTGAGTAGTGATTGTGTGATCTTGGTAGTGTAGATATGTTAGTGATGGTGTTATAATCAGTTAAGTTTCTTAACACATGTTTCACAAGATTTTGAGTTAAAGTTAAAGTCCTTCCCGTGCCAATGTTGGCACATAAGGCGGCGCCTATCTCCGATTCATTAGCCCTAGCCCACACGTCTACTAAATGTAGCGATAGCTACAGAAGGGGGCCAGTCCTCTGGTAACTCGTGTGATTAACTTTCCCTTCTCCACTCTAGATAGCAGAAGGTATACCATTTTCATTGTCTTCGGTATGACCCGGTCTGGGTTCGAACCCGGGACCTCCCGTGCATGAGGCGGACACTCTAACCGCTAAGCCACCATGCTCGGTCCTTTTGATTTTGAGGCTTTCAACAATGTCACCTTCAGACCTAGGTTGAAAGAAAAAAATGAAATTATACATCACTAGAGAACTTGGGGCTTACATATTATTATTATATAATTTATAAGCCCCATATGCCTCAGAGATCAAAGTGAAACAGCAATTACAAATTTCTATCAAAATAATTTAATTAGGATTTCTATCAGAGTTATGTTTCATTGAAAGCTGTCATGTTATCGTTATCCTTGCTTTATATCTGAAGTGAGTTGGATGACTTTAACTACCATGAGTGTCCCATCTTGAACAAGGCAGCTGACAAACGGGCCTTTGTGAAGCTCTGTACAGAGATAAAGATTTAGAATGATTGGAAGGATATTGAAATCATTGAAAGTTTCTATCCGGATTGAAATTCATTGACTGTTATCAATGTCATCATTGCTTTTTGCCTGTTTAGTGAACTGGATGACTGCATCTACAGAAAGTGTGCGCAAGCAATGGAGTCCCATCTTGAACAAGGCAGCTGCCAAACGGGCCTTTGTGAAGCTCTGTACAGAGATAAAGTTTTAGAATGATTGGAAGGATATTGAAATCATTAAAAGTTTCTATCCAAATTGAAATTCATTGACAGTTATCCAGGTCATCCTTGCTTTGTGTCTATTTAGTGAACTGGATGACTGCATCTACCGTGAGTGTGTGCAAGCAATGGAGTCCCATCTGGACAAGGAGGCTGCTAAATAGGCCCTAGAGAAAATCTGCACTAATATTATGATTAGAGTTAGGTTGAGCTAAAGGACTAATATCCAAATAAGAATCTAACATAATTACCCCCTTTTTTCTTTAACCATTCTTTGTGTCTGTTTAGTGAACTTGATGACTGCATCTACCGTGAGTGTGTGCAAGCAATGGAGTCCCATCTGGACAAGGAGGCTGCCAAACGGGCCCTGGAGAAACTCTACACAGAGAAAGAAGGTATTGAAATCATTTTAAAACTTGGAATTATCAGAAGCAGACATACAGGAAAAATTTATTTTATTTTATGGGGCCTTTTTTCAAGCTTGGCTGCCCCTCAAGTGTTGCAGTAATATTGTTTTCCATTGAACTTAATGATACCTCACAAAAATTGCATTTCTTTTTCTTTTTTTCCTTTTTAAAATATTTTTTACATATTGTTCTGAGCCCCCAATGTTTCTAGTCTATGGTCATCAGTAAACCGTGCAGTTACTAAATATATATAATTCTCTATGATGTATTCTAGACTACATGTATATCATTTTCATAAAACATGTATTTTTGAATGGGCTAATAATATGAGGCTACTGTATGATGAACATTAAGAATTCCAAAGCATATTATTCTTCCAACAAATATCTCCAAATACTGTGCAGTTGAAGAGAAAATTCCCCATTCATTTGAAATATGCATACACAGTTGTTCTGCTAAGAGTATTCTCCTTACTACATTTGTTCCTCCACTCTAATCTTACATTACATTACATTTCTTTACAGAATTGATCAGTGTCCTGTTATCGGCTGCCAATGAGAATCTCTCGGTAGAGTATGGAACCAAAGTGCTCAAATTCTTCAACAAACTGATGCAGCTGGGTAAGTTATTATCAGTATTTAAGAAGTAGGAATGGTGGTGGTGGTGGTGGTTGCAGTGATGTCGGCTAGGGATGGCTGTAGGACACCATATTGAGACACACGTTTAAATAATTTTGCTCAAGATAACATCTTATACTATTCAAAATGACATTACAAATAGAACAAATATAACTATTTTTATTCTTGTAAATTTGTGTCATTACTTTCTTGTTTGCTATTGATATTGGTATAATTTGTACCAATAGTATAATTTCTGTAACTTGTACTATATACTATATTTTCTGCCATAGCTGAGGAGCACCCAAGCGATACATACGTTGAGACACTCTGCTCTATCCTGGGGCGTCAGGGAACATCCAATCCTGTCGCCCTCAAGCGCTGGTTGTCCCGCATCATCCGTGATGGGGAGCCTACTGCCAAGGGGCAAGAAAGCAGAGCGCTGCTGCAAAGCCTCACCTCCTACATTGTCAAGGAAAACAGGTGAGGATGATAATGATGAAAGTGATGAGGAGGAGGTGATAATGATGTTGGTGATGGTGGTGGTGGTGGTGGTGGTGGTGGTGGTGGTGGTGTTTATGATGATCGTGAAGATAGTGGTAGTGATAAAGATTACGGTGGTAATTATGATTACAAGGTTGATGATGATGGTGTCGATAATGTTGTTGGCAATGTTGGTGGTGCTGATTATTATGATGATGGTGATGTTGTAGATGATGAAGAGTTGGAGAAGGATAATAGTGATGAAGAAGATGTAAATGAAAATCCTGTCGCCCTCAAGCGCTGGTTGTCCCGCATCATCCGTGATGGGGAGCCTACCGGCAAGGGGCAAGAAAGCAGAGCGCTGCTGCAAAGCCTCACCTCCTACATTGTCAAGGAAAACAGGTGAGGATGATAATGATGAAAGTGATGAGGAGGAGGTGATAATGATGTTGGTGATGTTGGTGGTGGTGTTTATGATGATCGTGAAGATAGTGGTAGTGATAAAGATTATGGTGGTAATTATGATTACAAGGTTGATGATGATGGTGTCGATAATGTTGTTGGCAATGTTGGTGGTGCTGATTATTATGATGATGGTGATAATGATTTTGATGATTGTGATGTTGTAGATGATGATGAGTTGGAGAAGGATAATAGTGATGAAGAAGATGTAAATGAAAATCCTGTGGCCCTCAAGTGCTGGTTGTCCCGTAGTATCAGAGATGGGGAGCCTACCGCCAAGGGGCAGGAAGGCAGAGTGCTGAGGCAGAGCCTGACCTCCTACATTGTCAAGGAAAACAGGTGAGGATGATAATGATGAACGGAATGAGGAGGAGGTGGTGGAATTGGTGGTGGTCGTGGTGGCGGCGGCGATTATGGTGATGGCGATGGTGATTATGGCGATGGTGATGGTAATTATGGTGATGGTGATGGTGATAGTTGTAGTAATGATACTAAATGGTGATGATGATGATGATGACGATGACGACGACGATGATGATGACGATGACGACGACAATGATGATGTCAAATAAAACCAGTGAAGATTTCTAAATATGGTGGATATGATTCTTTTATTTAGTGAAGTGTAGCACATGGTCTAAAGATTATTCTCTAAAATCATATTTGTTCATGCATTTTTTTTCTCCACAGTCCATTTGGTGAAGGTGTTGCTTCGGCTCTCCTCAGGGCACTTATCCCAATGTGCTCCCAGATCCTTGCCAACATCGGCAGCGAGTCGTTGGGAATGGCCGAACTGATGCCTGTCATGATCACACTAGCTGGTGCGGGAACAGGTGCAGGACATGTGGAACTGTTTAGAGCCGCTAGCGAATGGCTGTCATCTTGGTAAGTTTACAAATTATTGTGTGTGAGAAGAGATGGACATTCAAATACTTAAGTAAAGAAAGAGGATATGAATTTTTTTAGGAATGGCGGAACTGATGCCTGCTATGATCACCCTGGCTGATGCGGGATAAGGTGCGGACATGTCGAACTGTTTAGAGTTGGTAGTGAATGGCTGTTATCTTGGTGATTTTTGAATGATTGTTTGATCAAGAAAAGAATGAGTATTGTTGAATCCCTTCTCTAAAGTTAAGAAAACAGCATTACATGTAGTCATAAGGATTACTGGGCCCCGTTGCAGTAAGAGATGCAATCGATTGTACCTTTACTATCGATTGACATTAGGTATTTATTCTGACAAATAAAACTTTATTATGATCATGTATAAAATTATGAATGTGTTCTTAGGATTTCTCGAATTATGGTTGGAATCAATGGAATATTCTATCCATCTGTGAACATTAATGTAGAACATTGAATTTTTGTCTTTAATTCATGGCTTTACTTCTTTCGTTTCCAGCCAAGCATACCTGTCCCACAAAGATGTGATGGAAAAGATTGGAGAGGATGTCACAGAAGGGAAGGTTAGTTCAACATGATTAAAGGTCCATACCTGCTTTTGAACAAAATTAATTATTTTTTGTATGTTGAAAAGACGTTTTCATTAACATAATCCTTACTGAAATACATGTATGATGATGATGGAAGTTTTTTGGATGTAGATATTAAATAAGGAAAAAGATCTCACACACTCACTTTATACAAATAAGCATGATATTGTGTTCATTAGTTCCATTTTTAACTCAGTCTTTGCTTGCTTGTACAATGTCTTCCTTTTAGCTACAATATATTGTACTCAATAGGACTTTAGTGCAGTTAATTGAAAGAAAGAAACAATAAGACAACACATAATTGTTTTAGGTAATGATATGAACCATATTGTCAAATGGATATAGTAACTTTGTTGACATGTGCAAAAAGTGATGAATGGTTGATACAATGTATATTGTTGTTATCTGATATGTCCACTTGGTAGTTATATGAACATTATATGGCTGAGTAATGAGCAAAAATGCGAAGTGATATTCACTAACTCATTGCACTGACTTTGTACACGGTTATGACTATCCAGTGGATAGTTTAACATCTGAACACTTTAATCGTAAATATCTTTTTAACGAAAGGGAAATTCTAAAAATCGAAACCTGTCCAATGCTTCTATTGTTAATACAAATGCAACAAGGTATGAGGGAACCGTTAGAACTCCAATTGGATTTTGAGGATTTGGACAATGTTACTAGATCCCTTTAATACTTATGAAAATGATTGATTGATCTTGTGTATTTTCTTTATTTTATATATTGCTATTCACACTGTTATACACACTGTGTATTTTTTATCATTACAGCATCACGGTGTAATGGAAGCAGCTTGTTATCTCCTGTCTTATGTAGCCAATGTTCTTGGAGCACTCAAACAGTCAGGAGACAAGTAAGTCTTTATAATATTGCATTGTGTTTCTGAGATTGATTGTTTGGTAGGTCAGTCGGTCATCTGCTTGGTCAATAGGGAGGAAGGTCGAAAGTTTTGCCAGAGGGTGAAATGAATGGTTGATTGATTGATTGATGGATGGATTGATGGATAGATGGATAGATGGATGGATGGATGGATGGATGGATGGATGGATGGATGGATGGATGGATGGATGGATGGATGGATGGATGGATGGATGGATGGATGGATGGATGGATGGATGGATGGATGGATGGATGGATGGATGGATGGATGGATGGATGGATGGATGGATGGATGGACGGGTGGGTAGATGGATGGATGGATGGATGGGGGGAGGGAGAGGGGGTGGATGGATTTGTTTGTTCATTCATTCATGGATAGTTGGTTGGATAGATTGATGAAAGGATGGACTAATTTCTTGAGTTATTGATTCTTTGATTGATTGATACATTATTTTACTTATTGATTGATTAATTAATTGATCGATGGATGGAAGGTTAGAAAGATGGATGCCATGCCTTATTGATTTATCAGTGGATTTATTAATTACTTTATAACTGTAAAGCACTAATCGTGATAGGCGCTATATAAATCAAGAATATTATTATTATTATTATTATTACTTGGTTGTCCATCCCCCCACAGATCTGCTTTCCCCTCCTTTGACATGGATTCTGCCATGCAGGAGGTGGACTCTGATTGGGCGGAGGACATGGCGCTGGAGGAAGATGACTCTGGGGGAGAAGATTCTGTAAGTAGCCCATGAAGTTTCAATTCAATTTTCCTTCTGTTGTTTTTTACTTCAATATAACTGTACGACTGCAATGAACGAATGTAAGTTTCAATTGTAATTGCGATTGTATTTCTTCATTATAGCTATACAACAGTAGTACATTTAACATACGCAACTTTTACAGCTTGAAATAGTCGAGCTTTAGAAAGTAAAGTTCTATAATATTTGTATCTATTCATAAAAAAGAAAGCCAGGAACAATGTCATGTACAGTCTGCAGTAAATAATACAAAATACTTGAGATTAATTATGCAAATATATGTACGCTTGTTACTTACAATAGGATGAGGATTCTTTGTGCAACAAGCTATGTACCTTCACCATCACACAGAAAGAGTTCATGAATCAACACTGGTAAGTCAATGAAATTTTAGACCTGGGCCCCGTTTCAGAAAAAGATACTAAGAGTTATAATTAATTGTAAGTCATTTCATGTAAGTTCTACATGCACAAATCTGATTGGTTGACATGCGCACATTTTCTGACTTACAATTGATTGCCTTTCTTCCTGCAACGGGACCCATGCCTGTCAGGAATGTACCACCATGGAAGCCATCAAATTAGACGTTTACTATATTGTTGTGTGTCTTTTTGAATTTCATTTTAACCATCTGTTTGATTTTTTGATAAAACATGTTTCATCTTTTAAGGAAGCTAATATTTGTTTGGGGGTCCAAAGTACAAAAGGCCCATTGACTATTGAATTTTGGAAGATTTAAAGAGACATAGTTTTCACGTTATCACTCTTATCACATGTACCACTGCCACACCTGTAAGGTGGTTGAGGGTGTTGGCGTATGCACCATGTGTGCCGAGGTGTTGCACACCAAATGTGACTTGATAACAATACTGCTAATGAATAGTTGACCAGAGATGTACTATGTGCATCATTAGATTTGTATCTATCATTTCTCAAGAGATATTAATATACATGCAGTTCAGGTTTCATCATTTTTTCTCTCTGCAAATTTCCCACTACTACTGTGCCAAGATGTGTCACAAGACCAATTCGTTGTCCTATGCCAAGAAGGACTTTGAGTAAAACTGTCCAGATACAAGCCAAGAAGAATACTTTGTTGTAGACATGTACGCAGTTAACCATTTATTTTGTTCCTCTTTAATATACAGGTACCACTGCCATACTTGTAAGATGGTCGACGGTGTTGGTGTGTGCACCATCTGTGCAAAGGTGTGCCACAAGGGCCACGAGCTCTCGTACGCCAAGTATGGTTCCTTCTTCTGCGATTGCGGTGCCAAGGAGGACGGGACGTGCCAGGTGAGTGTTGGATAAATCTCGTTTTGGGTTAACCCTAATCAGGCTGGGTAATTTTGGCTATGGTATAGCCGAGTAGGTGGGGGTGGAGCATGTGATTTTGCAACGGTATATCTGGTCTCAAAAGATGGGCAAGACTTTAGATAGTTGAAAGTATCGGCCTTTTTACCATCAGTACCAATGTGTGCCACAAGGGCCACAAGCTCTCATAAGCCAAGTACGGTTCCTCCTAAGTGCAAGACTTAGGGTAGTGATGGTAATAATAAGCCTTAGAGGCTGTTCTGCATTAACCCTAACCAGGCCGGGGGGGGGGTGGAATCCACCCCCCCCTCGACTTTTCGCGCGATAATTCCGCAACGCGCGCAGGTTTTGCCGCGCGACTTCATGAGTTTTTTCGTTGAAGTCTTGCGCAACTTTTGAGACCAAATTTGCGATGACCGGGTATACCGTTCTAAAGTCACGTGACCTTTTGTAAGTGAGCGTCGGCCCAAAAATCGCTAAATTTTGTGATTTGTGTACAAATCCTATGGAAATTGAGTATTTCCTAGAATAGACAAAACCTTCATTATTTTTCAATCTAATCACTGCAATCATTTACTTTTGGGCTAAAAATTGTTGAATAATGGTTAATAATTTATTCCATCGAAAAAAACAATAAAAAACAAAAGTAAAAAAACAAAGAAATACATAAGAAATTCCAAAAACAAATAAATACATAAGGAATTTTTTGGCTATCGCAATTTTTAATGTTGAAAACCTTTTAATTAGGTAATAAAGAATATTCATGCACAAAATTAGCATATTCTGAGCCATATTTAGTGATTTATAGACAAAAAGAGGATTTTTGCATAAATTTGCATAATTAAGTAGAAATACATTTTTTCAAAAAAATAACCATGCTATCTTGTAGATTATGTCGCAAACTATCTGTGTGCCAAATTTTGCGGCGGCCGCGCGTTCGGCGGCCGAGATCTCAGGGGGGGGTGGAATCCACCCCCCCCCGGCTATAGCATAGCCAAAATAACCCGGCCTGGTTAGGGTTAAGCCCTATACAAATACGATCTATTATTATTATTCTTGTTATCAGCTTTATTTGACTGGCATTGTAAGCAGTTATTTTCAACTGGATCAAAAGATATGGAGTCTTTACCAGAGGTATGACAACAATTAATGACAAAACATATCATTAATGTTTTATTTTCCTCCCAATTTTAATATCACAGACTCTGGTCAAGCGAACTCCAGGCAGCAACCTCGAGTCTAGCATGTCCAACACCTCGGTCACCTCCCCCTTCTCCTCCGACGCCCAGCACTCCACCGGCGGCGGCGGCAACACTGGTACACAGGGTTCCTCATCCGGTACCAAGACTGCGACTCTACGCCATCGCATTGGAGTTGGTACGTCGTCCACCGGCGCACCCCAAGGAATGGTCGCCGGGGTGCTATCAACATCCCCTGGAGGAGAGGGGACCCAGGGGGGCAGCGAGGGAGGAGGCAAACCAACCGAGGAGATGATCAAGTTCAGACAGATGCTGAGCAGGCAGCTGGAGAAGAATCGAGATGCCATCCTCAAACTTCTGGTAGGTCACAAAGAAATCTTGCACTTATTCAAACTATCTATCTATCTACATGTATCTATCAGGCCACAGTTCATCCAGACGTTGGACAAAGCCCTCCACATGACATTTCCATTCTCTTCTATCTCTCTAGCTATCCTGGGCCACGTTATTTCTTCTCTCCATCTTTTCTTTAGCCTTCCTCTTCTTCTCTTTCCCTTCCTTGGTTGCCATTCTGTCAAACGATATGTCCATCTGTTATCCTGAAGTCTTGCTACATGCCCATCTCATCTCCATTTTGACTATCTTACTTATTCAAACTGTCGTGTAACAAATATTGATTCAATCATAGTTCAGAAAAGTTTGAGAATTACTCTTCATACAGAGAAATGGAATGGAATGGCAAGCCACATTATCTACCTAATCCAATCCCTTATTTGCCAGAGAGTAGCCCACTACCAAAGGTTATAGCATGATTATTTAAAATACCAATTATACATTTTAAAATAAAAATCATCCACAAAATGTTTATTATGAATTGATTTTCATGTATTGTTTTGACACACAGGAACAAAATGGGATGGCCAACCACGTAATCGACCTGATTCAATCTCTGACCGGCCCAATAGAAGCCCACTGCAACCGGACCTCGGCCATCGGAGCAACGGTCAGGGCACAGCAGGCGCTAGCTGACCTCCACTCTAAGGATAAGACTACAGAGAGCACAGACCAACTCATGGTGAGTTGAAGCAATGATGAACAAACCATCTATACTTCTATGTTTGCTTGGCCCAGTTGCAGAAAGAGATACAATCGATTGTAAGTTACAATTAATTGTAAGTCAGATCATGTGTTCTAAATGCGCAAATATGATTGGTTGAAACGCAAACATTTTCTGACTTGCAATCATTTGTATCTCTCTCTGCAACAGGGCCCTTGTCTGTTAGTTTGTTTGTTTATTTGTTTGATTTGTTTATAAAGCTCTCAGGATAAGACTATAGAAGCCCAGACCAGCTCATTGTAAATGAAAGCAATGATGATCAATCTGTCTGTTTGTCTGTGTGTTTGTTTGTTTGTTTGCCTGTTTGTTTGCATATATGTTTGTTCATTTGTTGATGATCTGAGCGATGGTCAGCAGAGCTAAGGAAGCTCGTGCAGACATCCCATCTGTTTGTTTTGTTTATTTGTTTAATTTGTTCTTTGTTCATCTCTATCGTTGCTGTTACTTGCTTCTTTGTCTCTTTGATCTGTCATGATGTTGGACGAGTACCGTATTTGCTGGTGTATTAACCGCACCTTTTTTCAAAAATTTGTTTAGGGGTGCGGTTAATACACCGGAGCGGTTAATACACCGACAAATACGGTATTCAACTTCACTGTTCATTTTTACGCATTAAAGACAATTTTATTTTGGTATAACATGCATTCTTTATAGTCCCCAGCCCAAACATTTTTTAGACCAGTCCTGAATGGGTTCAACTATCTTGTTCCTATTCGCAGGTGCCCACTCTAGGATCGCAGGAGGGTGCCTTCGAGAATGTCCGAGCCAACTTCTCCGGGGACCAGGGCCAAACGATCAGACAGCTACTTGGCGCCCACATGCTGCGACGCGTGGCCATGTGCTGCCTGGCCTCGCCCCACGGCCGCCGACAACATCTGGCCGTCTGTCACGAGAAGGGACGCATCACGCTTCTACAATTGTCTGCATTGCTGAAACAGGCTGACTCCAGCAAGCGTAAACTAACACTGACGGTAAGCAAGTAACAAACATCAGAATCAGGGACAAGAATGATAGTATTTGGGAAGGAAAAGCTTGGGATTTTGAAAGTTTGGGGTTGAAGTCTAGGTTTGGGTCTGTCATGAGAAGGAACGCATCACGCTGTTGCAGCTTTCGGCTCTGCTCAAACAGGCAGACTCCAGCAAGTGTAAACTTACACTGACGGTAAGCAAGTAATAAACATCGGAATCGGGTACAAGGATGTAGGATTCCAGAAGGAAAATCTTGGGTTTGTGAAAGTTTGGGGTTGCAGTCTAGGTTGGGATTTGTTGGGGGATGCATTTTGCTTTTGTAGCTTTTGGCTCTGCACAAACAGGCTGACTCTAGCAAGAGGTAACTTACTTTTATGGTGAATAAACACAATTTTTTGATGAATACAAAAAAAAAGGTTTGGTAATTAAGCTGATACAGTGGAGAGGGAAGCCTAAAGGTCGGTCTTACACAAGAAGAAAACAGACAGTGATGAAACGGCAAGCAAGAATCTTCAGGATTGAAGGAAGTAGATGCTCTAACAAAAAGAAGAAGAAGACCTAGGAGATTGGGCCTAGAAGATGTTTCATTATGATAATTTGTTTTGGGGGAGGGCAGTATGACTAGGGTAGGGAGTGGCCATTTGCTTTGTTTCCTGAAGCAGGCAGACTCAAGCATGCAGAAGCTGATACGGACTTATCTTTTTATGCCTCCGCCAACGAAGTGGCCGGAGGCATTATGTTTTCGGGTTGTCCGTCCGTCCGTACGTCCTGTTTTTGTTCTCGCGATATCTCAAGAACCGGTTGACGGATCAATTTCAAACTTGGTATGAGTGTACATATTGGGGTGACAATGATCTGATTAGATTTTGGGGTTCATGAGGTCAAAGGTCAAGGTCACAGGACTCAATATATTTTCAAAAATGCCTCGTTCTCACGATATCTCAAGAACCATTTGACGGATCAATTTCAAACTTGATATGAGTGTACATATTGGGGTGACAATGATCTGATTAGATTTTGGGGTTCATGAGGTCAAAGGTCAAGGTCACAGGACTCAATATATGTTCAAAAATGCCTCGTTCTCGTGATATCTCAAGAACCGCTTGACGAATCAATTTCAAACTTGGAATGAGTTACATAGACATCGGGGTGGCAATGATCGGATTAGATATGGGGGTCATGAGGTCAAAGGTCAAGGTCACATGACTCAATATATGCAAAAATGGCTTGAAATGGCACAATCTCAAGAACTGAATGTCAGATTTCAATCTAACTTGGTACCTGAATTTTTCTTGGGAGCCAATGAAGCCATCAAAGTTAGGGGTCTATTATGGTCAAGGTCACAGAACTAAAAATATATATATGAAGAAAAAAATAAATAAAGTGCACGTTATTTTGGGCTTGATATTAAAATCTCGTCATAGCGGAGGCATAATTTTCGACTGCGCGCAGTCGAAGATCCATCTAGTTAATATAGTGCCTTGCATGTTTTGTGACTCTACATTCTGGCATGTATTGGTATCTGAAGTGTGTTATTTTTTTACGAGTCACTATATTCACTTGAGTTATATTTCTTGTTTATTTATTTCTTATCGATAAAAATAAATACCCTATCATCGATCATCTAGTTTTTATTTGAATTATTTTGTTTTTGCAATGCAGAGGCTGTCATCAGCTCCTGTACCATTCACAGTGCTGAGTATCACTGGCAACCCATGCAACGAGGACTTCTTGGCTGTCTGTGGTCTCAAGGTAAATTTGAATTCATCATTTTCATTTTTTGATTTGAGTCATTTTTATTTTCAACATAATCACATGATACAAAATTATTATACAAATAATACAGAAAGAAATACATTAATTGAATACTGCAAATAAACATGTATAACATATAGATTGATTAACATAATGATACAGTTTATAATATTAATGGATATACATGTACATAATAAGCATCTTTCAAAACAGTAATTGAGAAGAAGAAAAAAATAGAATTTCCAATATTAACATCATTGATTATGTACGGGACCACCATAGTAAGCGGAGCTTGAGGAAATGATGGTCCCTGAAAAAAAAACTAATACAAAACAGTAATCAACTTTCTAACCGCTGAAGGCAATGCCTTACATATATTGGGCAATGGACAATGGAGAATACACTTTTGATTCACTCCTAAGTTTTTGCATATGTCAACAAAGTTGATAGAGCCCTTTAATTTGGTGCAATTTCTTGCGACATTCTCATGACAATCCGAGAAATTTTTACAAAATCAACTGCTTCATGCGATGATCACACGATGCTCTCAAGTTACTATTAGATCCTGCATTATTCATCCATATGTGAAGTTATATAAGGTTCTCTGTATGTTCTTGTCGTGAAAGCATCTAAAATTTAATTTCGACTACTTCCATCAATGTGTCTATCAATTGAATGTTGAAGGGATTTAGTAACATTGTCCAAATCCTCAAAACTTACTTGGAACTCTAGTGGTTCTCTCATACCTTGTTGTATTCATATTAACAATAAAAGCATTGGACAAGTTTCGGTTTGTCAAATTTCCATTTCGTTCAAAAGATATTTACAATTGACGTGTTCAGATGATTAACTATCTACGGGATCTTTCAAGCCGTGTACAAAGTAAGTGCAATGAGTTAGTGAATATCACTTTGCATTTCGGCTCATTTCTTGGCCAAATACCATCCAGTTAACGTGACATTTTCACACATTACTTTCTGGACATATCAGATCAGACCAATACACATTTTATTAACCCCGCATCACTTTTTGCTCTTGTCAACAAAGTTACTAGACCCCTTTAACCTGTTTCTCCTTCTCTTAGGACTGTCATGTACTGACATTCACCAGCTCTGGTTCGGTAGCAGATCATCTGGTGCTACACCCTCAGCTAGAGGCTGGCAACTTCATCATCAAAGCAGTTTGGCTGCCCGGCTCACAGACACAGCTTGCTATTGTCACTGCAGACTTTGTCAAGGTAATAATAAGGAATTTATCCGGTGGACAAAACCTACTCTAATGAATATTATTTGCATATTACAAATTCCAAGAATTAAATTCTGCAGTGTTCATTGTCACGAGGGAATAAAAGAAATATTTTTTGTAGCTTATCTTTAAAAAAAATAACAAAGTAAATTCTATTAGTGCACGTAATACTATGAGAAATAATTCCATTTGCACTAGCATTATGAGAGATGATTTAACTGTACCAATACAAAATCTTCTGTTATTGTACTGACCTCATTGGTATCTTGATGGCTAACTCGCCAGGAGGAGTCCCGTCGTGTTTTTAATTTTTCTCATCAGCTATTCCTTTTTACCAGATTTACAACTTGGCTCGTGATGCGCTCAGCCCGACGTTCTACTTCCTGGTGCCCAGTGGCAAAATCAGGGACGCTTGCTTCGTCTTTGACTCGGAGGAGCACTCCCGCAAGCTGGTGCTGATGTCTTCTGTATCAATATAAACTCTTCTGTTATTGTAAAGGGCTCTGTGGTATTATGATGGGTAACTCAACTTTTTTGTTTTTATTCACTCGTTATCACCGATTTCTCTTTTGCTAGATCTACAACTTGGCTCGCGATGCACTAAGCCCGACGTTCTACTTCCTGGTTCCCAGCGGCAAGATCAGGGACGCTTGCTTCGTCTTTGACTCAGAGGAGCACTCGCGCACACTGGTCCTGATGTCCTCTGCTGGGTATCTCTACACCCAGCCAATGGAAGAAGCCAGCGAAGCAAAGCATGGGCCGTTCTACGTCACCAATGTGCTTGAAGTCAAGCATGATGATCTCAAGGTACTTTATGAAGATGATGATGATTGTGTTGTTGATGATGATGATTATGATGATGGTAATGATGATAGTTTGATGATCTCTACACACAGCGAGGCAAAGCATGAACCGTTCTACGTCACCAATATATTTGGGTTCACGCATGATGACCTGAAGGTACTTTATGATAATGATTATGATGATAATGGAGGATGAGGAGATAAAAGATATAAATATGTGAATGGGGCAAAGCATAGGCTCTTCTACTTTTTTCTCGAATTCAAGCATGATGATCTTACGGTACTTAACAATGATGGTATCATGATCATGATGGCAACATGATGTTGATGATACGGCCTGTGTTAAAGCTTTCACATTATCTGTGGTAGAGCCATTAAATAATGAGAAGGCATGATCACCATTAACTACATGATATCTTTGGTATTTGTTGTTTTTATCTAAAAAAAACGTATTCTCATATGAAATAATTTTCTGTCATAGGACTCAGGAGGACAGATAGCTGGTGGAGGCGTCTCTTGCTACTACTCTCACACACTCCAGCTTCTCTTCTTCAGCTTTGCTCAAGGTATTTCATTTGTTTTCTTCTTTTTAGACCATGTAAGCTCATGGGGGCTGAAGGCTGTACTTTATTACATGCAGTAAAAATTCCATTGTCTTTTAATGATATGTCAACAAATAAAACCAATTCAATCTTGAACAGGTATATTTTATATATATATTGAATTTTTTTTTTTTTTACTGAGCGCAGATAAATTGCTTTTGTTTTGTATTGTTATCATCATTTGATATGTATTTATTTTTGCCAAATGTTTATAAATGTCAATGATTGTATTCTTATTGCAACAGGAAAATCCTTCTGCGCTCCAGTCAGCATCCACCAGCCAAACATAGACAAACTGTTCCCGATCACCATCAAAAGGTAAGCTATTACTAATCAAAATTAAATCTGTGCAACGGGACTCACATTTATGGGTCAAAGTAAGTAGCGGAGCTATCGAATCTAACAGATCCTTCGTCTGGGCTGAAATGACAAGTTACTATTACTATTTATGGATTAGAACAGTTTCAACACCTTTCTCGGTTGCTTCTTCAAATAAAAGTGTAAAATACTTGCTTTTGCTTTTGAATGTTTTATTTCAAATGTCTCACATCATTTTTAAGTCAACTTAGAGGTTCAACTTCGGATCTTTGTGAAACACCCCCAGGTCTAGTCTGCTGTCTGACCGAGTCCAACAGCAATACGTTTTAATTGTTGTTGATGATGTGTACAATTTTCTAGCACTAAACTGAAATTGAATTTATCTTCTACTAACTGTTTTTCTCTTCAGCAATGGCTCTGGGAAGTCCAGTAACCCACCTCCCCTGTGCCAGTGGAGCGAGGTCCCCATGCACCCCGGTCTGGTGTGCTGCCTGACCCAGTCCAACAGCATTCCAGTCGTCATGATGGTAGAACCTGACAGGATCAGGGTACAGGAGATTAAGACCCTCCCTGCAAAGGCAAAGGTAAGACCAGATGAAATGGATTATGGGAGAGGATTAGTGGATTAACCCTTTAGCACTCAGAGGCCGTGTGAAACATACCAGCTTACTCCTCAGAGCTCCGTGACAAAATGATGTATTTTAGACATTGATCCAAACAAAATGAAATAACTCTTTACAAGTTGAGTTTTGTCAATTACAAGTTATAAATATTTTGGAGATTATAAGATGGCGCATAACATATATCAAAATCAATTGTTGAAAATATACACAAGCCAGCTAGTCAGCTGCTAAAGCCAAATACTCACTCGGATTTAGAAGAGTGTAATCACTGTCCCAGTCCCACATAGCATTTTTCGCGTAAGTAATTGAAAGCTATGATAAATTTGATGATAAAACTCATACAAAATAGCTAAAACAGATACTTATATCTGAATAATCGGAATCAGCGTTGATATCACTCTGTTAGATGCCCAGGATTTGGTGAAAATCATCGTCAAACAATAATTATCGAGCCTTTTTCCGCAGAGGATGTTGGCGTTTCGCGTCTTCATATTGTCAATGTCTTGTCTACAGGCAAGATCGACTAGCGCATCTGTGTTCGCCCGGTGCTATGCATCGCTGTGTTTGAATGGAATTTGCATGAAGATGGTTCACGAGAGGCATACACTTTATATTACAAATGTTTAGTGTAGAAACCCATTGATACCACACGCACAATTGCAGCCCCGTAATATGAATATACGGGAAAAACGGACGGGCGGATACGGGCGGTTTGAGGAGTAAGCTGAAAGGCGGGTACGGGCGGTTTGAGGGCTAAAGGGTTAAAGAAGGAATAGCGGGGTTAGTGTGATACCTCACCAAGTCAAACAGCAGCCCAGACTTACTGTCTATTATTATTATGAGTCTAAAATTGATGTAACTAAGAGATCATTCCTACAAGCCTACATTACGTTTTCTTTATGAAGTCCTCTTTTCTGTTTCTAGTTGTAACTAATTTTACATTTATTAAATGCATATAATTTATTGTGTGTTTGTTTTTATAAGTGTAAATAATTTAATTTATTATAATATTATCATGCACAGGTTCAGGACATGGTAGCTATTCGCCACACCTCGTCCACCGACCAGCACCGTACCACCCTCATCCTGCTGTGCGAAGATGGCAGCCTGCGAATCTACATGGCCAACGTCGATAGCACCGGCTTCTGGATGTCGCCAAACTTCCAAGCTTCAAGCGCTATTAGCACACTCAAACCTGTCCGCAAGAAGAAAGCCCCCAAGTCAGGAAGAGGTAATTTACAATTGTAACAAATATTTTGATTGATATTAAAAATGTGGTAGTGGTGGTGTTGGTATTGGTGTTGGTGTTGGTGTTGGTGTTGGTGTTGGTGTTGGTGTTGGTGTTGGTGTTGGTGTTGGTGTTGGTTTTTCCTTACAAATAAGTTACAACTTAATTTTCAGGCTCGCCACAATCCCTTGAGATGATGAATGAGGTTGTAATTATGTTGATGATGTTATGAAACAAAACAAAAAGACAACAGTTTTTTCCTGACAGTATTACCATTGGTTTTCCCCTTGACGCCAGGTCGTTCAACTGGACAAGTCAGCTTCCCAGTGGACTTCTTTGAGCACTCCCAAGCCATGAACGACGTCGAGTACGGAGGCAATGACCTCCTTCAGATCTACAATGTGCAGCAGGTCAAACACAGACTCAACACGACTGGAACGTATGTGGCAAGCACCAAGGTGAGTCTTCTTCTGGTGATTCTGATCATGAGCCGGTCTTTAAAGTCATTAAACCTCTCTTCTCACTGCTCTTCTTTTGAAGAGGCCATTTTTCATAGAGTCCATCATCATCATGCATTTCCTTGTAATTTTCCCCTCTTATTCTACCTTCTAGTGCCCGTCTGAAAACACTGTTGTGTCTGATGCTGTGTGCCACCCATTTCCTCTTTATGTTCTATGTATGATTCCAGTCAGTTTTTGCCTCTTCTCCAACTCTTTCTAACACTGTTTCATTGGTGATTCTGTACGTCCACTTGATCTTCAGAATGCTTCTCCAGCCCCCATCTTGCACCCTCTACTCACCTTGGTGAGTAGAGGGTGCAACTCTAACAATAACAGTGATCAATAAGTCAATGAAGATGAGGCATTGCCAAATGATTGTGATTATGATGGGAGTGGTGTTGGTGGTAGTGATGGTGATGATGATGATGATGATGATGATGATGATGATAGTGATTGGAGTAGTGACAGTGTTGGTAATGATAATTGAGGAGGATAATGAAGATGTAGATGGTGGTGGTGGATGATATACATTTGAATCATGATAGTGATAATGATGTAGATGTGTACAGGGTGAGGATTTTAATGATGATGATGGTGGTGGTTGGGGTAATCATGATGATAAAGATTGTTTTGATGATTGTGTTAAGGGTGATGACGATGATGTAAGAGATGAAAGTGTAAGTTGATAATTATCTAGCAGTGATTTGAATTGGATTGTGTACCAAATTAAATTAAGAGTAAATACAAAATAAGAATGTCAATGCCTAAGTTTATAAACATTTTGCTTCACAAACAGTTTGGTGGATTCAGCATCGACATCACGAACAACAACAATACCATGGTGATGATGGGGGTGAGAGTTCATGTTGGCACCCAGGCCATAGAGAAGGCTCCATCCTATCTAGAAGTCTTTGGACGAACAACTCAAGTAAGAATTCATTGATTCTATTGAATTTACGATCAAATGTTTTTTCTTGTTCTGTCATGGTGGGAATTTAAAGCAACTTTAGAGAGTACTCGTAAATCAAGTTTAGAGAGAGAATTATATATCCTAATAATGGGGTTGAGAGTTCATGTTGGCACGCAGGCCATAGAGAAGGCTCTATCCTATCTGGAAGTCTTTGGACGAACAACTCAAGTAAGAATTCATTGATTCTATTGAATTTACAAATTGAACACAAAATTGCTTCTTGTTCTGAGAAACTTTAGAAGCTTATTTGGATGAATAGATTTTTAAAGATGTCATATCGATTAAAACAAGTAAAGTGAAAATTATATATGGCAATAGTGGGAGAGAGAACTCATGTTGGAACACAGGAAGTATATATTTGATGAAGTTGACATGCCCAGTTATGGATTTACATGTAATTCATGCATGTAGAAATGTTTTTATTTATTATTAGTTCTTCTCTGTATTTCTGATTTGTATTTCAACTAGATGACTCTGTCAAGGAATCGCTGGTTTGATATGCCCTTCACACGAGATGAATCACTTACAGCCGACAAGAAATTCACTCTCTTTGGTAAGCTTTACTTTATCTACTTATCATTATAACTACAGTGTATGATTTTTTCCTGTATATATGCAAGATACACGGGAAAGTACTAGCAGTGAGTTCATTTCTTTTCATAGCTCAGAATTGAGGGGTTTGGTAATTTATTTTTAAAGAAATGGTATATTTCATTTCCTTAAAATCTATTTATCAAACGATTATGTTCTTGTTGCTTTAAAAATTCAGTTGGACCTTCATCTGACCCGTCCGGCGTAACAATGGTGGATTCCATCAAAGTCTACGGCAAGACCAAGGAAGCGTTTGGATGGCCCGATGACCCCCCTGATGATTTCACCTCCACCTCCACCTCTGCAACGTCTACCGGCGGGGCTGTAAGCGGCGGGAACAGCAACGGAGGAGGGGCGAGCACAAATGGTGGTGCAAGCGCCGGAAGTACCGTAAGCGGTTCAACGACGACGGTGACCGCATCCTCGCACCAGATTGTGGTGCCGCACGGAGCCGTTGTTGGGGAGAGCGAGATCATCGTACCCCCGCCCATCCCCCTCACTTCTCTAGATCGTCTGGTCGCTTCATCCCTGGAAGTGCTGGAAGGGTTTGTGTCTCTCGTACAAGTGGAGGAGAGGGTGAGTACAAATTCAAAGCAATCAGACAAGCAACATTGTTATGGTTAAGGGCTTCTCTCAATGCCATGTTAAGTGAGAATTTAACTTTAGGAAGGAGAAGTAATTTATCTTAAAGCATAGTACAATTTGTTTTGCCTTGTTAGCTAATAAGAGTGGGCTATTTTATCCAAAGTATCATACATGTATGTCAGTTTTGTCAAATTTCATCAATTTAAAATAATATTATTGCTTTGTTAAAGCCTTATAGTTATATCGAACTCTTTAGAAATAGGTCATAGATATCTCGGGCTGGTAAAATTGTATAATTGACACTGCATATACCAAAATAAAATTGTCTCCATGAGGTTAAAATATTGTTTTTGTTGTTCTTGTTAACCACTACAAATGAAATATCATGCTAATATTTTATTTGCCGTTTATCAGGAACCAATGAAGCAGACAATCCGGGACCTTGCTACTGAACTCCTGATCCTTCCAACCCCTCCTTCGGTCCAACAATCTACCAAGAGCCTACTAGCCTCGGTCCAACCATCCAACCAGGCATACCATAACCATAAAGTAAGTACGAACTAACATTTTAAACTTTTGATCACAATACAAATATGTACCTTCCAAAGTAAGTAGTACTTATAGAATAAGATATCAGCTCTCAGAAAAGAAAGTCCAATAGGATTGCATTTTCATACACAGTAATACTGTATCAGTAACAAATGTGTGCAGAGTGGATTTATGTAAACCAATAAATGAATGAAGTAGTTAGTTTTCTGGAACAACTGTAGAGTAGTTCTAGATATTTTGTGATATGAGCACTGTCCATCTGTAACTTCTACAAAAGTTATAATCTCTGGTTCCTGTTCATTCATTTGTTACTATTTACAGGATGAAGCCCAACTGTGTGCGCTATCTTTCATCAATTTTATTTTCAAGCCATATTCTCAGAAACTATTGCCATTTATTATGGTAAGAGGTAATCAACAATATATCCAGAAATGACAACAAATGTATTCTCAATGACTATGGGACCAAGCCCATCCCCCTTCCCCCATCTTACGTTGTGCAGACACTGCCACCTTTCCAAAATCAAATTTAATTTCTGTTCTTGAAAATAAATCTATTCTCTGTCATATTCATGAATATAGGACCAAGCCCAGCTGTCCCACGTTGTGCAGTGTCTGGGTGCAGCCTATGCTGCCACTCTCCCCTGCATGATGGCCATACCTGCCCCATCATGCTCGACCGAAACTGACCCGGGGGCCACAGGGGGCCAAGAGAGCTCCGGAACAGAGGCTTCCGATACCGCCAGGGCACCGAACGAACTTGACCCGGAGGCTTTTCAGCAGCTGGTGGTCACTGCTCGGTCAGTGGCGGTCGCACGGCCCCTGAACCTGGTCCGGTTTGCAGTGGGATCCAGCCCGAGCGTGGGGACCGAGCAAGCCCGAGAGAGGTCTACACTGGTGTTAAGGAATCTTGGTGGTAAGTGAGATAAAATGGTTTTGAATTAATGTAAATTATTAAAAGTGCAGGAAAATGTATAAAAGTGCCCTTATTATTTGTAGGAGTGCCCATGTTCATACTTTGTCATTGAATATAGTGCAGTGCAGTATATGTTTCTATATCTTGGCTCTTCAGAAATTGGACTTGAATGTTTTTTTTATTATCTTTTTATTTTAAGTGTTCAATTATCCCCTGATGTGATTTAATATTTTGTGACAATGTTAAACGTACGGAATGAACATTTTCTTTCTACACTAAAGCCAACATTTTTGGGAATAATGCAATGTATGAATGATCCACTACTTGTCATTGCGACCATCATAACTTTGTTATGATTTTTTAATTGAATTTTTTGAATTGAATTGATAATTTATTTCAAATCTCATAAAAAACAATAACATTAATAAATCACACATCTCAAGATTCAGACTCTATCTTGAGGGGTCTTGTTCACCAAATAATATTTTTCCTTTTTCTTGTGTATTTTTTGTTTATCTAGGTACTTGAGCAGCAGTGAACCATTTGATTGTCCTTCCATAGCCTTTTTAAGTGTTGTTATTGTTGTTGTTGGGTGGGCTATTGTTTACATTTGCATCCAACATTTTTGGGAATAATGCAATGTATGAATGATCCACTACTTGTCATTGCGACCATCATAACTTTGTTCATATTTTTGAATTGAATTTTTTGAATTGAATTGTTAATTTATTTCAAATCTCATAAAAAACAATAACATTAATAAATCACAACAAAATTTACACAATTTAACAACAGGTAAATACAATTATGAGAATGAGGAGAAAGCTAGAAAGAGCAAAATAGCCTTATTAGATGCTGCCACCAAATATATAAAATTGAATTAAGACCTACCTACATGTACAACATGAAGGAAAAAAAACACATAGAAAATTGTATTTTTTATATATTTTGATCATTTTTTCTATGATGTCGGGAATGAGTTCGTGTAGTGAACAATTAATACCTAATGTTTAAATAGCATGGTGAAAGCATGGAAGTTAAGTTCACCTGCACACCTCTTTGGTGGGTCATGACTGCTTCCCTCGTTGGAGTTGGTAGCCCACTAAACTGAAGTAATTATTGGACGTCTAGGATGCCAAACTTAAGTTGTCTACCAGGAACCACATGGTTCAACAAAATCAAATATTTGCTTCATTTTTTTCCTCTAACTATTTTAGACCTGGAAGTCACCAACATCGAAATCGAGGACAAACAGCAACCCTCATCATCATCATCATCGACATCCATATCATCATCGTCATCATCCACACCGACATCAACAACCACGACCAGCACAGCATCATCCGATCTGGCCAATGACCAACCTGTTCCGTTCGTCTCCAAGAAGCTAACGATGACGGACGCGGAGTCTGGTCATTTCCTGACACGCCTGATGGACGCCTTCTGGAGGCTGCATGACAAGCGGCCGGCCAACACCATGCTGGCTCCTGCCTGTCTACCAGGTAAGTTAACGCATCTCAAGATTCAAGGCCCGGTCACATATCACAGGATAGCGTAAATGTATACCCGATGGAGAGTAAAATTTTCAATCCATTCATATCCGTACGTATGAGTTTCTTGTCCGTTCCTTGTCAGGCGATGTACATTGTTCTGGCGGAATATTTTGTACATGAAGCAATGGAGACGACTTTCACCACCAGATAATTTGATTTTGCAATTTTTGTATTCGTCAAGCATCAGTTTACGCTATCCGGTGATATGTGACCGGGCCTTCAGGAACTAACGAAGGGAAAGACTGTTTCACAGAAGTTTGCCATGATCAATCACACAAGACACAATATTATTCACTCTTAGACCTGCCAACACCATGCTAGTATCTGCCTGTCTATCGGGTAGGTTCACACATCTCAGGATTCAGGCTCTATCTTGAGGGGTCTTGTTCTCCACATAATATTTTTCCTTTTTATGTCTCCGCCAACGAAGTGGCCAGAGGCATTATGTTTTCGGGTTGTCCGTCCGTCCGTCCGTCCGTCCGTACGTCCGTCCGTACGTCCCGTTTTCGTTCTCGCGATATCTCAAGAACCGGTGGACGGATCGATTTCAAACTTGGTGTGAGTGTACATATTGGGGTGACAATGATCTGATTAGATTTTAGGGGTCATGAGGTCAAAGGTCAAGGTCACAGGACTCAATATATATGCAAAAATGCCTCGTTCTCGCGATATCTCAAGAACCGGTTGACGGATCAATTTCAAACTTGGTATGAGTGTACATATTGGGGTGACTATGATCTGATTAGATTTTAGGGGTCATGCGGTCAAAGGTCAAGGTCACAGGACTCAATATATATGCAAAAATGCCTCGTTCTCGCGATATCTCAAGAACCGGTTGACGGATCAATTTCAAACTTGGTTTGAGTGTAAAATTTGAGGTGGCAATGATCCCATTAGATTTTGGGGTTCATGAGTTCAAAGGTCAAGGTCACAGGACTCAATATATGTGACTGTAAAAATGCCTCGTTCTTGCGATATCTCAAGAACCGGTTAACGGATCAATTTCAAACTTGGTATGAGTGTACATATCGGGGTAGCAATGATCTGAGTAGATTTGGGGTTCATGAGGTCAAAGGTCAAGGTCACAGGACTCCATATATATGCGAAAATGGCTTGTAATTGCAAAATTTCAAGAACTGAATGTCAGATTTCAATCAAACTAGGTACCTGAATGTATCATAAAGAGTCAACGTAGCCATAAAATGTTGGGGTCATGAGGTTGAGGTCAAGGTCACGGGACTCATTATGCATGCAAAAAAGCTTGTAATGCCAAAATCTCAAGAACTAAATGTCAGATTTCAATCAAAGTTGGTACCTGAATGTTTTTTAGGGAGCCATCAAAGATTGGGGTCATATGGTCAAGGTCACAGGACTCAAAATATATGAAAAATATTTTTACAAATTAAATCAGTGCATGTTAATTTGGGCTTGATATTAAAATCATGTGATAGCGGAGGCATAATTTTCGATTGCGCGCAATCGAAGATCCATCTAGTTCTTGTGTATTTTTTGTTTATCTAGGTACTTGAGCAGCAGTGAACCATTTGATTGTCCTTCCATAGCCCTTTTAAGGCTCTGGTAGGCTATTGTTATCATTTGCATCCTATATAAAAAAAAACAAAAAAAACAAAGGGTAAGTCTGTTTCAATGAAGTTTGCCACGACCATCTAGTTCAGCAATCGCACAAGATACAAAATTATTCACTCTTTGATGGTTATTTACTTGTCCCTCAAAGCAAGAAAATTATGCAATTTATTTACAATTCATATGGAATATGGTTTACTTTGGGGGGGGGGGGGGGGACTAAAAATCAAATGTCTATTAAAATTATTCGATATTTCTTGCACAAGATCTCACTAACTCTGAAAACACTGCAACTTCTTTGGTTGAAATCACAGGTTGGACTATGTCACGTTCTTATTGCATATGTGAAGCTTTCACCAAAAAAAAAGTGCAGTGCTTTTCAAAAATTACGATATATTGAGTGGCAAAACTATTTGTGTCTATGTTTTAACCAATCTTTCACATCCTTCTCTGTGCTTCCAGGTTTGACTCACACTGAGATCACAGTCGGTGCTCTAGTAGATGTCATCCATGCCTTTGTGTACAGCGACTCCTCAGTGGTTACCCTGGCAACCAAACTCCTCATGAAGATGCTTGTCTGCGAGGTATGTTGTAAAGATACCCCTGGTTTCATCTTGGTCGTTCTGAACTAAACATCTAAGTCAAATCCAGTCAAGTTTTTGAACCTAGCAGATCCTTTATCAAGGCAAAATAAATGAATTAATTAACTAATAATTATGAGAGAAGTAAAAAAAAAATGTACAAAGTCCGACAATAGGGGACTTTTGTTTTCAGTGGTTACCCTGTTAATCAAACTCCTTATTAAGATGATCATATGTGAGGTATGTTTCTTACTTATAAATGGAGTAGATACCTAGTCCAGCAATTTGGTATTCTCAGTTTAAAAATCACCTCACCTGTTCTGCTCTCATCATAAAAATACTTCAGCTGGGGTCTATGGGAAAGTATGTGTTATGGTAAAGTCATATCCTCTTCAACAGATTAAAGACAGAAGCGCTTGAGTACAAAACCTATTTAATTGAGACAAAAAATCACTGATTTCTATTTTCTTTCCCTTTTTTTCTCAGGATGTCCAAGTCAGTTTCGCAGCCAAGCAGGCTCTGATCAGGGTCATGCGGCCCCGACAGAAGCGACGCCGCGTAGTCATCCCCTCCCCGCCCCAGTGCAGCTCCCCTCCCATCCCTGATGGTGGGGAGAATGAGAACGAGGGGGTGGGGGATGTGGACGAGGACGAGGAAGGAGATGATGATGTGGTGATCAACGATGGAGTCGAGGTGGACGAGGATGAGGACGAAGATGAGGAGGAAGAGGATGAGGATGATGAATTTAGAGAGATGGAGTCGCACCAGGATGGGGATGATGTAGAGGGCTTGCAAGATGAGGCATCTTACGAAGTTGTGGTAAGATAACTAACCAGCTACACATAGAAGCCCTTCTATGGGGAAGGATAGGCTTTGCTCCTATGCTGGAGATAACCCAGAGATAGAAAACAAACAAAAAAACATTGTATGATTTGAGTAAACTATTTGTATTGATTGCTATGGGATCAGGAGCAGCCTATGGTAGTTAAACCAGGTGAACCCTAAGGCCGTTGAACGGTCAACAACCAGCTACCCCTGGAGGCCCTCCTACGGGGAAAGAGAGGCTTAGCCCTAATGCTAGAGATTCCCCTAGAGACAAGAAAACATTGTATGATTGTAGTAAACTTAAGTATTATTTGTATTAATTTTCATGGTATCAGAAGCAGCCCATGGTAGTGGAGACAGGGAAGCCCAAGGGGGCCAAGGGGTCAACCCAACAATCTTTGGGGGATGGGGAGGCTTTGTCCTCATACTACCAATTCTCCCATAGACGTGAGTGGGGATGAGTAGAACATGTACAATATAATAAACAATAATCCTTTATTAATTCTCATCCGATCAGGAGCAGCCCATGGTAGTGGAGCCAGGTGAAGCCCAAGGAGGTCGAGGGGTCAACAACAAGCTACCCCTGGAAGCCCTCCATTGGGGAAGGGTAGGCTCTGTCCTTATACTACCAATTCTCCCATAGACAGGAGAGGGATGAATAGAACATGTACAATATAATAAACAATATTCCTTTATTAATTCTCATCTGATCAGGAGCAGCCCATGGTGGTGGAGCCAGGTGAGGCCCAAGGGGGTCGAGGGGTCAACAACCAGCTACCCCTAGAGGCCCTCCTGGGGGGAAGGGGCGGCTTTGCCCCCATGCTGGAGATCCCCCCTGAGGCGGACGATGAAGCGATGATGGAGCTAGCCATTGCCCTGAGTCTCCAAGAGCAACAATCCGGCCAGGGCGCTGGAGGACTGAACCTCCAAGGACTAGGATTGGGTGTCCAGGGACAGAGCAGCTCATCACTCGAGGAAGGACCTCTGTCAGATACAACAGCATCTGGTAAGATTTATTCGGAAGAACCTTCTCACCTCGCCTAACATGAGCGTAACTGGCCGTAGGGGTGAGACCAGTGGCTTAGCAACCAGGTTCCTACATCCTTTATTGTTTTTCGCTTCCCTCATCGCATCACCCAGCTTTAGGCGTGTCCTAAAGAAATTAGCTAATTAACTGATGCATAAAAGGATACAAACGGGTCTCAAATAAATGAGAAATACATGAAGGTGGAAAACTTTCCAAACTTTAATTGAGGAGTTTAGCTAGTTTCTTCACACTTCCGAAACACTCTGATGAAGTTTGGATAATCAAGGTAACGTAAGCCTTCCTGAAGGAATGGTAATGTTCTTACATCTTGATTGCATCATCAGGAATTCTAAATTGACAATCTTGTACATGTATTTACAGCAGCATCTTATCACTGTTTACTTTCCTACAGCTGCTAGTGATGATGAAGGAAGCACAGCTGCTACGGACGGCTCTACCCTGCGTACCTCCCCTGCAGAACAGGCAGGCAGTGCAGGATCAGAGAGCGGAGCCAGCGCTGTGGACTCCATCACTGGAGAACCAAGTGGTGAGTGTAATGTTTGTGTTGTGTATTTGTCTCTTGACACGATGATCATTGGTTTGTCCAGTAACAGCCACAAACTGAGTCCATATATTAAGTGGTTAGTGTCATTTTCTGTTGTGCCGTACCTCTCCCTGCTGAACATGCAGACAGTGAAGGATCAGAGAGTGGAACTAGGGCAGTTGACTCCATCACCAGTGTTTTTTTTTTCTTTGGTGCATTTGTCTTTAGACCTTGATTATTATTGTTTTCTCAATGACGGCCACTGAATTATACCAACTACCGAGTTATTTCCTCATAAGGTACTAGTTACAACTGAACATCAAACAATGTGGAACAGTAACAACAATTATTGTGTTTTTTTAGGAACAATTCATGACAACATATCTATTGTTGAATTTAACCTGTTCCCTACTATGTTTTGAAATCCTCATAGATTTAATACAGGGCTAACCCGGCTCCTGTAGACAATAGGTTAAGTTGCTAAATTTTAACAAGTAATTTAAGAATGCTAAGCCCAAGATACCTTTGGGGACAATCTAAGGTTAGGGTCGTCAAAAAATTAACTCATAATTTGTCAAATCCTTGTCCCATCTAGTGAGTGGCCGAAGCAGTGCTTATGGAGACACACAGGAGCATGCATCCAACCAAGGAGAGAGCATGTCCAGTGGCAGTGGTATGACCGGCGGTCATCTGCAGTCGGCCGGACGCGAGGACGGTGGGGAACCTTCGGACGGAGGTCCCGGTCAGGGGGAGCTTGGCGACGGGGGTCACAGGATGCACACGCTGAGACTCTTGCTGCTGGAGAGACTCCTGGAGTACCTTCCAGACCTTCGCATCGTGGGTGGAGTCAGGGCCATCCCATTCATGCAGGTGGGTTTGTTGGACTGGATGGTGGTGGTGATGATGATGATGATGATGGGTGGTGATGATGATGATGATGATGATGATGATGATGATAAAGTTGTGTTAATGAAGATGGATCATACAAATCCCACCTTGTTTCTATAGCATTTAAATTTGAAATTCTGATTCTGCCAATAATTTTGTATTTCCTCCTTTCCTTTTTCATAATGATCGAGGTTATTTTGATGCTAAGTTCTAACTTAGGCCCAGGAGACAACAGTATGGATAAGCTGGCCCTAGACAGACTTCTGACAGTCGTCCTACAATGGTCAAGTTGGATCGCAAGAATCGCACCTTGTTTCTTGCATCTCTGTGTAGTATTCTGATTCTTGTATATTTAGCATTATAACATAATATTCTGATTCTGCTGGTAATCTTATTACTTGATTGTCCTCTTTTTCTTTCCTACCATCCGACTTGGACCCAGGTGAGAACAGTAGGGATAAGTTGGCCCTCGACCGACTGCTGATAATTGTCTCTTTCAAGAGCTGCAGCTTGATCGCAACAGTCTCACCTTGTTTCTTGCACCTTAAACATTTAAATGTGGCATTTTGATTGTACCGGTGATCTTAATTTGTAACTGTGCTCTTCTTTTTATCACCATTATCAAGGTTATACTGATGTTGAGTTCCGACTTGGACCCTGAAGAAAACAGCAGGGATAAGTTGGCCCTCGACCGACTGCTGACAATCGTCCTCCAAGAGCTGCAGCTAGATCGCAAGACGTTTGGCGATGTGTCGGCTCGCACTCCACACCACGAAGTTCAGCTGATCGTGATGCGACTGCTCAGCGTGTTCATGTCACGCACCAAGTCGGGAACAAAGGCTGCTTGTGAGGTGAGTTGAATTTTTTGGCCAAAAAAATGTCTGTAACCGACACATTCTGTGGAATAAGTGAACAGTTAGTGAGACAAGTGTTCTGAAACTTGTAGGGTATGCTGTGTAAATAAAGACAAATTTAGACATATGACAGATCCATCTTTTAGTATTGGTATTGGAAATTCATGACAAATTCTCTGATATGTAATGTCCACGACACTGGAATTGCCCCGTTTCAATCTCTGGATTAAGACCTATTCGTCAAGTTTTCATACTTGGCCCCTGAGTCTCAGTCATACATTGTATTTACTATATATTTAATTGAAGAGTATTGCAACCAAATAAAGTTGGATTGTTTACAAGTAAAATATAATTTATACAATGATAGCATATCTAAAACAACAAGAATCAAAACGCACAAAATGGACTATTAAGACAGTGTTACTAGAGTTTGGCATGATGTTTTTATTTCAATGATCATGTCAGCAGTCTGTTTTCAGTTGAAAAATATCTCAAAATGAAATGACTTTTATTACCCAGATCTCTCATGCAACCACTGCAGCCCTACTCAACTATGGTGCAGTAGACCATTGTCTACTTATCCTGAATGCTATGTTTTTAAATCTACATTGTACCTGAGAATTTAACAATATTTTGTATTTAATTCTTTTTTTCCCTTCTTATCGTCATCTTCCCAAATTACACACCTCATGTCATTGCTGCAGCGTTTCTCAAATGGGTTTTGTAGTTATATGTATTAAATCTAGTAGATAATTTAACTCAATGTTGGATCTTTTCTTTGCATTTTCCCCCTCTTACAGTTATCTACCTAGATATTGCATGCTACTGCTGCAGCCCTGCTCAACTGTGGTGCAGTAGACCACTGTCTTCTTATCTTGAATTCTGAGTATTAAATCTGATGGAGAATTAAACTCTACATTTTGTCTTTTCATTTTATCCCCCCTCCCCCTTTCAGTCATCTACCCAGATCTCGCATGCTACCGCTGCAGCCCTTCTCAACTGTGGTGCAGTGGACCATTGACTGCTTATCTTGAATTCTGAGTATTAAATCTATTTAACTCTACATTTTGTCTTTTCTTTTTATCCCCCCCCCCCTTCTTTCAGTCATCTACCCAGATCTCGCATGCTACCGCTGCAGCCCTGCTCAACTGTGGTGCAGTAGACCATTGCCTACTCATCCTGAAGGCCCTCTTAGATCACTGGAAGGATACCGGCATTGACGATGTGCGTACTGTAAGAAACTTACATAATCATATCTGTTTGACAAAATACTCTAGGCGGCAATTGCTCTCTAGTTAATATAACATAAACCCTAACGCTAACCTTCAGATTGATCTAAAGTTATCCTAACTTTCACACGCACAAAAAAACATTCACTTGGAAAGTAATTTAAAAACTTTAAAAAGTTGACAATTGAGCAAATACAGTGTCCTTGTCAACTGTATACATGCATCACCTAAATTTGAAATGCCCATTTCTTCAAAACAAGAATTACTGTCAAGAGCAGGGTTTTGTTATAGTCAGTCACATATGTATTCATATTTATTGATTATAAGATTGCTTGAAGCACAACATTTATTAAGTCAATGAATGTACATGTATGTAAGGCCCTTACTGCACTTCAGAAAGTAGATTATCTAGTTAGAATTTAGTTTTATTAATTGGAAAATAACTTGCTCTTATAAGATTCCTAGAATGTTTGTATAATTTAAATAATCAAATTTGATTCCATTGTGCAACTGGTTTAACCCTAAAAAGACTGGGCTATTTTGAACCTTGAAAAAACTGGGGGGGGGGGCTAAAAGGGCCCCCCCCTAAGATCTCGGCAACCGAAACCCCGATCGACTCCAAATTTGGCAACGTGATAGATGTCCATAAGGTCTACAATATTGCGTAGTTGAAAAAAAAAATTTAATTAGAATATGCTAATTAGAGCTAATTAATTATGCGAAAATGGTATTTTTTTGTAGTTTTCGTAGTTTTCTCGGCAATCGAAACTTCAATCAACTCCAAATTTGGCATGGTGATAGATGTCCATGAGCCATACAATATTGCATAGTTAATTTTTTTGTTTTAATTATAATATGCTAATTAGAGCTAATTAATTATGCGAAAATTGCATTTCTTATGTATTTCTTTGTTTGTTCGACTTATGTTTTTTATTGTTTTTTCAATGAAAATAATTATTGACCATTATTCAACCATTTTTAGCCCAAAATTAAATGATTGCAGTAAATAGAATGAAAAATAATGAAGATTTTGTCTTTTCTAGGAAAAAAATCAATTTCCATAGGATTTGTACACAAATCACAAAATTTAGCGATTTTTGGCCCGACGCTCACTTACAAAAGGTCACGTGACTTTTGAACGGTATACCCGGTCGTCGCAAATTTGGTCTCAAAAGTTGCGCAAGACTTCAATGAAAAAACTCATGAAGTGGCGCTGCAATATCTGCGCGCGTTGCGAAATTATCACGAAAATAGAGGAGGGGGGGGCTAAATCAGCCCCCCCCCCCCCCCCAGTCTTTTTAGGGTTAAAGGGCTCTTGGGGGCAAAGTTAACATACAACTACAGTACATGTAGTTGTATATATATATTGGCACACTCCACCCCCCCCCCCCCCCCACTTGTTTCTCACAAATGTTTTCTTATACATTTTAGGAACCAACACCGCCAGGAGGGAACCTCCTCAAGCCCCACCCTCCCTCAGCGCCACCTGATATGTCGCCATTCTTCCTGCGCCAGTATGTCAAGGTAAAGATTTGTAAACATAGAGGAAACTGACTAGGACCCTGTTGCAGAAAGATTGTAAGTTACAATTAATTGTAACTCAGAAAATGTGCGCGTTTCAACCAATCAGATTTGCGCATTTAGAACACATGATCTGACTTACAATCAATTGTAACTTACAATCGATTGTATCTCTTTCTGCAACGGGGCCCAGGTGAAAAAAGAGCACAGAAAAATATGGCTTTGCCCGGAATCGAATGCGAAACTTCCGCTTTGCTAAACAGGTGCTCTAGACACACCCACCATCATCTCCATCTGATATGTCGCCATTCTTCCTGCGCCAGTATGTCAAGGTAAGGATTTTTAAACAAAGAGAAAACTGACCAGATTTATAGTATATGTAAATGAAAAAAACAAACACAAAAATGTGGCTTTGCCGGGAATCGAATGCGAGACTTCCGGTTTGCTAAACAGTTGCTCTAGCCACACCCACCATATTCTCCATCTGAAATGTCACCATTCTTCCTGCGCCATTGTGTCAAGGTAAGGATTTTTGAGGTTTCAAAGAGCAGTTTGTGTGTAAATAAATGTCAACCATCAACAAAGGGTTTCGTGGGGAGCACCCCCATTCAAGGGTCTTTGTGGCTCGATGGCTGAGCACCGGTCTAGCAATCTGGACGTTTCTGGTTTGATTCCCAGCGAAGTCTCATTTAATGTATTAAATGAATCGGTCTAAAGGTCACTTGCTTGTTCTAACTTGTTTTGTTTGAAGGGTAAACCTGTTTACCACTTTAGAGTGCCAGGGATTTTACATCGATATGGCATTTTTGTGTATTTTGTGGTGCAAATATGCATCAATGACACTCAAGGAGTTTGATAATTGTTCATGTTTGTTTGATTCCTGTTTGTATGGTCATGTTGTGAATGTTATGACATCATTTTCAATCAGAAACTGTTTAATATATTCTGTTTGTTTGATACTGTTTGCAGGGTCATGCAGGTGATGTCTTTGAGGCGTATCCACAGCTGTTGACTGAGATGGTACTCCGCCTTCCATATCAGGTACCCATCAATTCTTTCAAATGTAAAAGTGTATGTTCTCTCCAAACTTGTAAGCCATTTTTTTCTGCAATTCTTAATTAATATACATGTAACAATGGAATGCCTGCTTGTGCATGTAAAGTCAAATTTACTCATCCATACCCTATCAATTTAGTTTAACTTTTCAGGCAACAGCCTTAACTAAGGTAATTTTTTCTAGTAAATATCTAGAGTTAGTACATGTATATCATACATTGCTATAATTGTGCTAGATTAATTTCAACCCGATTCCGAGTAAATTACAGAAAACGGTGGACCAAAGCTTTCAGAGGATTTATGAAGCTCAGTGTTTTAATCGTCAATTTTGTTTTGTTTTGAGAAGCCTACTTGTCTTTATTTCATAATTAAAGACTGCTCAATTTGTCTTGAACTATTTAGGTTTGTGGTTACTTTCTCTCTTTCCTTCTTTGTTTCTTCAAATAAAGAAGATAATTATGTGGCTCTTTGTGATGCCAGGTCATAAACATGTTTAATGAATTGTTGAATAAATAAGTAATTTTCCCATCACATATGATTTCTCTGTTTCCTTCTTGGTATCTACAGATGAAGAAGATATGTGACTCTGCTCCGTCTGTGGGAGTCCCTGTGTTTGACCAGGCATGGTTCTACTACCTTTGTGAGGTTAGTGTCAATAGTTCTGCTGGAAATCGTACAGAGGCTTATCCTTTGTTTAACTTATTGTATGTGGGAACCTTGTAGTCCTGTATGAAATATATATATGGGAATGGTAAAATACAGTATGGCAAATGTTGATTCATCCTATGACTGTAATACATTACAGTTAGTAGTTCAAAATTTAGCTCATGGATTGACCCATGGACTTGGGATGATTTAAGCCTGATGACTGCTAAAATTGTGATGAATAACTCAATTGTTGTTTGTACTCTGGTTAAAGGGATAGTTGAGTTCTGGTAAGGAGAGTACAGTTTTGGCGAAACTGAATTTTAGTAACCAAAACCTGCATCATTACATTACAAACTAATAGTTATAACTAGAAAGGAACACAAAATTACAAATGACGTAGTAAAGATCATGTTATCATTCAAAAAGAGCCGTTAAAACGTAAGAGGGCGCTCTCTAAACACTCATTGGTTTCAACCATTTTGAATAAAATATTGTGCATGTGATGTTTTGTTGAAATAGTGATTAGATAGAGAAATAACCAACAACTATTTAAATACCTATTTTGTAACTTTTTGAAAAGAGGAAGCATTTTTTTGAATTTGTAACGGCTGGTTCAAAATTATCTAATAAACCTGGGGCCCCAGCTTTATTACAAATTGTTATATTTATGGATATTTCAGCCGTCTCTGAACCGATTTTGATCAAACAAAGATGATTCTATTATTTAATTATTATGCTCTTTCAGATTTTACACTCAGTTTTTCATTACCTCACAACAACAAAAATTAGTCTAGCGTCCTCTCTACCAAAACTCAACTATCCCTTTAATTTAACATATTGGTTTTTGTATTATTTACTGCTAAGCCATGACATTGAATGGTTACTAATTTGTTTGCCCTTTTGTCCATATCCTTTCACTTGTCTACTTTCACTTGTCTACTTTCACTTGTCTACTTAGTACATGATGACGCAGCAGACGCCATTTGTATGATGTCTGCTTTGCAAACTCCTTGCTTATCGGTCTATGTATTATTAACTGCTAAGCTCTGACACTATGTATCATTTGTCAATTGTGATTTGCATTTCCCATTTCCTTTCACTTTTCCACCTTAGTACATGATGACGCAGCAAACGCCATTTGTCAGAAGTCATGTTGGCAAACTCCTTATGTATTGGTTTACATATTATTTATTGCTAAGCTATATAATAACACTCATTTTGTAACATTTCTCTCTGATTTGTTATCCTCTTTTTCCCCCCATTTCCTTTCACTTTTCCACCTTAGTACATGATGACCCAGCAGACGCCGTTTGTCAGACGTCAGGTTCGCAAACTCCTGCTCTTCATCTGCGGGTCGAAGGAGAAGTACAGGCAGCTGAGAGACCTGCATACATTGGAATCTCACATGAGGGACATAAAGTGAGTATTTAATTCAATCAAGAAAAACTGGAAAATTAATGTGAGATTACATTGATCATTGTGATCAGTGGTGATCGTGGTCAATACGAGTCACACTCACTAACACATGCAAATGCAAGTTATTCAACCACTTTGTTAGTCATGTAACTTGATTTGATTCAATTTATTTATTTCACATTCTTTTTTCTCAACAATGATATGTATATACAAAGTACAAAGGTATAAAATATTGTTAAAAAATAAAAATAAATATTACACAATTAATCAGTGAGTTATTCTTATGATATAAAGAAAATACTTATTGTAGTTAAAAAATCTAGAAATCAACACATTTTAAAACTCTTTTATTTCATTTATTACTTTAACTTACATGTAACTTCATGTTAACTTTTAAAATCTTTTTACAGACAAATCTGCTCAGATAATGGACTGAACCTAGAGACGGTATCCACCACGCCCATATCTCTGCCATATGACACTCTCATTACTCTGGTGAGTATAGAGTACCGAAGTAGTGACGTCACATGCTTTTGTTATGGCATAGTAATGGTTCTAAACAACTTGTCCTTTCATACTGGCATTTTGTAGTGGGTCGGAGCCGGACGATTGCCTTCTTAGCAACCGCTAAATCACCAATTCATTGCTTGCCTGACATTGTTTAGAACCATTACCCATGGCAATGAATAGCTCTGACGTCACACTTCGGTACTCTATTGTGTGCACTTGATTCTGTTCATAAGTTGATGTTTATATCATTGGGGTACGGGTATGATTGAGCATGTAAAGGGTAGTTTCTACTTTCAACCCGTTCTCTTTGGGTTTCTGAAATCCGTATAGACTTTGTACATAACCCATCCGGTTCCTGTAGTCAAGGGGTTAATGTATTTCATAATGTTATAATTCTTCCTGTAATCAAGGTGCTGGTTTACTTCTCCCACATTGAAGAAGAAGGTTAACAAAAAAAAAAGTTACAAAATGATTGCCTCTTATTCAACTATCTAACTTGATTTTTTCACTTTATATACAGTACATGTAGTACGTACATGTACCTTGGAAGGGGTGAATACATGTAGCTCAAAGTAGGTTTATTAAAACTTTGTTTCTGAACTTGGTAAATGGTAACTATTTCCAAAATGTCACACTTGAACAATTTTCTTTTTCAGGGGTGTGTTGCATAAAAACAACTTTGAGAACCTTTTGATAACATGTTTACTTTTTCATGTAAAATAGTTCTTGTCACTTGCCTTTTACAGATCAAGCACTTGAAGGCCTGTCAGGAAGTGGCTATAGAATGTATACATTCTTTCATTTGAGTCTAATATTCTTGCTCTGCATTATTTTAAAATGAAAAAAAAAATGTAGACAAGTGTATTTATAGTTATATGAAAAACTTGCCTTTTTGTAACATCTACGCTTACATGTTAAATATAATTGAATTGTGTGAAATAATTATTCACACTTCCTTTTCCAGATTGAGCATTTGAAGGCCTGTCAAGAAGTGGCCACATCAAGGACAACCAACTGGCAGAAGTTTGCCATCAGAGATGAAAGTAAGCCTTTGACTCAGAGAAGTAATTGTTTTCATGGTTTATTTGCAAGTTGCCTGTCAGTTTTTCTGGAAGCAAATCCTAACATTGGGGGAAATTATCTGAAATATATTGAAAAGGATGTTGGGGAGTTACTGCCAATACAGGAGCTTCTAGCTCAGTGGTTAAAGTACTGGGGGTGTTTCACAAAGATCCAAAGTTGGACTTAACTCTAAGTTTGACTTAATAATTATGGAAAGCCGTTAGTTTCTTTCAATTTTTATGCCTCCGCAACGAAGTAGCCGGAGGCATTATGTTTTCGGGTTGTCCGTCCGTCCGTACGTACGTACGTCCCGTTCTCGTGATCGCGTTATCTCAAGAACCGATTGACGGATTTTCACCAAACTTGGGTCATGTATGTATCATGGGGGGCCAATGATCTGATTATATTTTGGGGTCATGAGGTCAAAGGTCAAAGGTCACAGAGCTCATTATATATGCAAAAATAGCTCGTGATCGCGTTATCTCAAGAACGGATTGACGGATTCTGACCAAACTTGGTACATGTATGTATTTTAGGGGGCCAATGATCTGATTAGATTTTGGGGTCATGAGGTCAAAGGTCAAAGGTCACAGAGCTCATTATATATGCAAAAATAGCTCGTGATCGCGTTATCTCAAGAACGGATTGACTGATTCTGACCAAACTTGGTACAGGTATGTATCTTGGGGGGCCAATGATCTGATTAGATTTTGGGGTCATGAGGTCAAAGGTCAAAGGTCACAGCTCATTATATATGCAAAAATAGCTTGTGATCGCGTTATCTCAAGAACGGATTGTCGGATTCTGACCAAACTTGGTACATGTATGTATCTTGGGGGGCCAATGATCTGATTAGATTTTGGGATCATGAGGTCAAAGGTCAAAGGTCACAGAGCTAATTATATATGCAAAAATAGCTCGTGATCACGTTATCTCAAGAACGGATTGACTGATTCTGACCAAACTTGGTACAGGTATGTATCTTGGGGGGCCAATGATCTGATTAGATTTTGGGGTCATGAGGTCAAAGGTCAAAGGTCACAGAGCTCATTATATATGCAAAAATAGCTCGTGATCGCGTTATCTCAAGAAGGGATTGACAGATTCTGACCAAACTTGGTACATGTATGTTCATTGGAGAGCCAATGAACTGCTTAGATTTTGGGGGTCATGAGGTCAAAGGTCAAAGGTCACAGAGCTCATTATATGTAAAAGTAGCTTGAGATTGGAAATCTCAAGAACTGAATATCAGATTTCAATCCAACTTGATACCTGAATGTATAATAGGGAACAATTGTAGTCATTAGATTTTGGGGTCATGAGGGCAAAGGTCAAGGTCACTTATAGCTCATAATGGTGATATGTCAAGATCTAAAAGACAGAGTACCATCAACATTGAGTTGACAGAATTAATTCTGTGTACATGTTGATTTGGGCTTGATATAAATAAATTGCGTAATGGCGGAGGCATCATTTTCGACTGTGCGCAGTCGAAGATCCATCTAGTTTGTAAAAGTTCTTTTTTGTAGGCATAAAATGATGGTTTAAATCATTAATATGATCTACTATCAATGAGATTTCATGTTCTTGACTTAACAAATGTATGAAAAGTCTAAAAATACTTGCATTTTTGCTTTTGAATAGATTTTATTTCAAGGCTTACCATCATTTTAAGTTTGACTTGGGATCTTTGTGAAACACCCCCCAGGGTCCGGCAATCCAGAGGTCTTGGGTTTGATTCTTAGGAAGCCCCTTTTTGTTTGCTTGTTTTCATCTACCTTTATTTCTTGCGTGAACTGAGGTGTAGCATAATGTAACAAGCTTCATTCCACTTGGGTCACATACTGCTCAGAAGCAGCTTGTAGTAAATGATTAAAGGGTACCACCACCCAAAACTAATATTTGTATAATAGAAAGGTAACATCTTTAGTATTCCATTCCATCAACAAGTTCACAAAAATATGTTTGCAGAAAAAGAAAAAAAAATGGAAACCGCATCACCATTCTAAAGCATGCGTTTATGCGGTCTGAATTGTGTAGACTACCGCGGGTGCAGCAAGCGAATCGCTCGGAATTATATTGCCTACAAACGTACGCGTGAGTAGAATTGGCGCACTCGCAAACCAGGAAATAGTAGTGGTTCCGTAAGTGGTGGAAATTAATTGCTTTGTTTATGAATTACTCAACCCTTTGCAAAATGTTAGGTATCTATTTGATATCACAAAACGTGTAGTAATGTGTTATTTGCCCGGTGGTCCCCTTTAAACCTTTGATTTTGATACTTCATTTTATAGCTATTTATGAATCAGCATTTTTATATTCATCATGGCATTGTTGATAAGGAATAAAGTCCATATTATTTTCTTTATTCTTTAGCCTTGATCCCCAGCCTACTCCAGGCCAGTTTCCATCTGGACAAAGGACTTTCACCGCTGGTTCTCCAGCTCCTAGGATTGTTGTCTTCCTCATAATGAATGTGTAGCTTACATCTGTTATAACTATTATGCATGGAATAGTGATGTTAAATGATACCTATTTTCTTCATTCTCTAGCCGTGATCCCCAGCCTACTCCAGGCCAGTTTCCATCTTGACGAAGGTGTTTCACCATTGGTTCTCCAGCTCCTCACCTGTGCCCTCTGTGGCTCAAAGGGCCAGTCGTCATCTTCTTCATCGTCATCCTCATCGTCCTCCTCTTCGAGCTCCAGACAGAAGAGGGACAGAGATCATGGCAAGGAGAAAGAGAAGGAGAAGAAGAAGGAGGAAGAGAAAGCTGAAGACAAAGGTACTATTTATTTACAGTCAAACCTGTCTATACAGACAACCCACATGATATAGCAAATGTGGTCTTTGTATAAAACAAGTGGTCATCTAATACTAACAATTCATTACAATTAACAATTTCCATAAACATTTTAAAAGCTTGTTTGTCCGATGACAGTAGTAATATTATTGTACAGTGCTTTTAGATGATGATCAATCATGTCAGGCGCTCTAGATTATTACTATTATTTTTTAAATTTCATTTCTAATTTCATCATTCACGGTTACTGCGACAATGATTGAATAAATAATTTTGCTAGATCTGCCGATTTCTCCTTTGTCATCATTAGATAGAGAAGTAAAAAGAGAAGACGAGGATACTTTAAACCTTGACCACGGGAACCGGGTGGGATGTGTGCAAAGTCCATGGGGATTTCAGAAACTTGAAGGGAACTGGTTAATTGCTTGTTTGTCCCGCTTTGTATGATCTGCGCTGCCTGACATCTCTGTTTGCTTCTTTGAATACTGGTTCAAACCCGGAGTATGCCCATCGCGTTTGTCCTTCAGCAGGACAATCAATCCACATTGCTGCTCTCTACCCAGGTGTATAAATGGGGACCTGGTAGGAGGTGAAAGCCCTCATGTGAACGATATTCTCAATGCCCTTGAGCCGCCTGGAAGGAATACTCCCCAGGGAGTGGAGATGGTGCACACAATGTGTGCTGGTTTCCATTATTTCTTATGGCCAGGGTAATAATATCATTGTAAAGCACTTAGAGATGATTATCAATCATATTAGGCGCTATATAAATTGAATATCCACTATTGCTGCTCTCTACCCAGGTGTATAAATGGGGACTGGAAGGATGGAAACATGTTTCCTCAGCACTGTGTGCGCCTAACAAGCGACTGGCTTGAATACTCCCTAAGGAGTGGAAAATGTGCACTGTGTGTATCCGTTGACCGGGGTAATAATAATAGCGCTTATAGGCTTTATTGCAATATGCGCTCTATAAGAACCTATTATTATTATTATTATATTATTATTATTATTATTATTATCATTATCATTATCATTATTAAATACAGAATCCTCGTCAGCCCACGACGAAGCCCTGTGCCAGGCTCTGGTGAATCAGCTCAACAAGTCCGTCAGCCGCGACGTCCTCCGTCGCTTCATTCGCATCCACCTTCTGGAATCGAACAACACCGCTCTGCGCTGGCAGGCGCATGGATTCCTCCTCTACATCTTCAAGTAAGTCTATCCTCCAGAGGTAGCTGAATGAAAGGTTGGCATCTCTGGGGGGGGGGGGGGGGGTGTTTCACAATGATCCCAAAGCCCAAAATTAAATAATTGCAGTGATTAGAATAAAAAATAATGAAGGTTATGGTATTCTAGGAAAATTTCAATTTCCGTGGGATTTGTACACAAAATTTAGCAATTTTGGGGGCCGACAATTGCTGTCATTTGTATGTATGAAGAAAGGAAGTTTAGTCCACATTGCTTCTCTTTCGGCAGGAGTAAAAATTTGTATTTGGTCGGGTGTTAGTTATCATTAAGCCCTCTTGTACAGCAGCTCAGGCTAGTATGCTCCCAGGGTGTTTTAAAGTTGAACAAGATAACAGTGTTGGATAGCCAAAGTTTCCTGAATAGTGCGACTAATACATAAATGCAGCCAAGCATGAAGAGCTACTTGAGCTCATGTGGGAGCTGTGGCCTGATTTGATAAACTTTAGTGAGAAGACCTCCTTGTGAATGCTTAGTAATAAGTGTTTTAAAGGGAACCACCACACAGAGGACAACACAGGCTTATATGTTTTGTTACCTACATGTATGTTTGTTATGAAATAGACATCAAACACTTTGTAAAGGGTTGTGTAATTTACAAAATACAATTAATCACTTACGGAACAAACATGGCCTCATGGATCCGTATGTGCCAAACATCTACGTGTGTGCCAATTCTATTCACAGGTACGTTCAGAGACAATAGAACGGAAAGCGTGTATGTCCAAAAAAATAGATTGTCTTCTTGTGCAGACTCTAGTATGATTCCAATTATATAATTTTTCTGGAAACCTATTTTTCTAAACTTTTTGGTGGAATTGACTACTAAAACTATTACCTTTCATTCATAAGAATATTATTGTTGGGTGTTGGTTCCCTTTAAATTCATTTTACTGCTCATTCTCCAACAGGAGGCAGCCAAGCAGGAGGAGCAGCTGGATCTGATGTGGGAGCTGTGGCCTGAGTTGTAAAACTACAGGGAGAAGACCTCCTTGTGAATGCTTAGTAATTATTATTTTTAATTCATTGTCCTGCAGGAGCTCACCAGCAGCCAAGCAGGAGGAGCTGCTGGATCTGATGTGGGAGCTGTGGCCCGAGCTCTCCAACTATGGCCGCAAGGCTTCACAGTTTGTTGACCTCCTTGGATACTTCTCACTCAAAGCTCCTTACAGCGTGTACAAGGTAAGAGGAAATTAGATGGGAGATGAAGAGGAGGAGGAGAGAATTCATTGAGCTAATGATGATGATGATGTTTGACGTGATGAGTAGGAGTAGATGATGGTAACTATGGTGATGATGATGATGGTAGTGGTTGTGGTGGTGGAGGTGATGGTGCTGGTGGTAGTGGTGAAGATGATGATGAGGATGATGGTGATGAGGATGATGAGGATGATGATGATGATGATGACGATGATGACGACGACGACGACGACGACGACGACGACGACGACAATGATGATAAAAGGTTCTTATGGCAAAAGCAATAAACAGGCTAATCAAATGCAACTAATTCTGTTTCCCTTTTATTTTTGTTTTCAATATAGTCTCTGCAGTATGTGCAGAAGGCTGCTGCCTTGCTGAAGACACAGAACATGTGCTTGTCCAATCACCCAAATTCCAACATCTACAAGTAAGTATGAGCATTATATCAGGACTCAACAATTTGATGTAGGGCAAGTAAAATTGTTTTAATCGTCCACATTGGTAACCTGATTGGGCAACAAAATAATCAATCAACTAGGAGATAAAATTTCATTTCTTACATGAAAATGTCAGCTACATTGTAGATGTAAACAGACAAGTAAATTTCCTTTAAGGACAAGTATAAGTGGACAATTTATGATTTTACTTGCCCGAACGGGCCAGTACAAACAAGTATGTGTGGAGGCATTATTCAGTTCATAGTTGCTAAATGTTCTTTGAACATTCAGAATGATTATTGACAGGAAGTAGATTTGCATGGCACGTAAATATTAATACTACTACTTTTTGTCCTTTGTTTTCCCAGTATGCTGGCAGGGCTGGTGGAGTTTGATGGTTATTACCTAGAGAGTGACCCATGCCTGGTGTGCAACAACCCTGAAGTACCCTTCACAGTGAGTATAGCGGATATCAATCATCCATTTTCTATTATTGTTATTATTATTATTATTATTATTGTTATTACTATTAGGCATTTAGGTATGCCATTCATAGTAAACTATATCACACTGTTTACAATAATGTGCAATATAACAGCAAATCATAAAACATTATACACTCAAAATAATAATGAATATATTAGGATATAGGTATGTTTATCCCATTGCTTACGGGAACCGGGTGGGCTATGTACAAATTATCTTTCCTTTTGTCACTAAATGCATGAGGTACAACCCTTTTCATCCAACAGAACATGAAACTGACCGCCCTCAAGGTGGATTCGCGTAACACGGCCAACTCGCAGATCGTGAAACTGGTCGGCACGCACACCATCGCCAAGGTGATGCTGCGTATCAGCGACCTGAAGCGCACCAAGATGGTACGGACGATCAACATCTACTACAACAACCGCACCGTACAGTCTGTGGTGGAGCTCAAGAACAAGTGAGTCAAATTCGTCAACATCTTTATGTACATTTTTGTATATGTAATGTGTGTATTAGGAGCAAAGGCATTATTCCACAGGTAATTATTGTAATGTCTGTGACTTCATGTTCTCTACATTCCCTGTATTTATCTGCTTCAAGTTGATTAGTAGGAGAAGTAGGCTAAACAAAGCTTGAGTTATAACATTTTGTATTTTCAAAGCTCCTAACTACTAAAAAGTATTCAATAGATGTCACTAGAAAAAAAAACTTTGTTCATGTTTGTGAGTAATAGTAATCCATTTGTTGTCCATTCTCTCATATCTTCCAAGACTAGCCATCTGGCACAAGACAGCCAAATAAGACTTGAGTATAAACATTTTGCAAGTCAAAATATTCTTCAACATACATTGTCAAAAAGAAGTACATGTATGTCATGACTGCTGCCCATTTGTTGTTGGGGTTCTAGGAACAGTTAGTTAAAGCTAGTTAAAGTCCTTCCCGTGCCAATTTTAGCCCTAGGCCACACGTCTACTAAATGTAGCGAAAGCTACAGAAGGGGGCCAGTCCTCTGGTAACTCGTGTGATTAACTTTCCCTTCTCCATTCTATAAATGCGCACCTGGCAAGAAGGTAGATGGTACCATTTTTTTAAGTCTTTGGTCTTGGAACAGTTAATCATGTGGAAAAAAAAAGAAAAAGGAAAGATCAGAAATAAATAACTCTTTTTTTTTTTCCACTTAGACCAACTATCTGGCAAAAGGCCAAGAAGTGTGGTGTGCTTGCAGCAGGCCAGACCAAGTTAACGTTCCCATTTATCATGTTTCTGTAGACCTCATTTTATTTTCTTCTATTGTATAAGTAAAGTATCTCTATCTCTTTCCCCATAAGGCCTACGATCTGGCACAAGGCCAAAAAGTGTGTGCTTGCCGCGGGCCAGACCGAGCTCAAACTGGAGTTCCCACTTCCCATCGTGGCAGCCAACCTCATGATCGAGTACGCTGACTTCTATGACAACCTGACGGCATCTGCAGAGACCTTACAATGTCCTCGCTGCAGTGCCTCGGTGCCCGCCAATCCCGGCGTGTGCGGCAACTGTGGGGAGAATGTTTTCCAGTGCCACAAATGCAGGTAAAGAAAAGATTTTGCTGAATTCTAAAATTTTAATTCACTTAAATGTTGAATACCACGTTACAACGGTTTGGCCGGAGACCCTCCAGTGTCCTCGCTGCAGTGCCTCGGTGCCCGCCGACCCCGGCGTGTGCGGCAACTGTGGGGAGAATGTTTTCCAGTGCCACAAATGCAGGTAAAGGAAAGATTTTGCTGAATTCTTAAATTTTTATAATTTTAATTTACTTATGTTGAATTTCACGTTCCAACGGTTTTGCCGGAGACCTTACAATTTCCTCGCTGCAGTGCCTCGGTGCCCGCCAACCCCGGTATATGTGGCAACTGTGGGGAGAATGTTTTCCAGTGCCACAAATGCAGGTAAAGAAACAAATTTGCTCATCAAGCTTTCAACAACTATGATGAAGATGATGATGCAGATGACGATGATAATGTTGATGATGATGATGATGATAATGATGATGATGATGCTTGTCAAGATGATAAAGATGATGATGATACTGATCATGCAGAATGATGATATTGCTGGTAAGGAGGATGATAATGATGGTGGTGAGGATGATGACAATAAGTATATAGTAGTGATGATAGTCGACGATGGTCATGGTAATGAGGATTGGTTTTGTAAGTAAAAATTGATTTAATAATGCATGATTTAAGCAAGTTTGTTTTCTTTCTATTGTATAATGTTCTTTTTCAGAGCCATCAATTATGATGAGAAGGACCCGTTCCTGTGCAACTCGTGTGGATTCTGCAAGTATGCCAAGTTTGACTACACCCTGACTGCCCGCGCCTGCTGCGCCGTCGACCCCATTGAGAACGAGGAGGATAGGAAGAAGGTATGAGACACATTTACTATTTAACGAGGGTGACAATTGCTCAATGATTTATCGCCAGGATATTGTTTTATGAATGAAAAAGAGCAAAGAAAATAGGATTCCAACGGGATTCGAACCGGATTGCTAGACCGGTGCTCCATCCGACTGAGCTATAGAAAACCCTAGTGCGGTGCTCGTCCCTGAAACCCCTTAGTTTGATTGCTCGTGTGGTCAGAAGCTATTATAAACCTGACACAAACCCGAAGGATAGAAATCAACTAGGGGATACAATGGATCCCCCCCCCCCCCCCCCCTTTCCAAATCTCAATTAATCTTAGAAATATGCTTTATGTGAATCACCAGAAAAATGAATTCCTGGAAGAGCTTAGGTATACAATTGGAAGTATAATCCATTGTGTCAAACATTCACTGCATATTATTTGATATAAAAACAGAGGCCCAAACACATTTTCCCCCTGTAGAACATTTTCTTAGCCATACAGTCCAAGTACAGTTTTAAAAAGTCCTCCATTCCTAGCAGAAATACATGTTAACCTTTAAATATTTGTTTCTCCATGTTTAGGCTGGGACAACCATCAACGCACTTTTGGAAAGGGCTGACCGTGTCTATCGCCAACTGGTGTCTCACCGACCACAGCTTGAGGCACTGCTTGTCAAGGTTCATGAGGCAGGAGGTGAAAAGTCTATGGTAAGAATATTGGCATACAAAGGGTCTATAAGGTCAAAGGTCATATATAAGGTCAAAGATAAATTTGAGAGTAGATGGTGTCTATCGCCAACTGGTGTCTCACCGACCACAGCTTGAGGCAATGCTTGTCAAGGTTCATGAGGCAGGAGGTGACAAGTCTATGTTAAGTGCATTGGTCGTAAAGGGTCTTAGGATCAGGGGTCAAAGTTCACAGGTCAATTATACTCTTTTTGAGATAGCAGTTGGTGTGTATCGCCAACTGGTGTCTCACCGACCTGAGCTTGAGGCACTGCTTGTCAAGGTTCATGAGGCAGGAGGTGACAAGTCTATGGTAAGTGCATTGGTCAGTGCAGGGTCATGAGGTCACGGGACAATAACTCTTTTTGAGGTGGCAGATAGCGTTGGTTGCCAACTTCTGTTTTACGGGCCTCAGATTGAGGCACTGCTTATAAAGGGGAACCACTACCCAAAGAACAACACAGGGTTATATGCTTTGGTACCATTGTTTGATATCAAATAGATGTCCAACACGTTGCAAAGGGTTGTGTTATTCATAAACAATGCAAACGGGTTGTGTTATTCATAAACAATCCAAACGGGTTGTGTTATTCATAAACATGCAATTAATCACCAAAACTCACAGAACCAACAGGAACCTGGTTCTGTTAACACCAAACGTTTGCGAGGGTGCCAATTCTATACCCATGTATGTTTAGAGACAATTGAAGCATGGTAGATGCGTACGTCCTACACAATTGACTAGTTAACCAATTTTTCTGAACTTGTTGGTGAAATGGACTACTAAAACTATTACATTTAATCTTTTAGAATGTTATTCTTGTGTGGTGGTTCCCTTTAAGATACATGAGACTTGGAAGTGTCCGGTCTATGATGAGTGCAATATTTGTACAGGATGAAGGTCGTAGGTCAATAAGTTTTCTCTTGAAAAGGCGGATCCTTTAAGCAATATAAAATGCAATATATTTTAATCAACTCCCTTTACTCTTTCAGGATCTGTCAGTTGGAGGAGGATCGAGTGGACCCTCAGGGAGTGCTGGCTTGGCCACTGTGAACCGTGTGATCCAGCTCCTGGCTCAGAGGTACTGCGGAGACTGCAAGGGAACCTTTGAAGAACTCAGCAAAATCATCCAGGTATGAACAACTGTTTATACAGCTTTATATTGTTACGTTACTTTGTTATTCTTCAATAATTGAAGAGTCTTGTATTAGGACTCTCCAAACCCTCATGTTCAGTAAACATATTATGCAATATATTGTTTCTTTGAGAACATGAAGAAAAAAATAGCAAAAATGCTGGACCTCGAGACTAATTTGAATATTTGTCAAAAATTAGCTGACACTAAAGGAAATTTATTAAAATCATCCAGGTAATTGAAGTGTTTGCTTTCATTGCATCATTTGTGTAGAGTAGATTTAAATAGATTATTTAAAGGATGCAAAAATATTGCTGAAAACTACTTAGCACAATTCGACTATAAATAATGCCTGTGTAATAAAATGAGAGTAAATATAGGGCCTAACTTTTCAATCCTAACAGAATCTTCTTAAGAGGCTAAATGATGAGGATACATAAAGAACATCATGGATTATTTAAAGCTTAGAAATGAAATACATTATTTTAAAATATCATGGTTTATCCCTACATTTTTCTTGATGACTTGGTTCTTTAATTGATTGGTATGTCTATCTTTCGCCTCACAGAAAGTGCTGGCCTGCCGTAAGGAGCTGGTGGAGTACGATGGTCGCCAGCGGGAATCCTCCCTTAGGGCAGGGGGTCCTCACTCTGGCATGACCCCCCTTATGTCACCCCTGCCTAGCCCACACCCCACCCCGACTGCCAGCTGCGTGGCTGTAGAAGTGGCCAGCTGTCACAGGGAGAGAAGGTAACTTTAATGTTTTGATTTGATTTGATTGGACATAATTAAGAGTGTTCTGATCTCATTTAATTTGATTTGATTTGGCCAATGGAGGTCCTCCCTCAGAGCAGTTGTCCTCACTCTGGTATGACCCCCCTTATGTCACCCCTGCCTAGCCCACCCCCCCTCCCCTACTGCCAGCTGTGTGGCTGTAGAGGTGGCGAGCTGTCACAGGGAGAGAAGGTAACTTTAATGTTTTGATTTGATTTGATTGGACGTAATTAAGAGACGTTCTGATCCCATTTAATTTGATTTGATTTGGCCAATTGAAGTCCTCCGTCAGAGCAGTTGTCCTCACTCTGGCATGACCCCCCTTATGTCACCCCTGCCTAGCCCTCACCCCACCCCTACTGCCAGCTGTGTGGCTGTAGAGGTGGCGAGTTGTCATCGAGAGAGAAGGTATTTTGATTTGATTTGGTAGGACTTGATCTAACATCAATTCTTTTTAACTTATCACATTTGATTTAACAAAACATGCCGATAATAATAACTTTTAAAAAGTAATCATGTTAGTTACATAATTATGGATTCTCTTGTTCAAAGATAACCAAAACTTGTATTTTAACTATTTGAAACTTAGTATACATTTCAATTCAATGGAAGGTTTATTGGAGCATCTATTTTTCAAGTGTCCTTTTCTTAATTTCTCTTGCTATTCATATTCTGTTTTTATTTGTTTTTTCTGTAGCGCTGGGCGTTGCTATGGGTGTGCAGCTGCAGCCACAGAGCACTGTGTGACCCTTCTAAGAGCACTGGCCTCCCACCCAGACACAAGACAGATACTAGTCAACCAGGTAAAGCGTGATAGGGATGATGATTGGGATAATTACGAGGATGATGATCGTAATGATGATGTGAAGAGGAAGGGGAGAATAAGGAGGGAATTGGTGGTTGCGCTGATGATAATGATGTTGAGGAGAAGGAGGATAGTCGTGATGATGATGATGATGATAATGATGATGATGATGATGGGTGTTGCAGCCGTAGCCACAGAGCACTATGTGACCCTTCTAAGAGCGCTGGCCTCCCACCCAGACACAAGACAGATACTAGTCAACCAGGTAAAGCGTGATAGGGATGATGGGGATAATTACGAGGAGGAGAATGGTCATAATGATGATGTGAAGAGGAATGGTGTAGGTGGTGGTAATGATGACGATGATAACGAGGGAAATGGTGGTGGTGTTGATGATTATGATGGGTTTTGCAGCCGTAGCCACAGAGCACGGTGTGACCCTCCTTAGAGCACTGGCCTCTCACCCAGATACTAGTCAACCAGGTAAAGCATGATAGGGATGATGATTGGGATAATTACGAGAAGGAGGATGGTCATAATGATGATGTGAAGAGGAATGGTGTAGGTGGTGGTAATGATGACGCTGATGATAAGGAGGGAAGTGGTGGTGTTGATGATGATGATGGGTTTTGCAGCCGTAGCCACAGAGCACGGTGTGACCCTCCTTAGAGCACTGGCCTCTCACCCAGATACTAGTCTACCAGGTAAAGCATGATGGGGATGATGATTGGGATAATTACGAGGAGGAGGATGGTCATAATGATGATGTGAAGAGGAAGGGGAGAATTAGGAGGGAAGTGGTGGTGGCAATGATGATTATGGTGGTGGTGGTGGTGTTGCAGCCGTAGCCACAGAGCACGGTGTGACCCTCCTTAGAGCACTGGCCTCTCACCCAGACACAAGACAGATACTAGTCTACTAGGTAAAGCGTGATAGGGATGATGATGGTACTGGTAATGAAATGATGATTGTGATTGTGATCATGACAATGGTTATCATGATGATGATTATACTTGAGGTGCAAAGAAAAGAAATATTTACCATCCACCAAACAATAAAGAGCAATTCATGATTATCAATTAAATTTATTATGCTATAAGAATAGAATTTTTCAAATTTCCTAATTTTCCTTTACAGGGCCTGATCCAAGAGTTGGTTGGATACAATCTGCGTCGTGGCTCTGCCCCGGTCCGTACCGAGGTGCGCCAACTCCTCTTCCTCCTGACCCGGGACAATGCCCCCGCCACTCAGCTCCTTAACGACATCCTCATGTCCAGGATCGCATCGGCTCTCAAGGGTCATCGGTCAAACCCTGATTTGGTAAGCCTGATATGTCATATTTGTCATATTTCATAAAAAGTAAGTTTAATTTATCAATTTTCATGCTGTTCATTTTGACATCCCAAATATATTAATTTTGACAAATCGGTTCAAAATTCAAACATCATTGACGTCACGTGACATGCCTACCATGGAGAACCAAGATCTTTTGTGAGGACAAATCATTTGTTTAAGAATTCATGATAAGTCAAGTGTGAATGTCAAGATTTGACAAATAACTGTTTTGGAATGGACCATTTTAGCAATAAAATGTTTGAAATAAATTATTCAGTACCCACTAGAAAATTCATCCACACAAGGAATAGTGCTAAGCAATGTGTGTAATCATGAATATCATACTGGGAAGAGGAGGGAATACAGACAGTGCACTATTGGTGCAATCTTATTGGTGCTGATATTAGCATGGAAGATTTGGCTTATTCTTTTGCATTTAATATTGAGTTCAGATTTCGCTCGCATATTCTCTTCCTATACTTTATCAACACTATGAATCAATTAAGTAGGCCAATAAACATGCTTTCATTCATTGATCCCCGATGCTGCTTTTTAGCTTCAATACCGAGGTTTTTTATGAATTTTATCATAATTTGTTGTACTTTAGGCTGGAGCTGTGCGCAATGAGATGGCCCTACTGATCCACACTATCGAGAAGGATGACTCATGTTGGGAAAAGAGACTCAAATGTGGTAAGTTAAGACAAAAACTTGTTTTTCTTTACCTATGAGACCTGGATCTAGACCATTGAAAAAAATGTTTATCTAGACGTACTACAAAATTGTTTTTCTAGAGAAAAAAAAACAGATTCCTACCCCTACCAATATCTTGTTCCTCTAAAACCTGTCAAACACTTTATTTTCTTGATCTATCAAAAGTTGTTTTTTTAGACCTTTCAAAATCATGCTTTCTGAATTTCTTAGTTTCAGAGGTTTGACTGTAGTTGAAATGTATTACAAATCTGGAAATATGCTGCAAAATATTGTAAATCTTCCATGTACATGTATTCTGACTCATTCTCCTTTGTGTTCCATCTTTCTCCCATGTACCGCAGTGATGAAACTGTTCCTGCTGGCAGTGAAGACCAGCAACCCGGTCGTCATGGAGAACATCACGTTGCCGTGCCTACGCATCCTCCACCACCTCGTCAAGCCTCCCCAGCCCACCAGCAAAAAGAACAAGGTACGTACACGTAAAAAAAAAAAAATAGATCTAACATTGTTCAATCTAATGAGATAATGCAGTGGTAAACTTAAACAATAAGAAAAGGTGTTCCAATTTTTGTATTGCAGACTTACATGTGTGAATCTATAGTATAACATAAATAACCATCTGATATAAGTTCATTCATCTAAATTTTATTCTGGGATAAGACAGTTGATAATCTGAGCATCATTAAACCAGCTGGAAGTGAAGTATACATCAGCATACATCAGCACAGCGCAGTGGATTGGACTAGGGGAGTTGAGATAAAGCAGTGGAAAGCTTCAAAAATAAGCAAAAATGTTGTAATTTTTGCATTGTAGGCTTATGAATCTACATGTATGATATATCTTAAATCATGATATTAAAAGAAATAATCATATTTTCATTCCAGGATAAGACAGTTGATAATCTGAGCCCTGAGAAACCTGCTGGAAGTGATGTATACATCAGCACATCTCAGTCGATGGGGCGAGGGGAGATGAGATAAAGCAGTGGAAAGCTTCAAAAATAAGCAAAGATGTTATACATTTTGTATTGAATATATTATATAACTTGAATAATGATATAACTTTAATAATCATATTTTAATTCCAGGATAAGACAGTTGATAATCTGAGCACTGTGAAACCTGCTGGAAGTGATGTGTACATCAGCACAGCTCAGTGGATGGGGCTAGGGGAGATGGATTACAGACAGTGGAAGGCGAGAGTTCCTTCCAACTCAACTGGTAAGACATTTTATTTACATTGATAAGTTTTGACAGGTGATAAAAAAGATTTGTCATACATTAACATGTTTCTGCATTATTCGTTTTTTTTGCTTTTATTTGCTTGCTTCACCTTTGTCCTGTGTGGCTTGATTGTTTCATATAGAGTGAAAGCTCGATTTTTCCTAGCATTAACTTCTAACTGTTCTTGTCTTCCTCACCCAAAAGGCGATTCCGCTGAAGCTGCCGAGCAGCAAAAGAAGGCATCCTCCCGGGAGGCGCGAGCAAAATACCTGATGGAGAAATATGGACGCCGCTGGCTAGCAGGTGTCAAGCGGTCTCCAGGAACCCTGAGTCTCGGGGGAACCACGTGGCTGTGCCGGGTCCTCTTCTCACCTTCTTCAAGAGCTGCCCGACAGGTGGCTTCCAACATCATTGAGAACTTGTGTCAGGTGAGAAAAGCCTTTCTCCGTCTCTTCTTTTCATCTTCTTTTTCCCCCCTCATCCTTCCTACCTTTTCTCCAAACTATAGACACCCCTTAATACCTAAATTACCTTATTCTTTGGGGTACTACTTGACTATGCCGGGTCGTCTTCTCCTCCTCTTCAATAGCTGCGAGACAGGTGGCTTCCAAAATCATTGAGAACTTGTGTCAGGTGAGAAAAGCCTTTCTCCGTCTCTTCTTTTCATCTTCGTTTCTTCCCCTCATCCTTCCTACCCTTTCTCCTAACTATAGACATCCATTATTACCTAAATTACCTTTATTCTTGGGGGTACTACATGTACTTGACTATGCCGGGTCCTCTTCTCCTGCCAGACAGGTGGCATCCAACATCATTGAGAACTTGTGCCAGGTGAGAACCCCCTTTCTTTCTCAGTTCCCCTTCCCTCTCCATTCTCTTTTGTTATCTTCTTTCAGTGTTCGCTTCATACCCAGACCCCTGAACTTCAGGGGTACTGCATGGATATGAAGGGTCCTCTTCCCCCCCCCCCCCCCCCCCCCTCTTCAAGAGCTGCCAGAAAGGTGGCTTCCAACATCATTGAGAACTTGTGTCAAGTGAGACCCCCCCCCCCCCCTCCCCTTTCTTCATTCTCCTGTATAATCCTCCTTCAATGATCTCTTTATAGCCAGACTAACCTAAAACGTGGGGCACTACTTGTTTATGCAGGGTTCTTGTCTTCCTCTCTTCAAGAGCTGCCAGAGATGCTAAACTTGTCAACCAATTACTTAGACCAGGTTAGACCTAGCAGTGTTACAAGCCATCGGCTGCAGATGCTGGACCTGTTGACCAACTATCTGGACCAAGTTGGCCTAATGGAGAGAGTGCCAAGGAGTTCCTGGCACTATACCAGAGACTGACCAAGCCTGAACACTGGAAGATATACCTGATTTTAAATTGGAATATTCCTTATTGTACTACCCTATACAGGGTGGCCCCAAAAAAATGGAACGGGGCACTACCCAAAATATAATACCACAATGTTTATGTTCATCGGATAGGGTGTCCTTTCCAATGAAAAACGATACCAAGAACAGTAATTTTGGTCAGGTCGTTTTTGTTTAAGGACGCAGTGAGTGAGACCATGTCAGGTGCCGATTTATGTCGATTTCGACCTAGTCAATGCCAGTTTAACCGCACTCCGTAATACCATTCAGCGACCATGCCCATTCTCTCGGCACACGGCTGAGTCCACACTAACAATAGTGCGCGATGCTCAATGCTATGAACGGCGGTTCATGCGATTCATCAAGCGCTGGCTCAATACAAATTGACAAAAAAGAGAACCTGACATGGTGTCACTCTCAGCGCCCTAAAACAAAAACTACACGACCAAATTGACTGTTCTTGGTATCGTTGTTCATTTGAAAAGACACTCTATCCGATGGACATAATACATTTGTTACTATATTTTGGGAAGTGCCCCGTTCCGTTTTTTTGGGGCCACCCTGTATAGGTGAGTTCTCAGAGTTACGGTCGCTGTACCAGTGACTGACCAAGGTTTTGGACTACTAAATAGCGTTCTTTTTATTTTGTTCCCTTTCTAGGTAAGCAGCAAATGCTTGTCCTGTTGACCAGCTATCTGGACCAAGTTGGGCCTAGTGGAGAGAATGCTGAGATGTTCTTGTCGCTTCACCAGTGACTGACCAAGGTTATGGACTACTGAAATACATGTTTTTTTTTATTGATTTCCCTTTCTAGGTGACAAGCCGTAAACAGCAGATGCTGGACCTTTTGACCAGCTATCTGGACCAAGTTGGGCCTAGTGGAGAGAGTGCACAAGAGTTTCTGTCTCTGTATCAGCGCCTGACCAAGGCTGACCACTGGAAGCTTTACCTGGCCGCCAAGGGGTTGCTCCCGCATCTTGCTGACCTCATTGCTATGGTAATTGCCAATTTGTCTGGAATACGAAGACATGAGCTAATCAATAATCAATATCTGGTAATGGGGAAAAAAATAAAAGGATTTTCAGTACATTGTCTTCCAATAACCCTAGGTTCCGTACCCTATCCACCACTTTTGTAGTGTAGCGAAACAATTTGCCCTCCTCTGCTGCTCTCAGATATGATCTGCATGAGACTCCCATGTCCAAATAGAGGAAGGAGACCTATGAACTACATTGACTGCATTGCAAGGGACATTCTTTGTGAAATTAGGAACTTAGATTAAGATTCATGGCGTTGTGACCTCAAATCTCTGATGCGTGCACCGAGAAGTAGCAGTAGCATGAGCTGCTCTCTAAGCAGGTGTATAGATAAGAATCCAGTAGGAGGGGAATATGTTCATAACACCGTGGACCAGTTTGTAAGCCTCATCTTTCTTGGAGATGATTATCAATCAGGAGGTCGCAGGTTAGATCCCATCTTGAATCCTCTTGTGATTCTGTTAACCCGTTGAGGACTGGTCCCGAAATATTTCGTTCTTGAGTCTATAGAGAATGCGTGTTATACCAAAATCAATTCGTCCTCAACGGGTTAACATCAAATTAGACATGCCCTAGCATTCAGTGTTTAACCTTTATTGGTCAAAACAGCGATCCTATCGATGCAAGTAATTTAAGGTGCACCTGTAAAGTGTCAGATATTGCCCAAAATGACATTTGAGACTTCAATCCTATACCAAAATCATTGTAAGATATGTCGGAATTATGTGTGAAAGTTTCATTGAAAAAGAACACTGCTTTCCTTTTTTTTAAAGCAAAAATTTGCATCAGCTTTTACAACTAATTACAGTATGGCGTTTATGACCGTCTGTAGACGCTCTTGAGCTGAATGATTATCAATGATATATATCTTCATACTAAAGGGGCATTTGAAAAGATCTAACCCTTTTTTATTCTTCTCTTACCATAAGCTAAACAACACGGTAGAAGAGAAATGTGGAAGCTCAAAGTAATTTTTGTGGAGTTAGGTGCACCTTTAATTTAATTCTTAAATTCATTCCATTGTTTTCTCTTTCTTTCCATGTTTGATGTTTCAGGAGATTGACGTGCTGTCCAGGTTGGAGGAGACTACCCTGACCTCTGACCTCTCCCAGGGATACGCCCTCAAGATGCTCACAGGTGACAGACAAGAAGCTTTTTAAAAAAACTACTTCGCTAAGAATTGACCTGGGGGGTGTTTCACAAAGATCCTAAGTTGAACTTAACTCTAAGTTGGACTTTGAAACTATGGAAAGCCGTTAGTTTCTTTGAAACAATTTTGTAAAATGTTGATTCAATTCATTGATATTTTCTATTATCAACAGGATTTCATGTTCTTCTGTGTAAAATTTATGAAAAGTCTAACATACTTGCATTTTTGCTTTTTAATATATTTTATTCTAAGGATACAAATGGCTTTCTATAATGTTTTAAGTTCAACTTAAAGTGACACAGGTAAAGTGTCTAACTCCACGAAAAATACTTGGAGCTTCCTCGTTTCTCTTCTGCCGTGTCGTTTAGCTTATGGTAAGAGAAGAATAAAATAGGGTTCGGTTTTTTCAAATGTCCCTTTAGTATGAAGATAATTATCATTGAAAATCATTATTTCTAAAGCGTTAATCAACGCCATTGAAAAAAGTACAATTGTCTTAGCTGAGAACGTCCGCATGCAGCACCCGTGAGAACATTCTGGAGATTGAACTTTGAGCTGAGCGAGTTCAAATTCCATGAATTATGTACTACGTGTGTAAAAATACACGGGTGCGAATATCTCAAACGGATCATTCATTACTGCGACAATTCCATGACAATCCATCAGTATTCGGTGATAAAATATGAACTCAATATTCGTCTTTTCACTAGGTAAACAGTGTTCGTTTTCTTTCAAACTTTCACAAATCTTTTCAATTCTATTTTACAATGATATTGATATAGGATTGAAGTCTCAAATGTCAGTTTGTGCAATATCTGACACTTTACACGGATCACTTTAAGATCTTTGTGAAATACCCCCCTACAGTCCGCAGGATTGCTAGACCAGTGCTCTACAGACAGATCTACACAGCTATTTCAGTAACCTATTCCTTGCAAATACAATTTGATAATTGCAATTCACCTCACGTACTTATATCGTTGCTATGTCTTGCATAACTCTGGCAAGCTTTTGGGATGCCAGGAGCAACCTTTGTTAACAGGACCACCCTAATGCATTTCGGCTGAACAAATTAAAAAAACGTTGGTTAGGTTGCCTGCCTCTCCCGTCACCTGACAGAATCTGGAATAAGTTTTTTTCCCCATTTAAAATTGAAGGCACATGATGTTCAGCTCCTCGCTCAAAATGAAAGCGAGTTAAGCCGGTCAAAGTAAGTTATTTGTTTCCTGTGCATTATTGTTTTTGTTTGTGGGTTCAATGTCAGGTTTTTTTTCTCTACATTCCAAGTCCAATGTCAGGCTCAGTCCTGCATGGCAACAGCCTTTTTTTTTCTTCAAAGTGGTAGGTGCATCAAGCATTATTTTATTCTTCACGATAACTGACAAGTTTAATAATTGTTATATTATATGACTTAGTAAAATAAGAGACATTGATTGGCTCAACACAGTCACGTGATTGCCATATTATTTTGTTATATTACACGGCAGAGACTACGTCTCGGAATCTTCCTTCACTAGCATTTCAAATTCCTTGGAGAGGAACATTCTGTGATATTCCCTCCACCACTAGTTAACATCTGTATATTGTTTCCCCATGTGAATGTAGATCTACTGGCTTCATTCCTGGACGTACCCACAATCCGCCGCCACTACAAGTCCAAACTGCTGGGCCCGGTCCTGCATGGCTATTTGGCCTTGAGAAAGCTGGTGGTTCAGAGGACTAAGCTAGTCGATGAGACCCAACAAACGCTACTGGAGCTTATTGAAGAGATGACATCGGGTAAATAATATTATTATTATTATACTCGAGACATTCCAAATCATTCCATAACAGGCATGTAATTTATAATCAGTATGAAAACAACAGCCCAAAATTGCAATTATAGGCAAGTTTTTGTTTTCAAAGTTTTATCAACTTTTTAAAATTCTAGGGCTGGTATTCAATTCAATTCAATACATTGATTAAGTAAGAAATTTACTTAGCATTTTCGAGGCTGAGAACGCGACTTTTTGAATTTAACTTCAGTAAAACAAATCTAAATGTAACAATTTGAAGACATTATGACATAAACATTTTTAGAAAGATTTTCAGTTGATGAATTAATCAAATCTCAATTACTGACTTAAGCTGAATTTTGACTAAAGTATTGAATTGAATACCAAGAAAGAAACCAGGGGGCATGCATGGAGGTCTTCTAGGATAATGTAAAGCGGTATCGGTTGTATGATTTATGAATCTTATGTCTCCATCATTAAGCCCTCCGCACACAGAGCCGACTCGACCCGATCCGACTGGTTTTCAGTCAGGCTAGAGTCGGTTTCGCTCAGTCGTAGCCAATTCAACATGTTGAATCGACCTCGAATGATCTCCGACTGGCTCTTGACCGGCAAAACAGGAGTCTGGAGGCAACGTATACTGAGCTGAACCGACTGAAGACCAGTCGGATCGGGTCGAATCGGCTCTGTGTGCGTAGGGCTTTGGTCGCAACCATGGTGTTGAAACTATTCATTGTACAAATTGTAGTATGTGTATTTGTGTGCAGATGTTTTTGCATATTATATCCATGTGTCTATTTGTTTTTATTCCAAGCACAGAGTAAGAAACCAGGGCATTTATGGAGGTGTGTGTGGACACTTTGGAGCGGTACTGATTAGATGAACTTCGCACACCCGTCTCCATTATCAGTTGTAACCAATAATGTAATAAGTATGAACATCTGAGCTGAGGAGTGCGACGTTTGCCTATTCTTGCTAATTTTGTATCCATTTTTAAATTCCAGGCAGTGAGAAAGAAACCAGGGCGTTCATGGAGGTGTGTGTGGCACAGTGAAGTGGTACGGACTGGATGACCTGTGCACTCGCATCTTCATAATCAGTCTAAAAGTTTATGCTTGTAAATGCAATTTATTGTTAATTTCTATCATGTTTTCACTATTTTTTAACAATATTTTATCCAGGCACTGAGAAAGAAACAAGGGCATTCATGGAGGTCTGTGTGGACACAGTGAAGCGGTACGGGCTAGATGACCTGCGCACTCCCGTCTTCATCTTTGAACGTCTCTGCAGCATCATCTACCCGGTAAGTCGCATTTCCTAGACATTTGATAGATGATTGGGAGAAATCCTAATGGCAAAACGTTACTGTTAGGTGACAGTAATAAATTACTATGTTGTTTTTGTATCTGTTATTGTTGAAATGTTATCCTTCACAGCTGTACCATAAGATTCCATGACCACCCAGTTCACATTGGATTGTACATGCTCTATCTTCCTTGATCTCATCTCATTTCTACTTTCAATTTATTTTGTCTGGAGGAGAATGAAGTTGGGGAGTTCTTTGTGACTGTAGAGAAGGATCCCCAGCAGGAAGACTTCCTACAGGGATGAATGCAGGGTAACCCCTACAGCTCCAACGAACCTGACCTCGGCCCTCTGATGAGAGAGAGATGTTTGGGACTAAGATATCCAGAGTCCATTTTACATTCAGTTTATTCCTTTACTCTTTGTCCTGTTTCTAGGAAGAGAAGAAAGTTGGGGAGTTCTTTGTGACCTTAGAGAAGGACCCACAGCAGGAGGACTTCCTCCAGGGACGCATGCAGGGCAACCCCTATAGCTCCAAAGAACCCGACCTCGGCCCACTCATGAGAGATGTCAAGAACAGGATCTGTCTGCAAAGTCTATTTCACATTCAGTTGATTTCTTTACCTGTTGTCATCCTTCTAGGAGGAGAATGAAGTTGGGGAGTTCTTTATGACCTTAGAGAAGGACCCACAGCAGGAGGACTTCCTACAGGGCCGAATGCAGGGTAACCCTTACAGCTCCAACGAACCTGACCTCGGCCCACTCATGAGAGATGTCAAGAACAAGGTCTGCAGAGTCTATATTGCATTCAGTTGATTTCTTTACTCTTTGTCATGTTTCTAGGAGGAGAATGAAGTTGGGGAGTTCTTTGTGACCTTAGAGAAGGATCCCCAGCAGGAGGACTTCCTCCAGGGACGCATGCAGGGCAACCCCTATAGCTCCAACGAACCCGACCTCGGCCCTCTCATGAGAGATGTCAAGAACAAGATCTGCAGAGGTAATTTAATTAATTATATCAATTACCCATCTTTTATCTTTTAAAATATGAATGCTGGGGCTTGTCTTATGAAACGGTCTTTGCTATGTACAGTGTCTTATCTTATCTGGCGCAGAGCTATGGTGCCTTTCGCATAGAGCGTTGCCTTTGATAGCCGTTGGAAATACAAAAGCTTTGTTAAGGGTCTGAACGCGGATATAGTTGCACCCTAGCTCCGCACCAGATAAGACAACGGTCATAGCTAAAACCCTTTCATGAACCAAGCCCTGAATACTAATCAGGGCTAGCCCTTAGCGTCGGCCCAGGTGCCAATGGCCATCAGAAACTCTTGCATATTGGCCACTGGAAACTCTCGTAATGGCAACTAATGAATAAGGATGTACGACTCGCAACTCGCACATCTATGGTGGTAGTCTGATGTGTCATTTTGGCCATCTGTAAGAAAAGCTTACGGTAGAGACCAGGGCCCGTATTCCATAAACACATATAAGCAAGAAATCTTAGAATTTTTGCTTATTATAAGCATAAATGCTTAGATCTAAGCATTTTTGCTTAAATTCCCCCGTAAGCAAATTTGCTTACATTTCAGACGCACTTTTTGGTAAGCAAATTTGCTAAGATTTGTTGCTTATTATAAGCAAATTTGCTTAAGCAAATTTGCTTAAACGAGCTTTGGTATTCCATAAACATATCAGCGTAAGATTTTTGCCTTAAATTTAAGGCTTCAGTTTTGTTAAGTTTCTTGATTTGCGTGATAAATTTTGTCAGTATTCGAATTCAGACATGCTATGCACTCGTTATTGCAGTTTGTACGTGTACGGTACGTACACATGTACGTGTGGCTATTTACAGTGCTTGCATAAGTAAATAATCGTACATGCTAATTGACCAATCAGATTGCAGAGATTCTGAAGCCCATTTTATAAAATATTTTGTTCACCTCAACAGATTGTGAGCTGATTGCCCTGTTGGAAGACGACACAGGAATGGAGGTAATTTCAAATACTTTTTACCAGTGGCATGTTAGTATGTAAATTCATAAAGATTTGTCTGGATATAAGTACAGAAAACATCCATTCTTTCTTATCTTATACTTTAATTGACAATCCTATTACATTGTTATCCACATTATATGTATGTCTGTGCCAAATGTACGCTAACAAATCTTCAGTGTGGTCCTGGTTTTTTATTAGTCACAAATATTTACTTTATTGCTTTGTTACATTTAATACTGAAATTATCCCCTTTCCAAAAAAGTTCATACAAATCCTTATCAAAGTTGCAGCAAATCCTTGTGCAAAATTGTATTTAATTGCTTCCATTTTTAATACAACTTTGCAGTTGTTGGTGAACAGCAAGATCATCAGCCTGGACCTGCCAGTCAAAGATGTGTACAAGAAGATATGGTGTCCAGAGAATGAGGTAATGAATGCTCCCCAGGGAGTGGAGAGGGAGAGTGACAGTGGTGATTTGAAATTTCCTTGGGCCCATCATTACGATATAGAAAGAACCAGAAAATGTATTCTTTATTCAATGCAATTACACAATTATATTGTTTTTATTTGTAATGATTGTAGTGATATGATCACATTCTTTATCTTTTTAAGATCTTAGCAATATAAACACATTCTTTAAATTCATAATTCAGCTTTCACTTTTTAATATTTAATCCCCCCCCCCCCCTCCCTTTTTACCATCCCCTTCTTCCTATACTGAAATTGAAGATTTTATAAACCACTAAAAAAGTGGGCTGGAGTCATTGGGTGGAATTCACAAAGGAGGTTTGTAGGAGGTTTGTACAAACCATGGTTTGACAATGGTCTACATCTATGGAATGCTGCTTGTATACAAGTAAATTGTAAATCAACATTGTTAACAAGTAAGGAGTTTACATTCCTTCTCCATCAGTTTACAAATGGCATTCCATACATGTAAACTATCTTCAAACCATGGTTTGTACAAACCTCCTACAAACCTCTTTTGTGAATTCCACCCATTATATTTGAGGGTTTTGACTTTTCCATCTTTATATATGTACATCCCTTTCCCTACATAAATTCTGTTTTTTGTTTGGACATGTATCTTGAGAACCAGTTGATGGATAAATGTTGTTCTTGTATTGGCAGGGTGAACCGATGCGCATCATCTACCGGATGAGAGGTCTCCTTGGTGATGCCACCGAGGAGTTCATTGAATCAGTTGACAACCCTAATGGTATGAACTTGATTTATAATACATCATTTATCTCATATTGGTAAACATTTCTGTATTGGTTTGCCATGTTAACTCTTCAGATGCTCTTGCCAATTGGCAGAAGAACCTTGTTGAATCTTCATCACCAAGGTTTCATGCTACAGTAATAATGCCTAGAAACCTTTCAAAAACATTCAAGAACACTTCTATTTATTCAAAGTTATCTTACTATGTTTGTTAAATTCTTGAGAGAAAGAGAATGATTTCTTTGTGCATTTTATTTTGAACAACACCTTCAGATAAGATAAGTGGAATGTAAGTATTAAAAAAAGTCCTTCCTGTGCCAAAGTTGGCACATAAGGCGGCACCTATCTCTGATTCATTAGCTCTAGGCCACAAGTCTACTATATGTAGGGAAAGTTACAAAGGGGGGGGGGGGGGGCTAGTCCTCTGGTAACTCCGCATGTTTAACTTTCCATTCTCCCTTCTATAAATGCTGAGCGCCTGGATAGAAGGCAAAAGGTACCATTTAAAAAAATCTTTGGTATGACCCGGTCAGGGTTCAAACCCATGCATGCGGTGGACACTCTAACCGCTAAGCCACCATGCTCGGTGTAAGTATTTATATATTATATTATTGATAAAGTACTTTTTCTTTCCTCTACCATTGTTCTGTTCAGATGAAGACACAAATGATGAGGAGGTGTACAAGCTGTCCACTGTCATGAGCCAGTGTGATGGGCTTGCGGTAATGCTGCATAGGTGAGTTAACCCATTGCTTACGGGAACCGGGTGGATTATGTACAAAGTCTATGAGGATTTCAGAATCTCAAAGGGAATGGGTTAAACAAATTACAATGATTTATTAGGGCTTTGGTATTTTTTTATAATCACTGGTTTTTTTTTTTCAAGCTGTATATTTTTATGAGTGGCAAGCATTTGTGAAACCATCAAGCTGTATATTTTTATACAAGCTGTATATTTTTATGAGTGGCAAGCATTTGTGAAACCATCAAACTGTTATTATTGTTAGTGTTTTAAATGCAGCATAAATATTATTGCCTTTTTGTTCTTGGTATTATTATCTTTATCATTATATTCTGCTTTTAGACTGGCCTATCTGAATGACCTGGTAAAAGGTCAGCAACTGTTGACCGTCCTGTTGAATTATTGTTATTGACACTGCTATTTCATTATCATTGTTTATTGTTTTTATCATTGTTATTATCATTATATTCTGCTTTTAGACTGGCCTATCTGAATGACCTGGTAAGAGGTCAGCAACTGTTGACCGTCCTGTTAAATTATTGTTATTGATGCTGCTATTTCATTATCATTGTTTGTTTTTATCATTGTTATTATCATTATATTCTGCTTTTAGACTGGCCTATCTGAATGACCTGGTAAGAGGTCAGCAACTGTTGACCGTCCTGTTGAATTATTGTTATTGAATATTGACGCTGCTATTTCATTATCATTGTTTATTGTTTTTATCATTATATTCTGCTTTTAGACTGGCCTATCTGAATGACCTGGTAAGAGGTCAGCAACTGTTGACCGTCCTGCTCAAGCTGTTCAGCTACTGCGCCAAGGTGAAAGCAAACCGCCAACGACTGATTGAACCGGGCATGCAGACACTCAACATCATGCTAGCCGTGCTCAATAGGGTAAGGTTTTTCAGTGGCGTAGTGCCGATGGAAGGGGGAGGGAGGTACACAGGGGGGCACACCCCCCCCCCCCCCCCCCAATAATTTTATCAAAACAGTACAAAACATAAGGGTAAAATCTTTAAAAAATAAAGAAATACATAAGGTGTGTCTCTCCCCCCCCCCCCCCCCCCCTTCCATCCATCAATAAAGTATTTGTATCACTTTAACAATTCTGTAAAAACTACTTTGCTAAATGTTTACTCCATGTCATTGTCCTGTTGTTCAATATGTAGGTGATGCGGGATGAGCAAAGCCCCTGAAAAACTTTTACAATGAACAATACAAGAAACAAGAATGCTCTTGGTTATGAATTTTGAGACTTACATTTCATTTATTACATATCTGTGTATTTGTTTATAGGTTGTATTAGCTAAGCACTTGCTTATTATTTTTGAGACTCATTTCAACTTGCATTAACCTATTTTTGTATTGATTTGTTTGTGTGTTTATAGGTGCTGCTAGCTGAGCACGAAGAACCTGGGTCTGGGGGCGGAGCCCTGGTTGCCGAGCAACTGCTGTCAATCATGGAGGTGATACTGATGGAAGCTAACAACGAACCGCTGGAAGGAGGCAAGGTGAGAAAGAGATCTTTGTTTTTTAATCATCTTTTCACACTTTTCAAAATTTTCATTATTTTTCGTATCCTTCTATAAGGCACCCATCACAAATTACTTACAGCTTCCAACTAGAAATGTACATTTTAGGAACTTAGCATGAAATCTGCATGGACTGCTCTTTGTATGCCTCTGCAGCAAAGTCGCCGGAGGCAAATATGTTTTGGGGTTGTCTGTCTGTAAGCCGTCCCGTTCTCTTTGTCGCTATACCTCAAGAATTGATCAACAGATTATCACCAAATTTGATATATATACATGTATGTATGTTGAGGAGCCAATGAACTGATTAAATTTTAACTCTTAACACAAGTCATAGTTGGTTGCGTTGCTGGATCGTATCAACAGTCCATTTGTTCGGAATCACGCCAGTGTCCTGCAGGGGCTTTTACAAATCTTTCCACTTGGCCTCTTTAGAATGATTTTACTTTATGATTCGATCTTTGCACTTCATATTTTTATTTTTTGCAGCCATCGCTTATTCTGTTAAGTTAGTTGCGTTATTGGACTATTCCAATAGTCCGTTTGTTTGCAGCCACGCCAGCATGCTACAGGAGCGCTCAGAAATCTTATTCCTTTTTCTTTACATATTTCTAATGTTTTTATTTGTTTTTTGGATCTTTCCAATTTTTTTGCAGCCATCGGTTATTCTGACAGTCGACAAGTCACAGTTGGTTGCATTGCTGGATCGTATCAACAGTCCGTTCGTTCGCAGCCACGCCAGTGTGCTGCAGGGGCTCATGCGAATCATTCCCTTCCTCTCGTTCGGTGAGGCAGACAAAATGAGCACTCTCATCAGCCACTTCAAGCCCTACCTCGACTTTGACAAGTGAGTGATTAAGAAACACTTTTTTATTCATTGATAATTATAGTGATACAAATTATGATAAAGATGACGATGGTTATGATGGGAATAATGTGTATGTATAATAATGATAAAAGTAATAATAATATTAAAATTACCAAAATGAGCACTCTTATCAGTCACTTCAAGCCTTACCTGGACTTTAACAAGTGAGTGATTAAGAAACACTTTTTATTATTAATTGATAATTATAGTGATAAAAACAATGATAAAGATGATGATGGTTATGATGAGAATAATGATAATGATGATAATGATAATTCAAAAATGATAATAATGATGATGATGATGATTATGATAATGAAAATAATAATGATGATAATTTCAAAAATGATAAAGATGATGATGATAATGAAAAATCATAATGATAATAATGATGATAATTTCAAAAATGATAATAATGATGATGATGATTATTATAATAATAGTAATGATCATAATAATTTAAGATTGAGACCATATGTTCAGCATGAATACTTCATCCTCACTTTAATACAAATTACATTTTATACATGTACATGTATGAATAATGAAAATTAAATTGATATTTTGTATTAGTTGTGTTGAGTGATTATATACATGTGGGAGCATCGTGTTGGGGTTTGGGGGGTTACATTTTTGCCATTTTCCATTATTAAATGTTTTCATTTTTCAAAATTCCTTTATTCAGGTTTGATGGTGATCATACTCAGGATGATGAAATCCACATGGAAAGCTTCTGTGTCATCACAGCGGGAATAGAGGTATATTTTCACAATTAATTTGTATATTCCTGTATACAAAATATTGCATTTTTGTAAGAAGGTAACATCTCTGTGCATGTGGAGAAACAAACTTAGCATTCTCATGTAATATGCACAGCAACCTATAAAGAAAATCTATGATTATACTAAGAAACTAGCTGAAATTACAATCATATCCCATTTTTATTTTAAGACCTACTCAAGCAACAGTGCGATTTGATTTTGTGTGAGTCCAGTGGCGTAGCATGGTTGGACTATGTTTATCTTTATTTTGTAAAGAATTTCCTCCTTATTACATTTGTTTTTGTTTCTATAAAATTATTGCAAGGACTTTACCTGCGCAGTCAATATAAATAAGGGGAGGCATACAAATTATCACTGCAGTCCTACCGCAGGAACCGCTTGGAACAGCTTTGCGCGTACTCTTTATTACAAGCGGGAGCCCGCTCAGTTAGTGTGCGCTAAATGCACGTTTTGTTCTCACGTGCGATGACGCATCGTTCCCTTGCGGCCTCGGGAGAGCGCGTTGGCACCTTGTTCACGCGCGGGCCACTGCGGGATCCTGCTGCCTCCCGCTATATCTAATTTTGACGTCTTCCCCAACATTGAATGGTTTATTGACCTATTTGTGCGATTGTTCTTTTTCTCCTCTATTGCGCAGAACAATGTGAATGGAATACAGCTGAAGGATATGATAATACAAGAAGGAATTGTGAAAGACGCAATCGGATATGTGGGAAAGATTCCACCTTCTGGCAAGTAAGTCTATTTAATTATAACTTTTTAGTTTTGCTCAAACATTGGATTTCTTATTGCAGAAATATCATTAAACAGCATTGCACATTTTTTCCAAAAATTATGAATTGTTTCTTCTTTGCTGAGGTTGTTTTTCGTCCTTATTTTGATTAGAAACTTGTAATATATGCATTTTATAATTTCATTTGTTATGTATTTTTAGCTGCAAAAATTATCTCATGTCGATGTACTGGGCATTTATCCCAGTCCCATATGTGCTTAACCATGTATGTATTCTTCCAGTATACTAAATATATCTATTCAATCTCTTTCCTTGTCCCTAGCCTCGATTCACCACCGTGGAAGGAGTTCCTGTCCAAGCCAGCTCTGCCCTATGTGCTCCGGATCCTCACTGGTCTATGTACAGGGCATGCAAAGTCACAGGTGGGTCATGATAGAATGGCATTAGCTCTTTGTCTGATTATTGAGGAAATAATTTCACATTATTTTGAAATTCTGAGATGATTGCCTGTATAACTGATTATTATATATATAATTCTTGGCAATGCCAATTTAACATTTAATTTAATTGTTGCCAATTTACTTCTCAGCTTCTAGCGGGCAGCGAGTGCATCCCAGCCATACACAAGATGGAGCAGATCTCTTCGGAGGAGGGCATCGGTTCGCTGTCTGAGAACCTTATGGAGGCGCTCAAGTCCAATACCACAGTCGCCAAGAAGATTGACGAGGCGCGTGCGCAGACCCGCTCTGAGAAGAAACGCCTGGCTATGGCTATGAGGATGAAACAGCTAGGAGCACTGGGCATGTCGGTAAGAATACAAAATTGTTTGTAACATGCAGTGTAGAGAAATGTCCAAAATGGTCTACAAGTGGTCACAAAATTGATGGACACGACACTTGAGACTTGGACTTAAACTGAGGAGGAACTCCTGGCTATGGCTATGAGGATGAAACAGCTAGGAGCACTTGGCATGTCGGTAAGAAAACAAAACATTTTTATGAAAATGCAAGGTGGAATTATTATGGTGAAGTGTCTAAAATAGTCTATAAGTGGTCACAAAATTGATTGGACGCGATGTAGTGTTGTCATGGAAACAGTACTGACCCTAGTAAAATGGTGAAGTATTTTAGAAATGATAATCAATTACATTAGGCCTTACACAAATCAAAACATTATTTGTATTTCCTTTTATACTCTCTCTTGCAGACAAACGAGAAAGGTCAAGTTACTGCGAAGAAGGCAGTGTACAAACAAATGGAGGAGCTAGTAGAAGAGACCGGGCTGACATGCTGTATATGCAGAGAGGGATACAAATACCAACCAGAGAAGGTTAGTAAAAACCTGTTTATAGTGACCATCTGTTTACAAAGGCTGATATACATTCAAGTTTACAAGGGAGGGGTGAGGATTGAAGGGTCAGATAATAGCTTAGAAGGGCAGTGTACAAACAAATGGAGGAGCTAGTAGAAGAGACCGGGCTGACATGCTGTATATGCAGAGAGGGATACAAATACCAACCAGAGAAAGTAAGAAAAAACTGTTTAAAGATACTGTCCTTATGCAGGTTTAGTACAACAATGAATCACGCGGGTACTATATGTACTTAAAGGCTACAAAACCTGGCCATGGGATGTAATCCCACTGTCATAAACGTAGCTCAAACTGCATACAAACATTTACATGATTGACTCATCAAACAGTTTTTCTGTGATTATTTTTATTATAAAAGAATAACTTCTATATATTTATATCTCCTATCTCTATGGTGTCTAAACCCATATTGCACTCTAAACAGAGAGTGGAGATATATATATAAACATGTTGAAGACTAATATAACAGTTTTTATGGGTAAGAGGGGGAGGATGGAGAGAGGGGGGAACAAATGGGGAAAGGGTTGGGTGAAAGCTAAGACAGGTCAACTTATTTTGGGGTTTTCTATGTTATTTATTCTTTCATCAGGCCTTAGGCATCAACACATTCACCAAGTGTGCACCACTCGAGGAGTTTGATATAAAGGCTCGTAAGACATAGAATACAAATAATATAAACTTTTGTATAGGTAGGGGGAACAAACTGGGAAGGGGTCAGGTGAAAGCTAAGTCAGGACAACTTATTTTTGGGTTATCTATGTTATTTATTCTTTCATCAGGTCTTAGGTATCTACACGTTCACCAAGTGTGCACCCCTGGAGGAGTTTGAGATGAAGGCTCGTAAGACGCAGGGCTACACGACAGTCTCTCACTTCAACATTGTGCACTATGACTGTCATGTCGCAGCTGTCCGGTACGTCTTGATTCTATGTTTGTTTTGTTTTGGGGGTCTGTTTGTTTTAGGTCTTTGTTATAGGGGTTAGTTTGTTTTAGGGGTGTGTTTGTTTTAGGAATTTGTTTGTTACGGCAAAAGCTCGCAAGACACATGAATGCACTTCCATTCCGCAATTAAACACAATGCACTTTGATTGATATAATGATTTTATAATTATTTATTTATGAATTATTTATGAATATTATTTCTATAACTTAACATGTCGGAGACAATTATGAGACCAGCTATAAAGATTGAGCATACTTTCCATAAAAACCTCAATACATTATGTGTAATTGTTTTAACATCCATTATTCTCCACTGCCTTTCTTTCTTTTGGCTAAGGATTGTCTCAGTGATAAACATATTTTCAAAGAGTCATTTTGATAGACCATACTTTTTCTCTCATTATTTATTTTTCTTTAAATTTAAGTTTATAGTAATGAAAAAAAAACACTAGCAACACTGAAACTATTTGGTCAACAGCCAATCAGCATGGAACATTACAGCTGTTGCCATAATAGTTACAATAATTGGACACTTACAACAATTGCAAGTGTTTTATGAAATGGGCTACAGAAGTAAATTTTCTTTTTCTTTTCGTTCAGACATGCACGAGGCAGAGAGGAATGGGAGAGCGCCGCCCTACAGAATGCAAACACCAAGTGCAACGGATTACTGCCGTTGTGGGGACCGTCTGTGCCAGAGTCGGCCTTTGCAAGCTGCCTAGCAAGGTATGGTGGCTCAAAAGAAGACAAATTTATTCTAATGAGTTCGTCAAAGCTTTTTGTATGACAAAAGTTGTTGCACAAATGTAATATGCACTGCACATAAGACAAACAAGTTTCTATTCTGTCTCTTAAATCTGTCAACATGACAAGAATTGTGTACAAATGTGTTATGTATTACGTAAGATAGCTCATTGAGCTTTGATGTGCAATGGACCGCTGCCAATGTGGGGTCCGTCCCTACCAAAGTCGGCCTTTGCCAGCTGCCTAGCAAAGTATGGTGGCTCAAATGAAAGAAAAATATGTGGGTTAGTTTGTCAAATCTGTCAGCTGATTTAACTTTTATGTTAGCATGACAAAACTCTTTCACAAATGTATTATGCGCAATGGACTGCTGCCGTTGTGGGGTCAGTCCGTACCAGAATCGGACCTCGCCATTATATGGCCGAGTAATAAGCAAAAATGCAAAGTGATATTCACTAACTCATTGCACTCACTTTGTACACGGTTTTCGTGGTCCAGTGGATAATTTAACATCTCAACACTTCAATCGTAAATATCTTTTTAACGAAAGGGAAGTTTGAAAAACCGAAACCTGTCCCATGCTTTTATTGTTAATACACATACAACAATGTATGAGGGAACCGCTAGAATTCCAATGAATTTTGAGGATTTGGACAATGTTACTAAGTCCCTTTAATAATGGGCAATGAATTGCTGCTATTGTGGAGACCATCTGTGTGCAAATCAGCCCTATTTTCTGGCATACAGGCATAAAAAGCTAGACTAGTTAAACACTATTCCTCACTTGTTTGTTTCCATATTCTGCTGTGCAGACATAAAAGTTATCTCCAGGAGTGCACAGGTTATCGTAAGCCTGCGCACTATGCCACCATTTATGACTTTAAGCTCCTCCAGCAAAGTTAACCCACAAATGGTTTCTCTAGTAACAGTTTCAGCTCAAAAATGAAAACTAGCAGACTTGTTAATCACTATCCTTGTTTTTCTTAACTTTTGCTATGCAGGCACAACAGCTATCTACAGGAGTGCACAGGTCATTGTGAGCCTGCACACTATGCCCCCATTCACGACTTAAAGCTCCTCTAACATAAGTTAACCCCTCAAACGATTTCTACGTTTATTACAGGAACAGTTTTGGGTCAAAATGATAACTTGCAGACTTATTTATCACTAATTCTTCCCTATTTTCTTTATATGCAGACACAACAGCTATCTACAGGAGTGCACAGGTCATCGTGAGCCCGCCCACCACGCAACCGTTCACGACTTCAAGCTCCTCCTACAACGGTTTGCGAACGAACGCTCGTTCAGCGATGACAGCGGAGGAGGAGGAAGGCAGAGCAACATTCACTTGATCCCTTATCTCATGCACATGGCACTTTATGTCATCAACACGTAAGTCCCTAAATGCCAATTCAAATTTGCTCTTTTAAGTTGAAAATTAAGAACCTACCTCAGTAACATAAAGAAATAACACAACCCTAAAAGCACTTGGGGTGTTTCACAAAGATCCTATAAAGTTGGACTTAGAAATTATGGAAAGTTTTTAGTTTGTTTAAACCAAATATTTTTTTTTAAGGCATCAAATGTTGATTCAAATCATTAATATTTTCTATTATCAAAGAAATTTCATGTTCTTGATGCAACATTTACGAAAAGTCTGTTTTTGTATATAGTGTATTCCAAGGCTACAAATGGCTTTCCAAAGTAGATAGGTCCAACTTATTAAAGTTAAGTTCGACTTAGGATCTTAAAGCAACACCTCCTGGAGTTACATGTAAGTAGATTATGACGACTGGTTCTGTTCTGTTCCTCACAGGACGCGGTCAGTTCCACGAGAGGAGAAGAACCTGTCTGGCCTGCTCAAGTCCCTGCCTTCCAAGTGGGTGGAAGCGAGCTACGAGGTGGATGGACCCTTCTACTACACCGCCCTACACATCCACCTGCTGCCCCCCGACCGCTGGAAAGATAATCGAATCGTGCTCCTCAAACAACTTCTGGTCACTACGCAGACCCGACATGCCAGTCCGTCTGGAGCCACTGTGTAAGTATTTATCATTTATTTATGAAAAACCCTCAAATTAATATTTGACAGTTCTACTACACCGTCCTATACATCCACCTGCTGCCCCCCCCCCCCCCCCCCCCCCCCCGACGGCTGGAAAGATAATCGAATTGTGCTCCTCAAACAACTTCTGGTCACTACCCAGACCCGCCATGCCAGTCCGTCTGGAGCCACTGTGTAAGTATCGATCATAGATTTATGAAAAACCCTAAAATTAATATTTGTCCGTTCTACTACACCGTCCCACACATCCACCTGCTGCTCCCCGACCACTGGAAAGATAATCAAATCGTGCTCCTCAAACAATTTCTAGTCACTACGCAGACCCGACATGCCAGTCCGTCTGGAGCCACTGTGTAAGTCACTACGCAGACCCGCCATGCCAGTCCGTCTGGCGCTACTGTGTAAGTGTAAAACCCCCTTGCGCTTTAATATATTAACCCCTTGACCACAGGAACCGAGTGGATTGTGTACAAAAACTATGGGGATTTCATAAACTCCTAGGGAACAGGTTAAAGTAAATGAGATATTATTATTCATTGATTGTAATACTAAATCCTGTCAAATTTCTATCAACTGTTCTACTATACCATGTGCTACATTCATCTGCCACCCCTCGACCACTGGAGAGGTATTCGACAAATCATGTACTACTGTTCATCTCATTTTCTGTTTGTAGTAGATACAATAATGTTTAAGTCATTTTTTAATACATCAATCTTATTTACATTTTAGGATATCAATTTTTATATAAATTACATATTTTTCCCCCAGAATGTCTGACAAACAAGTGAAAGACTTCAAAGTGTACAAGGGGACGATGGTGTTCTTTGGCCTCGTGCAACGGATCTACACGCTCTTGCTGCGAGACATGACCCACACGACCGGCAGCACCTGGCCAGTCAACCTAGCCAACTTCATCCGCAACAACGATGAACTACTCCTCAAGGCTGGAGACAAGGTAATGTTCTGAGCTAGACAAAAATAAGTACACAAAAAAGGAACTACATACATGTGCCCCCAATAATTTGTGTGCCCATAGGCAGGGGAAGTAATTTGACTGACTGTAATTTCTAAATCAGGGCTTGATACTAGCACTTGCCCTGTTGCCCGGGGCAAGTTGAAATTGATGCCGGGCAAGTAAAATTTCATAAATGATCTAGTTTGGTTGCCCGACTGTGCAACAAAATTTTTACTCAACTAGGAGTGAATAATGTAATTCTTTTTGAGTAAATATTATCTAGAATTAGGCGAGCAAGTAAGTTATCTGTTTGGGCAAGTAAAAGTTTAAAAAGTTATGATTATGAATATTCTGGCAAAGAGAATTAAGGGGTTTCTGGGACGAGCACCGTCTAGGGTTTTCTATAGCTCAGTCGGTAGAGCACCAGTCTAGCAATCTGGAGATCTCGGGTTCGAATCCCGTTGGAATCCCATTTTCTTTGCCTTCTTTTAATCACGATTATGAATATGATTATAAAATATAATATATAAAATATATTATACTTGACCAAATGGGCAAGTAGAAACAAAATGTTAGTTTGGAGACTTGTCTAAATAACGCACATTTCTTTCCTTGCAGTTGCTGAGCGAGTATGAGAATGATCTCCTTCCATGCGAGTCCTTCGCCGAATTCTGCGATGTGGAGGGTAAGTTGAAAACAGATTTTGAATCTAGAGTTGGGAGTTATCTATTCTCCGAAAAGACTGAATCCCACGTTCATCTAGGACACCATCTTCCACTCATATTTTCTGGACGGGGTGGGGGATGTTTCACAAAGATTCTTAGTTGGACCTAACAATTATTTTGAAAAGACATTCATTTTTATAAAAATGTGTTACATTTTTTTTTATTATCAAGGAGCCTTAAAATTATCTGAAAGTCTTAAATACTTTAGTTTGCAGTACATTTTTTGGATATCTTTATTAATCGGTCTGTTTCTTTTGTATCAATTCTCATCAAGTGAAGAAGCCTGCTAGATTATATAGTATAGTACTTAATATTTTCCCTTCTTTTTCTAATTTTACCTACGTTTTTAGTCAGTTCTCCTTTGATATAATCTAGTATTTCTCACCTCTTTTTTTAATAGTTCTCAGTCCTTTTTGCTTACCTATCAATTCATGTTATTTTGTTTTCTTTTCTTTTTTCTAATTTCCTCATTTACAGGTCTGCTTGGAGATATACCCGATCCCGACCAGTTTTTGGCGGACACTCTCAAATCGGTTCCATAGACGTAAACAGTGGTGGGAGGAAACGAGAATGCTTGGTCCACAAGAAATCTCACTTTCTTTTTATTGAGAAATGTTAAGAATTTCTTCCTTTTTATACAGTTTTATTTGTCTGTACTTACCTAATCCTCTTTCTAAATAATTTTGTTGATCAAATTTAATTCCCAAAGCGCAGCAGCAAATTAATGTTAGTTAAGTTCTATAGACATACATTGTAAATTATTGGCTGAGTAACCTAGATTTTCTTTCTTTCTGAATACAGAAAGAATAACACCTTTTTTCTCACTAACTTAGCTCTTTTTTTCCCCCTTGAATAATTAAGTTTTGGTTGTCTGTATTTAATCAAAGTTTATCATTATATTCATCAAATTTTAATGCCCTATTACACCATAAGTTCATAATTTAAATTTTGTTTTTTAAAGACTTTCAATATACAAACAACACTAGTAGATATTCCGAGATTATAGTGTTGAATTATATTGATTGTTTTTTTTTATAAACTAACTATAAACTAACATAAATTATACTTGACCCGGGTCCTGTTGCAGAAAGAGATAACAATTGATTGTAAGTGACAATTGATTGTAAGTCAGAAAATGTGCATGATTCAACCAATCAGATTTGCGCATTTATAACACATGATCTGACTTACAATGATTGTAAGTATTGTATCTCTCTGTGCAACTGGGCCATGATCTGGCAAATACAGGCTCTTGTCGGCAACAAATCATATCAAGATTTATATTGTCATGGAAAGAACTCTTCATTGGCTATAAATTAAAAAACAAATTCATTAACAAAAGAAAAGTATAACATAGTTACTTATGTTCACTTCACTGTTGATGACGTGTTTATATGCATGTATTACATGATCAAGATAATAATGATATTGTTAAGAGATGTGATACTTTGCTATATCAAATAACCGTTAAAATGATTTAGTAGTAAATGTGTGTTTATTTACCAAACATGGAAGCTGCTCACAGATATTGTTTAAGTGGGTTATTTGATGCAGTGTATTTTTTTATCAGTTAATCAGAATAAAGGAGGACAATATGTGTAATCATTTATAAACACATGGAAATAATTTTCATGGCCCATTTGGTAACAAAATATTTTCTCATGAGGCTTATGACTTTCATATGTCTTTTGTTGTAGACCACAAGATTGTAACATGTTAGTGTGTATGGTAGTGCAATTAATATACCTTTTCTGTGATTATATCTTATCACTTAATAACACAAGTAACAAACAACATTTAATTTGGATTGGTACAACATTTTGAATTGTAGAGCAAACCTTCTTTGTTATTATTTGAGGACTGTGTATTGTTTATTTGTATTGTTGCTTATAAAAGTTTGATATAAGTCCATACATGTACATGTATATCCTTCGGTATTTACACAGTCTTGTATTAAACAAAATTTTAGTGGAGTAAGAAGGGGTTGGGGCAAACAATGTACAGTCAAATCTGTGTATAGTGACCACTATGTAATAGCAAGAAAGGTGGCCACTGAACACAGGTGACCTCTACAGACAGGTTCCATAACATTGTACAGTTAAACATGTGTATAGTGACCATCTGTTGGAAACAAGAAAAATGGCCACTGAAGAAAGGCAACCTCCAGAGACTGATTTACATCAAACTGTCTTTATCTCTGCAGGGAACATTTTTGGTGGCCACTACAGAGTGAACATAGTTATGTTTATTGCCATATATCATCGCAAAGATAATTTATTACTCTTTCATTTGATACCATATTTGTAATAATTGAGCTTGTAGTTATCGAATTGCAAGCATTTTAAACGAGCAATGTTAAAATTGCTTTGCGCACAAGATTTAGATCTATTCATCAACACGGTATGATGGTCATTCATTGAAACCTCTCCTTGTGTTCGTTTGTCTTGTAATCCTTTTGTTCCGTAAATAAATGAACATGGAGATACTTTTTAAATCAGTTCCTTGCCTGACCATGCAACTAACCACTGAACACGAGCACAAACATGTGCGGACAGACATGGGGGTCATGTGGAAGGACATTGGGGATGATTATGGACCATGAACTCTTCTCAAAGTTGAATAAAATGTAAAACTATGAATCAAGAAACATCATGAAATGTTACTTGACTTTGGCTATTGTTTCATTCTTTACATTGCATTTAACAATTGCTTTCTACTCTTGTGCGCAAAGTACTTTTTACATAACCCTTTTTAAACGGGTTTTATTCAATCATGCATGACGTTATCACAACATATTTGGTATCAAACGAAAGAGTATGAATTAACCTTTGATATGACATATTGCAATAAATATAATTATGTTTATTAAATAAAATATTGCGGGTGGAAGTTGGGTTCCGCTTTTTTCATGTATAGACAGGTTTGACTCTAATTGATGTACCATTTTTGTCATGTCAGGATCATGTATGACGTGTTTAGATATGACTTGATCAAGATTTTGTAAAGGGTAACCGTTTAGTGAATGTTAGGTGCAAATACATTTAATCTGCTCTAGAAGAATCACTTTATATAAGTTGCACAACCTTTTAAAAACATACCATTTGACGATTGTTAAGTGCATAAAACATAATTGTTGAGTTATGCTGTGTGAAGAAATTGAATTACATGTTAGTTTTGAACGCACCAGGTATATTACCATACAGTGATGCAAATTAAGCCCAATGCAGACAACTGTGGCCGAGAGCACGATAATGACCATAGGACCAGCCCTAGTTCCACTGATCTCTAGATATGCTTGTAATATAATTTACGGTTGAATGAGTAAGGGCGGAATGTTCTGCTGATTTGTATGTTACTCTAGCATATTGACATTGATGAGTTGACAATGTTGCTTATTACATGTACCTTGGTAAATGTCGCTGGTCCGTAATCGGGCCCCTCGACCCGATCCGACTGGTTTTCAGTCATGCTAGAGTTGGGCCAGATCAGTCTGACTAATTCAACATTTTGAACCAGCTCTGACTGGCTTCAAGATGGCAAATTTTTCAAATTTTCCGCTGCCCAAACTAGTCACTTGACGTAATTGGCTCAATATCTCTGAACTTACTCAAATTTTATTTTTTGTCGAAACTATTATAATTTTTAAATGACTTAGAAAAAGAGTGTACTTCTAATTTCAGATTGCAATTAGATGCACAATGTATACATGTACCCTTATTTAATATCATCACTTCACATAAGTAATACCAGGTTGTAAGAATGTCAAATACATTTTTTTTGACAATGGAAACAAATAAAATGTTTGTTAAAAATAAAATGATATCATTGTTCATGTTCGTGTATAATTAATATGCACTTAATCTGCAAAAAATATGATCACAATAATAAATGGCACTATTAAAAAGAAATGGAAATAGTATACTACATGTACTCCTAAAGCAGTCATTAACTAGTCAAAACGTGTGTGTCCTAAATACATATTGTTATGTTAACGTGTGTAGGTTTCATGAATAATAAAAGGAGGTATACTTTGCTTGCATATTATTTGCGTGTCCATGCGTGTTATTTCTGTAGTCAAGGCTGAATCAATTTTGGATTAATCAGTTTTGATTAAATTGAGATTAAAAGAAGGCAAAGAAAATGAGATTCCAACGGGATTCGAACCCGACACCTCTGGATTGCTAGACCGGTGCTCTTCCGACTGAGCTTCGGTGATCCCTCACATATATCCCCAAGTTGATTTGTATCCTTCGGGTTTATGTCGGGTTTATAATAGCTTCTGACAATTCAGGCAATGAGAATTAAGGGGTTTCAGGGACGTGCACCGTCTAGGGTTTTCTATAGCTCAGTCGGAAGAGCACCGGTCTAGCAATCCGGAGGTCTCGGGTTCGAATCTCGTTGGAATCCCATTTTCTTTGCCTTCTTTTAATCACAATATATTTCTGGTCAGTTTCTCTATATGTTTGAATTGATTAAATTGAGGCAAATGTTAAAATTCTGCTTATTACAGTGGAACCTCTTTATAATGAGCTCTGTTACAAGATACCTGATATAGTGCGGTAATTTCACAGGTCCAGGTTCTATGTATTTTATTGTTGTTATACCCTGACCGATTAGAGGGTCTGCCTCGTGCACAGGTCCCGGGTTCGAACCCAGACGAGGTCATACCAAATACTTACACGATAATACTTGCTGCCTTCTAGCCAGGTGCTCGACATTTATAGAATGGAGAAGGGAAAGTTAATCACACAAGTTACCAGAGGACTGGCCCCCTAATGTAGCTTTCACTACATTTCGTAGACGTGTGGCCTATGGCTAATAAATCGGACATGGGCGCCACCTTATGCGCCAGAATTGGCACGGGATGGACTTTAACTATAATGCCCTGATACAAGAAGATATCTGAGATAATGAGGTAAATTAAATTGACCTATGTTCGTTATATTGAGGTTTCGCTGTAACAGTGTTTAAACTTGTAAAGTGAAAACGCCAAAGGGAGACGGAATAAGTGTTATTTAAGGCTTGGTCACATATCACTGGACACCCTAAAATAGCGCAAAGAGAGTAAAATGTTCAATCCGTTTCTTGGCCATTCCTTGTCGGGCGACGGAATGTTTTGTGCATGAAGCAATGGAGACAACTTTCACTACCTGATAATTTGGTTTTGCAAGTGTTCAATTTGTCGGGCATCCGTTTAAGCTATCCGGTGATATGTGACCGGGCCTTAATAGACGGGTCCATTTACATGCAAACTGCTTCCTGGGAGTAAAGATAAGTGGTCTTTGAAGAGTTACATTGGGGTGTAGTAGGTATTTTCATATTGGTGGTTGCTAGGGCAGGTTTGACTATTACTTTATTACACAGTATGTGTGGTTAATCTCATCTTGTCCAAATCCACTAATCCACGAAGAAACCCCAAATTATGGGCTCGAATTCCCACACTATTTGTGAACTTATCAATATCTGACATAGAACAATACAAGATTTTCTGAGTTCTAGCAAAGTTCTAAGTAAGTTTTGTTGATACTGACAATGTTACTAAAACAAACATAAACGACACAAATAAAAAACAATGTTACAAAAGAAAACATACAGTACACATACATTTAATATTGACACTTTTAATGTTGTTTTAATGACCATTTGTCTCAAGAAATGTGTTGTGAGGAAATTGAGTTCCTTCAGCCTTTTGAAGGGAAAAGGCAAGAATATAATACATACATCACATGACTTCTTTTACATTACAACACTTGTTATCCATACACTATTACAGGACTAGTCCCCAAACTAATACACTGGGCCCTATACCTTGGTTCTATGGAGAATGCATGAAATGAAATTGAAATGAAATTTCAAAAGAAACTAAATGAAATTTCTTGAAACAGTTTTATAAAGGCAAGGCCAAACTAAAGTTGCCAACAAAAAAAAGAAACAAAAAGAATAATGAAATTAGACAAAAACAGAAATGTGGATATTTGTTGTAAACGATAAATTGAAATTGAATCCAAACAAAAGCTAGTTTTGTGAATTCATTCATTTCAATTATGGAGAAACTTTGAGAGTAGTGATAACAATGATAATGCATTTGCTGTTGAATAATGGGTACATTGTATGTTCACTCCAATAGAGCTTACACAATACATGATTAACTATTTCATTAATTATAAATGAATTCAGGCATGATCGTTTTTTCCCAAATGTTTTAAATTCATTCAATCAACTTATGACGACAAGATCAAATAGACAGCATTTTTTTTCAAACAACAGCAATTGTTTAAACTATCTTATTCACAGATAGCTAGTGCAAGGTAATAACAAACTCCCCTCAGGCCTCAGCTAAGCACACTTATTCTACAAATTGTTATTACAATTTCAAGGTACCTTCATTTCAAAGTGATCCATTAAACTTTGTCAAAATCAACCAGAATTACTTGTAGCGTCCACAGTTCTCTTGTACCTTGTTGTTTTGCTTATAGCAACAGAGGAATGAAACAGGTTTTACATTTTTCTAATGTCTCCCTCATTATGGAGATATTTATCTATGAATCAAAAAGCGCTGAAACACTTTTTGATTGAAGCGCCAAAACGCTTTTTGATTGTAGTCAAAATAAAATGAGAGAAGATGATAAAATCTGACAGATTTTTTTTCACTAGGTAAACAGAGTTCTTTTCCTATGAAACTTTCACACATCATTCAGAAGAATCTTGCATTGATATCAGTATAATGTATGTGTGAAGTCTCAAATATCACTTTAGGAAAGAACTAACATACATATCAATTATGAATGATTATTATACAGGGTGTCTCAGAAAGAATGCAACACCTACGATCCTTCATTTCATCAACATCATCGACCAAATGTCATTGTTTTTTGTTTGATTGGGTAGAACATTCTTTTTCCAACAAGATGATACCATAAGCATTGATTTTGGGTAAGGCATTTGGATCCTAGGGCCATTTTTCTGAGGCAATGTCGTTTCCTAAATTTGCTACTTTTTCGTCTCTGGCGATTCTCTGAACACTGAGACATTCTCGCCCCACGGCCTCCCATAGACAGAAGAACTAAAATTAACGATCCTAGGTGTTGCATTCTTTCTGAGACACCCTGTATAAGAAACAAGGTGTACATCTGAGAGGACAAGGCGTTAATTGATGGATCTAAGGCACCCCCTATCCCTAGTAGTTCCTTTTCCATATAAAGCGGCTGTATGGAACATGGTACAATGTACCTTATTCAAGCCTCCACACTAACATAGTATATGAAAATCATATATTTTTCAATTGTACTTGCCCAAATATAGAACTAACTTCTAGGTCATATAAAATTGCATTGTCTTGAAGTTGAATAATTATTTGGTTGCCCAAACAGGCAATTTAATTAATTCATTAGGGATCAAAATCTTAAAACCGTCCTATTCATGTGATCATGACTGAATTACGTACATAACGTTCGTAAGTCAGTCATAGTCACGTGCCAGTTAGGACGGTCTTTAGATACGACCCTTTCATGAAATAGGACCCTGAATACCAAGCCATAATACCCGATAAATGTGGAAAATTACTCAAATAAGCCTTACGTTCTGGGTGAACAGGGTCCGAGACAGGCTTTTGCCTAAAAACTGGCAAGCCTGATAAATGTATATTTACTTGTCCCATAATAGATAACCACAAAGATCACATGTGTTTGTTATTTTGTTTTGCTGCAAACCATGCATGATAAATTAGGGTTAAACTGTCCTGCCATCCCCTAAATAAAACAAAAAAGAAATCCTTTGGCCCAGTTTTGTAATTAAAATCATGATTTTTTTTTCCAATTTAAGTTGCCCCAAACGAAAGTAAAACATTTAAAGTAAAGGAATGTAAAATGAAATGCCTGGAGGCCCAAAGCTAGTTTCTAGTTATACTGAGCCACCAGGCCACTGCTGATTTCAACCCCCCCCCCCCCCCTTATACATCAATAGCTAGCTATATCAATTTGCACAAATCCTTTATTCATAGATCGCTATAAGGTACATGAGGCCCACCCCAGCAAGTAGACCTGCGACCTCTAGGATGCTGCGTTTGAGGGTGGTGTCCTGCAATAACTCCGGGATCACGGAAACGGTGGCGATGTAGATAAAACCGCCGGCAGTGACCGGTAGCACCCAGATCGTGGCGGCGTCACCCGTACCCTCGGCCAGAAGAGCGCAGATGCACCCGGCAAGAGCTCCGACCGCCGTCAGTAACTGCAGATACATTGCCTGTTGAAAGATATATGTTTGTAATGTGAACAACTGCTTCAAACTGGTGTCGAGAAATCAGTATAAAACAAGATGCATGATCTGAGAAGTACAAAATTATGTTCAACTTTGAGTGAAAAACAAAAAGACTTACACATGTCGTGTAAACACACGATCAAATGGGGGCAGTTCATTAAGAATGGCATCCTATAAATGATTATAACAAGTCAAAGTTTTAAACATGCAGATATAAGACTATTGAAAAAATGCATGGGAGCCAGGCACTTTAGCCCCACAAAACCATTATAGAGCCTGTGTCAATATGCGTACAGTTAGATGTATAAAATTGTATTTATTGCTCTATTTCCAACCTAAAGGCTAGAAATGAATTCCCTGAAACCAAATTTTAATTGTAATCATTGTAATATCTGGTGAAAATAAACCAACTACGAGAAAGCAGTTAGTAGTACACTCACCTTTCTCTTGCTGCACCCCGACTGAACCAGGATGGCGAAGTCTCCAATCTCGTGGGGCACTTCGTGCAGGAGGATGGTTACCGTGGTGATAAAACCCACGTTGCGGCCCGCCAGGAATGAAGCGCCTATGGCAAGACCGTCGGTGAAGTTGTGTGTGCAGTCTGCGACGAGGTTTAGGTAGGCGGCCACTTTGACAGGTGGTTCTTCTGTTAAAATAGTGAAAAAACAGTTGGAAACATGCTGTTACTTTTCTGTCAATAAAGCTAATCAATCTGTTGGTGATGAAGCCCACTTTGCAACCCGCCAAGAATGATGCACCTATAGCAAGACCGTCTGTAAAGTTGTGGGTGCAGTCTGCGACAAGGTTTAGGTAGGCAGCCACTTTGACAGGTGGTTTTTCTGTTAAAATAGTAATAAAACAGTCGTAAACATATTGTTAGAAATCAAACAATCAATCAATATGTGGACATAGTGTGGCAAGATTGGTAGAGCACGAGCTTTCTGATCTCGAGATCCTGAATTCGAACCCAGCCCACATCGTTTGCCTTTCATCAAGACAATTAATCCACATTGCTGCTCTCCACCCAGGAGTATAAATGGGTACTTGGTCGGGTATTAATTAGCCTTCAGCGCCCGTTGGGCAGCTGGGCTAGTATGCTCCCAAAGGAGTTGAGATGGTGCGCAGGATAATTGTGCGGGTTTGACCAGTACCTGATGACCAAGGGTAATAATAATGCACTTTGTATTAAAGTCATACCTGTAAAGTGTCCAAATCCACGAAAATTACTTGGAGCTTCCTCGTTTCTCTTCTACCGTGTTGTTTAGCTTATGGTAAGAGAAGAATAAAATAGGGTTTGATTTTTTCAAATGTCCCTTTAGTATGAAGATAATTATCATTGAAAATCATTATTTCTAAAGCGTTAATCAACGCAATTGAAAAAAAGTACAATTGTCTTAGCTGAGAATGTCCTCATGCAGCACCCGTGAGAACATTCCGGAGATTGAACTTTGAGCCGAGCGAGTTCAAATTCCATGAATTATGTACTACGTGTGTAAAAATACACGGGTGCGAATATCTCAAACGAATCATTCATTACTGCGACAAAAGTATGGCAGACCATCAGTATTCGGTGATAAAATATGAACTCAATATTCGTTTTTTTCACTAGGTAAACAGTGTTCGTTTTCTTTCAAACTTTCACAAATCTTTCAATTGTATTTTACAATGATATTGATATAGGATTGAAGTCTCAAATGTCATTTTGTGCAATATCTGACACTTTACAGGTATCACTTTAAGCACTATATAAATGTAATATATTTTTATTACTAGATCCCTTTAAAGGGGATCCCTTTTCTTTGTTTTGCGCCTCGATTACTCTGATATTCTGAAACTCACCAACAACTTCTGCGCTCTTTTCTGTTGCTTTGTCCTCGGACTCCTTTCCTTTTCTGCGTCTCACTTCAGATGATTTATCGCCCGCGGTGGCGTCATCCTTTCCCGATGGGCCCTCGTCATCCACTTTTGCCTTCTTGCCATGACTGTGCGAGTGTGCACCATCTCCCTTCACGATGCGCACAAACTTCTCCACCAGTAGGAAGAGCAGAATACCGAGAAGCACAAATAAACCTGTGCATTAAATACAAACGTACAGAGAAAATTGTGAACATATTATTGGTTCTGTGAGGATACAATCATTTATCATGTAGGTGGGTCAATCCACGTCAAATCACCCAATTTTCAGAGAAATGTTCACCCGACCCCCTTCAATTTTGCTAAAATTCGCACCAAATGTTCCCCCAAGTGTCTCACGGAAAATTCTGAAATATTTTGCCCCAAGGTCAAACGGTTGCTAAGATACGGCCTCACCTAGCAACCAATGCGCGATTCTTAAAAGGTGTTATACAAAAATCAACCATTTTCAACTGCCCCTCACAGCTAAAGTGAATGAGGGAGCAAGCTAAATTTTTGTAAGTTGAAAGAACTTTATTATCTGTAAAAGTAAAAAAAAAAAAAAATCTGCTACGAAATTTCTTTTTCGCGTACGAGGTCATCAAAAATGACCGTAAGTCGTAAAAATTTAAATTTTCGGACAGTGTTTAGGGGTCAATAAAATAAATATGACAACAAATAAAGCAAAAGTAAGAATGTAAATCAATTTAAAACAACTTTCTCTAAAAGCACACAAAAAATCAGCACAAAAAATGGTTCCGTTTTCGTGTAGGGCGCCCTCAAAGTCTGAACATATCAGAAATCAGCAAAGTTGAAGGTCAAAGTTCACCTTTAGTCCAACCTAGTAGAAGCATGAAAATTGGTGGAATGATAGACATTCATCTATATTTTAGGGTACCACCAGCGAAAATTTGCTTCCGAAATGTTATCTAGCTTAAAAACGCACACGAAAATTAGGTTAAACACTGTTACGCAACCATTTATTGCCCTTAAGTGGTTTTGAGGGGTTTTTGAAAGCTTCTGTGAAAAAAACTAATCATGCTGCTAGGCTCATTTTAGCATGTCTGGTAGTCCTTCATGGGTACTTCAAGAAAATGCATACATTGGGTAGGTTTTCTTACAGCATTGACCTAAAAAATGCATCTGAAAATGGTTAGAAAACACGTTTTTTACAATTATTGTCAATTTTCTGGTAACGTGCCTGTGTTTACAGGCACTTTCAAACTTCAATATGTGTAAGATGGAAAGTGACATAAAGCTCATATCTTCTAATCTGGTAGACATTCATCTATATTTTAGGGAACTATCAGTGAAATTTTGCTCCCGAAATGTTATCTAGTAGAAAAATGCTCACAAAAATGGGGTCAAACACCATTACGCTACCATTACGCTACCATTTATTGCCCTCAAGTGGTTTTCAGAGGATTTTGAAAGCGTCTCTGAAAAAAAGTATTAATGCTGCTAAGCTCATTTTGGCATGTCTGGTAGTCCTTCATGGGTACTTCAAGAAAATGTATATGTTGGGTAGGTCTTTGTACAGCATTGACCTTGAAAATGCATTCGAAAATGGTTAAAAACACGCTTTTTTACAATTGGTCTATTTTCTGGTAACGTGCATGTTTTTACATGCACTTTCAAACTTAAATATTTTTGAGATGGAAAATGGTTCAGAGCTCATATCTTCAAATCTGTTAGACATCCATCAATATTTTAGTGAACAACTAGTAACATTTTGCTTCCGAAATGTTATCTAGCATAAAAACGCACACGAAAATGAGGTTAAACACTGTTACGCAACCCTTTATTGCCCTGAAGTGGTTTTCATGGGTTTTTGAAAGCTTCTGTGAAAAAAACTGTTCATGCTGAAAGCCTTATTTTAGCATGTCTGGTAGTCTTGTATGGGTACTTCAAGAAAATGCATACATTAGGTAGGTTGCCTACAGCATTGACCGTAAAAATGCATCTGAAAATGGTTAAAAAACATGTTTTTTACAATTATTTGTCTATTTTCTTGTAAAAAACGTTTTTTAATCATTTTTAGATGCATTTTTTTGGTCAATGCTGTATGAAACCTACCCAATGTATGCATTTTCTTGAAGTACCCATGAAGGACTACCAGACATGCTAAAATGAGCCTAGCAGCATGTCTAGTTTTTTTCACAGAAGCTTTCAAAAACCCATGAAAACCACTTCAGGGCAATAAAGGGTTGCGTAACAGTGTTTAACCTCATTTTCGTGTGCGTTTTTATGCTAGATAACATTTCGGAAGCAAAATGTTACTAGTTGTTCACTAAAATATAGATGGATGTCTAACAGATTTGAAGATATGAGCTATGAACCATTTTCCATCTCGAAAATATTTAAGTTTGAAAGTGCCTGTAAAAACATGCACGTTACCAGAAAATAGACCAATTGTAAAAAAGCGTGTTTTTAACCATTTTTGAATGCATTTTCAAGGTCAATGCTGTACAAAGACCTACCCAACATATGCATTTTCTTGAAGTACCCATGAAGGACTACCAGACATGCCAAAATGAGCTTAGCAGCATTAATACTTTTTTTCAGAGACGCTTTCAAAATCCTCTGAAAACCACTTGAGGGCAATAAATGGTAGCGTAATGGTAGCGTAATGGTGTTTGACCCCATTTTTGTGAGCATTTTTCTACTAGATAACATTTCGGGAGCAAAATTTCACTGATAGTTCCCTAAAATATAGATGAATGTCTACCAGATTAGAAGATATGAGCTTTATGTCACTTTCCATCTTACAAATATTGAAGTTTGAAAGTGCCTGTAAACACAGGCACGTTACCAGAAAATTGACAATAATTGTAAAAAACGTGTTTTCTAACCATTTTCAGATGCATTTTTTAGGTCAATGCTGTAAGAAAACCTACCCAATGTATGCATTTTCTTGAAGTACCCATGAAGGACTACCAGATATGCTAAAATGAGCCTAGCAGCATGATTAGTTTTTTTCACAGAAGCTTTCAAAAACCCCTCAAAACCACTTAAGGGCAATAAATGGTTGCGTAACAGTGTTTAACCTAATTTTCGTGTGCGTTTTTAAGCTAGATAACATTTCGGAAGCAAATTTTCGCTGGTGGTACCCTAAAATATAGATGAATGTCTATCATTCCACCAATTTTCATGCTTCTACTAGGTTGGACTAAAGGTGAACTTTGACCTTCAACTTTGCTGATTTCTGATATGTTCCGACTTTGAGGGCGCCCTACACGAAAACGGAACCATTTTTTGTGCTGATTTTTTTGTGTGCTTTTAGAAAAAGTTGTTTTAAATTGATTTACATTCTTACTTTTGCTTTATTTGTTGTCATATTTATTTTATTGACCCCTAAACACTGTCCGAAAATTTTAATTTTTACGACTTACGGTCATTTTTGATGAACTCGTACGCGAAAATGAAATTTCGTAGCAGATTTTTTTTTTTTTTTACTTTTACAGATAATAAAGTTCTTTCAACTTACAAAAATTTAGCTTGCTCCCTCATTCACTTTAGCTGTGAGGGGCAGTTGAAAATGGCTGATTTTTGTATAACACCTTTTAAGAATCGCGCATTGGTTGCTAGGTGAGGCCGTATCTTAGCAACCGTTTGACCTTGGGGCAAAATATTTCAGAATTTTCCGTGAGACACTTGGGGGAACATTTGGTGCGAATTTTAGCAAATTTGAAGGGGGTCGGGTGAACACCACTGGTTGATTTGACGTGGATTGACCCAGGTACATAATGTTTGACTCAAAATCACATTCTTATTATAATTTAAGGTGCCCAAGACAAAAAGAAAGAATGCTCTACACAAATTGCATACAGCATCTGTTCTTTGTTTATGCATACAAACAAAGGGGTGGGCGCGCTTTGGTAGAGAATGCCAATAATAAAGAGAATATAACGAACTGCAAATATGATACAATTTGAATTATTTGAAATTGAGTAGTTTTACTATTTTCAATCATGCTTCAATTTTTTCTTTCATGAAACGTATATGTACTGTTGGTTTTGCTGCACAATCATGGACCATCTACAGAGCAGTTTAAATAATACTGTGCATTGAATAATGGAAATAACAGAGCTGTGTAAAGATTACAGGTTACTTACAAACATAAATTAAACTTGAAAAGTTGAAATAAATAAAAACATTCAAATTCTTTCTCAATCTGTTTTCAACTCCTTTATAATTCAGAAGAACGTTTGAAGAAAAATGATGTAACATTTATTTATCAGTATTATTTATTCAGACAGTATACAAAACATTCTGAGTCAAGGATATGCATTTCATTCCGACTGTTTTTTTCAGACAGAAAACATTTAAATCAATCGTTCCAGAGTTAATTTTCATGCGATTACAAACATTTGACCTTTAATCCTTTATCTTCATAATCCAGACCATTGACTCGAGTTCAGATGGGCAAAATAATCAGAAATATCGGCACTTTTTTTTGCACCAGATGTGTGATACTGATAGTCCAAAGATTTTGTAGCGGGAAAGTGCTGATGTACGATGCATATAACAGGCACAGCATGAGTGCGCAACCTCGCACTCACACGTCACATTTGCGCTGTTAGTATATAGTGGACATTGTCATCATGGTCATTAGCTATTTGAACCTATTTCACACTCCACACATAGCCAGCGAGCGGTACCTTTCGCGAACGATAATGTATGCATGACGTCATTGATCGCGTGCGCACGCATCTCATTACGAGACTTGGCTGGCTTCTGGGGTGATTATGCATGCCATGAAAATGTGGTATCGGAGCGGTATCGGTCTGGACATAGCACAGGGCTTACCCTTTTCGCTGCATTCTCTTCCCACAATTCATTACGATGCTTACGTCATTGGCTTTCTGAACGCCCATTCTACACGTTGATACCAAATTCGATACGCTTCTCTTTGGACAAAATCTTGTGAAAGAAGGTCTTTTTCACCTGCCGTTTTTCGCCAAAATGGATTTTGAGCTATTCGGGATGCCGTTTATAAGGTAAGTTTTCGCTATTTCGAAAATTTTGATTGTGAAAGTTGATGATTTTTCGAAAATCTACATGCTTTTTTCGATCGGTTCATCGAAATTTTCTTGTGTGCGAGTGTTGATAAAGCTGTTGACATGGGCATTATGCATGGTTTTGCAATTCCGATACAGTAGCTATCGTCGTACTTTTTTGTGCATGCACACAGTGGAGCGCTCTGCACGTGTGCGTGGGGCTCGCCTCATAAATATTCATACAATTTTCATGCGCAAGCGCACTTCTGCTGTACCGGCGCTCGGCGAAGCCATATAATGGGAATACACGATGAATGGGACAGTGGGCTATGTGCTCCAATCTGTCGGAACATCACAAAGCTAAAAAAGGGCTGATAATGATATTTTGTAATGTTTTACCAATTTTCAACTAAAATCCTGAATCAACTCTGGATTATAATGATCCTCATCCTATGTTTGGAATCATGAAAAATCATGTAAAAAAATGTCTTAATGATACAGTCACAATTAATTACAATTTACATGTCTCGACATTCTTCTGAATTAAATTAAACTTCTTCAGCTTCATAAACCTTGCAAATCAGTTCTCACATTATTGATTTTAGCGAGAACTTCAGAAGGGCATGTCATGTGAATTGTGAGATTATGGTATTCAGAACATTTTAATGAAAAATGTTAAATTAGAGTTGAGTGTTGTGACTGGGGACTGGGCACAAACTACATTTACAAAGCCAAAGCCGGCTGTACTTCATCATGTTTATTATGAATAATTGCAAATGCCATGAACAAAACTCAAAACTCAAAAGAAGTGAAGAATACTATTCAAAATTTGATTTACCAACTCGCATCGGCCCTGAATGGTCGTGATCGTGGCCGTCTGAATGTGCATGATCATCATGAACATGGTCGTGGTCGTGGTGATGATCACGGTCGTGTTCGCCGTGGCTGTGTGGCGACAGCGCGTGCGGAATCAAGTGCAGAAACGCATCGCCCAGCAGCCCGCCCGAAGCGAAGCTCAGCAGCACGTTCAGCAGCGTCTCCTGCCCGGCGCGTCCCCGGTCCAGCGGGATCAAAAACAGGATGACGAACGGAGCAGCGGAGATCAGAATTGTTGCTCCTATCGCCTCTTTCCAGACATCAGCCTTCGAATAAGCGGTCTGAGAAGACTCTGAGTGCGAATGCCCGGCAGAATGTCCACTTTCTGGTGTATGATCGGCATGAGCATCGTTGTAAACGATGAAAGCTATCAACAGAAAGCAGACGATAGGGAGTCGCATTTTTCGCGAGAAGGCTGCCATTTTGAAACAATGGACGTGGCTCGACCGCTCTCTGATGCGGCCACCAACCTCACTTCCGGAAATGTTTGTAAATAGTTCGAGCAAAGACGAATTCTAGTTCTAGTTCTATATTGAGTATACTGTACAAACCTGGGTAGGTTATAACGTACAGAAACCGCCTCCTTCAATGTTGAAGATTCTTGCAGTATTTACTCTTTTGGTTGTGATTTGCAGGGTATACTAGTCAACCGGGTTAACACCCTACTCTTTTCGAGAAGTTGACTAGGTTCTTTAGCGTACATGAGGTGTGACTGTCTCATACACGGGACCTCCATTTATCGTCCTATCCGAGGGACGGAGTGTTTTCCGCGAATCCTTTTCCTGCGAAGGAAACACGGGCGAAATACATGTGCACATTTTTGTTTTCATATTCATTATATAACACCGTTTTTGTTCGAATGATGGGATGATTTCCCTCTTTTCAAAGGCATTATGTCGATTTAGTATATCATTTCTATCCAAAGCAATTATTACGTGCAAACTAATTATGGGTACATTCTGTGCCATAAGTGCAGCAATGTTCTTTTGGAAATACGGTTGTCTGTTTTATATCCACGTCATTAAACAAGATACTGCTCATTGGCTGAAACATTTTAGGACTCTTTTATTCACACGGGTAACAAGAATATTGATACATTTATCGCTGAAATCAGATTTACGTGCAAACGTTTTTGTAATTAGTAAAAATGAATGAATGTATGAATGACTGTTTGAATGAACAAATTAACTAATGGAAAATGTATTTTAAGTTGATTATATTATATCATGTATTATGATAATAATAAACATAATACTAACAATAATAATGATACAAATAATAAAAATGATAACAATAATACAACTAATAATAATAATAATATCAATAACAATAATGATGATAATAATCATCAGCATCGTCATAATCATAATAATAATAATAATAATAATAATGATTATGATTATTCAATTTACCCAAAGTGCCCCAAATAAAAAGCAAATAATGACCACTGCATAATTATGGGATGGAGTATAAGGTCTTAAAATAATTTTACATTTGGAATTTGGGGTGGGGCAAATTACACGCGGCAAACTTTGGCAGGAAATAAAACAAACAATAGTCTGCGCAACACAGGGACCAATTATCTAGATAATGTGTAGCATGCATGTCCGTCACCAGCCTGTCTGTATACGTACGTACGTAGGTGATTTAGTGTAGATAAATATTATCTAGATAATTGTGTGTGACACCAGCTATAGTATGATACAGTGGAACATGGTAACGAGGTTTTGGGGACCATCAAAATTTAGGAGGCGACGGGGGCTAGGGCTGCAGCCCCAGCCCCCCCCCCCCCCCCCCCCGCGACGAGTTTTGAAAACGTCCATATTCGGGCAAAAGTATATCATATTCTGACAATCGTATATCGTATTCGGGGCTTCGGGCAAACTTATATCATATTCGGACAGCAGCATGTTATATTCGGGCAAAATTACTCATACTTTGGGCAAAATTATTTTTAAAAAGAGTATATCATTATTGTCTGGCGGTTAAACCGTGATAACATTTTTTCCCCGTTTCAGTGTTTGCTTGTTTGTTTGTGTTTTTGTTTTGCTTGGCAGGTGAAAATGGGGAAGATGGAATTTGGGGAAATAATGTTCCCCTACTCTCATGGCTGGCAATACAAGCAAACCCGAATATACATTATTATTATCAGTGGATCAACCGTAGTCCGGCCTAAAAAGACATAGACCACCAGTAACCACTTAAACCGTTTTACGACCTGTGGACCTGTGGTCCAAAATGGTTTAACTGGTTACCAGTAGCCTTTGCCTTTTTAGGCCGGACTAGAATTATTTTTTAGAATTTCTCAATTTGAACTTTATTTTCCGAAAGAGCATACAAAATAATGTCAACATTTGGACTTTATATGCTCTTTCGGAAAATAAAGTTCAAAGTGAGAAATTCTAAAAATAGATTTTGATAATGTCACAGCTTCGGTATTTTGACTTTAGCTTTAAAAGGTGGCAAACTCATGGCGTCAGAAGGCATATAGTCTTTGTCGTCATTGTCCTCAATGTTACCATCGTTATCATCATCATCGCCACCATACTCATTGCCATCATATCATCGTCAACATCAACATCATCAACATCGTCATCATCATCGTCATCATCATCGTCATCACCATACTCATTGATATCATCATCGTCAACATCATCAACATCATCATCGTCATCATCAACATCATCATCATCGTCATCATTGTCATTATCATCATCGTCGTCATCATCAGCAACATCGTCATCATCATCATCATCATCATCATTATTATAGTCGTTGTCATCATCGTCGTCGTCCAAATGTTATCATCGATACAATTATATCATGACAGTGGTCTTCATTATCATCAGCATCAACATCGTCATCTAGGACCATTATTATGATCACCACTATCAAGATCATCATCTTTATATCACCAGCGTCATTACCGTTATCATTGTCATCTTCCGCACAGTAATCAATCGTCATTGTATTTTACCATTTTATTATACGTGATATACATCTTCTCGCTTCTCAAGTAAGAAACACATTTTATAATTCCAACAAAAGATTGATCATTTCATATTATAAAATGGGTAGAAGAATCTCTGCATTCTGATTGGTCAATTATTAGCGTGTAAACAAATTTACTTATGCATTTTACTGATACATGGCTCACTTTAGTTTGACTTTCGCATTTTTGTGCGCCCATTTTATAAAACAAATGCTGCACAGGCATATTTTCGTGGATCGGTAAGAATTGTCTGCACTCTTTTAACTTTGGAAATGGTCTTAAACCCACTTGCTGCGCTCGTGGGTTTAAACCATTCCAAAGTTAAACTCGTGCATCCAATTCTTACCGATCCACTCAAGCCTGTACACCATTTGTATACTGTTTGTGTAATGTACATGCAGCAGTTGATTATACTCAATCAATTTTGTTTATATTTAGTTTCATGCGTGTATGTGTACGAGGATCCCGGATGGATGTAGAATCAAAATACAGTATATACTGTAGTACAATAATTTGAGTATAAGTTGTGCTTAAAACATACTCATGAGATATATAGACATAAGACACACTTATAACCAAAATTATAGTTGGTAGATTATATAATTTTCCATAAAAATTGAGTTAACGATATATCTACATTTATAAGCTATACGTAGCTATCTACAGTATGAATCCACATTTTACAAAAAATTACTCACTCAAAATCAAAATATAGAAAGTTCAATTTTCATATTCCCATAGGCACGTGTACAAAGTTGGGCAAATAAACCTGTTTTCCTCGAAAGTTGAAAAGTGGATATAGCGCCTTTTGGAAGAAAGCTCTTCATATCTTCCCATAATTGTATGATATTTGGTAGATTATACATCTTCCCATGACTGTATGATTCAATTCGGAAAATAGCAATTGTTTCTATATGCAATCTTCATACAAAACCACAAAACATAATATTTTGATAATATAGCTATACAATACAGTTTCTGACTATAATACGGGCATTCATAATGGTTTCTGCGAGGTACCGCCACAGAGCACAAATTCTGTTTAGCAGCCATGGAGGTGTCGATGGGGTTTGATCCTCGGCGACGTCCAACTTTCTTTTATCTTTATTATTAAAAGTATGTTTAGCTTTCTCTTTTTTGAAGATGCTACAGTTCATACATAAGTCAATAGGAGTTTGAAATAATGAACATGTCACGAGTTAAAGGGTCTTAAATAGTAACATTGTCCGAATCCTCAAAACTTACTTGGAACTCTAATGGTTCTCTCATACCTTTTCATGTTTTTAAACAATAAAAGAACTGGGCAGGTTTTGTTTTTTTTCAAATTTGCATTTCGTTCAAAAAATATTTCAGATTGAAGTGTTCAGATATGAAATTGTCTACGGGATCATTTCATGCCGTTTGTATTTTTGCTCATATCTCATTAAAAAAAACATAAAAATCAACGTAAAATGTTCACTCTTTTCTTTGTGGACATATAAGGGATCATATCACTCCGATACATTTTATGAATTTTATGAATCACTCATCGCTTTTTGCAATAATTGCCAACAAAGTTACTAGATCCCTTTAAAATAAAATCAAAGGCCTCTTCAGGACTTGTTGCGCGATGCGGCTATACGAGTAAAAATCAACGGCCTCTCCTGGTGCTGAGGGGTGTTGCGCGGTGTGGCTATACGAGTTAAAATCAACCTCTTCAAGAGCCAAGGGGTGTGGATAAGAGTCAAAATCAACGGCCTCTCCTGGTGCTGAGGGGTGTTGCGCGGTGTGGCTACAAGTTAAAATCAATGGCCTCTCCTGCATGGTATTGCGCGGTGCGGCTACAAGTTAAAATCGAAGGCCTATCCCGTCCCGCGGTGCGGCTATACGAGTTAAAATCAACGGCCTCTCCTGTGGCGGTGCGCGGTGCGCCTACGAGTTTAAATCAACGGCTTCTCCCGGTAGGTGTTGCGCACTGCAGTTACCCGTCTGCTCCTTAATCCACTGGGTGAAATCGGGCTCGATTATCGTGAAGACGCTGTACCTGTTGTTGATCGAGGAGCAGCCCTGGCCATAGGTGCTCACCCCGCCGACGATCCACGTCTCGACATCGCCGCGCTGGCACACGAGGGGCGATCCTCGATCACCGTTGCAACGAGGGTCTCTTCCAGAACTTGAAAGAAAACAAAATAATTATGTGTTTGTTTTTGTTTTCTCAAAAAGATCCTATAAGATGATTGTCACATATCACCAGATTGCGTAATACCTTGTTGTATTTGTATTAGCAGTGGAAGCATTTTGGAAAGGTTTCGGTTTTTCGAAGATCCCTTAAATTACGATTGAATAGTCATCGTGTACAAAGTCAGTGCAATGAGTGAACATAACCTTGTATTTTCTTGTATTACTCGGCCATATAACAAGACATTATTGTCATAATTATAGTACTCAGTGTCCATATTACCATATCTCAACAGTACACATTGTATCAACCATGCATTCATCACTTTTTGTACATGTCAACAAAGTTACTGGATCTCTTAATTTAAAGCAAAGCCAAAATGTGTTGATTGTTGATTAATTGGAATAGAAGTATGCTGATAAGTGGTTCAGAAATGTTTATATATCTTGGATTTAAAGAGCGATACTGACTCCCTATGCAGCATTTTATTTGTAGTCTTATAGTCATGTTGATTTACCTGTCTCTTAAGGCCAACTGCATATAAAGACTAATTTTTGTCTAACTCGGACGATCTTTAAAGACGTATTAGACTACAGTAATTACGTTGTATGTTAATTATATAAAGAGCAGGCCCGTAGCCAGGATTTTCCAAGGGGGTGCCTAATTAACCAAAACGGGACCGAGACTGATCGTGGCCAAGACCGAACACGTCTTAAAAGCGGGGGGGGGGGGGGGGGGGGGGGTTCAACAAGACCAATCGTTGCCTGTGAACACTGGTTTAGATAGCTAAGACCGATACAAAGTGGAACCGAGACAGATATAAAGTGGATCTTTTTTTTTTTTTTTTTTTTTTTTTGGGGGGGGGGGGGGGGAGTAACGTACGCACACAACGCACCCCCCCCCCCCCCCCCCCCTGGCTACGGGTCTGTAGAATAACATGAACATAAATAATTACTTTTGAGAGTAGTCGCCAAAACACGCCATCCGTTCTGTGATGGGAAAATGTGCTCCAAGATCACCGGGACTCTGCTCCGTGTACCACAGGGTACAGACACTCGGGTTGACTGGTGGCATGGGGTACTGTAACGGGACGGGGGATACATGTGCAGCACCCTCGTTCGCCGTTCCCCAGCCTAGAACGAAACAGTTCCGCAGGAAGTCGTTTTCTGAAATGTTAGAACAGCATAAAACACGGGAGTTATTGTCGTTATCATAATCGACATCGTGTTCTGAAATGTTAGAAACATTAGAAATGACGGAACGTGCTCTACATTGATTATCATTAATATTATTATCATCAATTTTTTTAGGGAGTAATCAGCGATTTTATCATCATCATCATAGCAACATTTTCTTCATCTGACATTTTTATAATCATCTTTATTAATTCCCATCATCGCCATCATCATCATCATATCATCATCATCATCATCATAATCATCATCATCATCATCATCGTCATCATCATAATCATCAATTCAACCATTCATAGGTCTCTTCTGCATCTGCAATGTAGTCATCATTATTATTGTCGTCCTCGCCATCATCATTGTCATCAATTTCACAATCATTATCGTAGGCGTCGTAATTACCATCTGGCAGACAGGTGGTCCTGACGCTGGTGTCGAGCTTCGCTGATTCACCGAGTCGCAACAGAGCAATGTCGTAGTCGTGCTCGGCACTGACGACGTTGTATTGGTCATGCACGATGATCTCCTTGACGAGGATCGTCTGCTCCCAACCTTCCTCCCGAGATGTGTTGTACTCACCGAGTGTCACGGACACCTTCAACGACATTTAGAAAACAAATCTTTAAAAAAATATATTTTAAAAGGATAGGTGAGTTCTGGTAAAGAGAGTACAGTATTGGTCAAACTGAATTTTAGTTACCAAAACCTACAATATTACATAGCAAACTAATAGTTATAACTCCACCATGCTCAAAAGGAGTAACAAAATAACAAATGACCAAGTAAAAAGCCTGTTATCGTTAAAAAAAGAGCCGTTAAAACTCAAAGGTCGCTTTCTATCCCCTTTCTATAAACTCATTGGTTTCAACCATTTTAAACAAAATATTGTACATGTGAGGTTTTGTTGAAATAGTGAATAGATAGAGAGATAATCAACAACTATTTAAAAACCTCTTTTGTACATTTTTTTGTATAGAGGAAGCATGTTTAATTTTCTTTAACGGCTGGTACAAAACTATCTAATAAATGTGGGGCCCCACAATTATTACAAAAAATAATGGTCATGTTTATGGATATTGCAGCCATTTCTGAACCGATTTTGATCAAATAAAGTTTATCATGTCATTAAAATTGTATACTCTTTAAATTTTAAAACTCAGATTTTCATGATCTCACAGAAAAATTAATTGTGTAGCGCCCTCTATACCAAAACTCAACTATCCCTTTAAATATCCATTATTGATATAACTAATGCTTACTCATGAGCGGGTCACTCATGTATAATGTAAGACGGGTATGTGCCACTTACAAGAACCCCGGAATGACTTGGCTTGGAAGTTGAGTAGCGCCAAGTCCATTATTCTTCTTATATTCAGCTCCTTGACCACCATATGAGGGTCTTCGTAGGTCTTTGGTAGCTTCAAGTTATTTCTGTACTTATATAGTCTGCTCCTTAGACCCCTTAACTCCCGTTTCATGGTTTTTGTAGGTCCAAAGACCCTATAAGTTGTGCTTGTAGTCGGCTCCCCGAAGACCGACATTTCAGAGTTCTATGCGGCCCACCCCCACCCCCGTCAAAAAATAATTCGAGTGCCCCCCCCCCCCCCCCCCCCCCAGGCTGATGGCCTCTTCTGTCATACTTTTTTGTATAGCTAGCTTTTGATGCAGTTGTATATAAATTCTTGATATAAATATTTCTAGTTCATATGCTCATACGGTATATCGAGAATGATCTAAAATGAATTTAAAAAGGGTAAAATGTTATGCTATTTTTGTTTTGTTCTCGCGCAAATAGTGGGTCTTTTTAACATTCCATATACCGATCATGCGTTATTGTGTGCCTTAAAATACAGTGGACACCCGGGAGCCCCAAGTCAAATTTAGGGACATGCATGACCCTACGACACTGAGCACCCCCTCCCCATTATTACCTCCACCCATCTACACAAATTGAGGGCAAAACAAACTTACATTCACGGGAACCGAGCCTGTGTCGGAAACTGCATACAATTTTCCATCAATAATGGTATAGTCAATGTTGTTCAGAAAGCAAGAAGCCGCAGTTAATACCCACTCCTGGCAAACCAACGCCCCGCTGCAGAGGAACTCACTGTCACCGGTGGGCGTGTCGCGGTGTATGATTGACAGCCAAGGCCACACCTTCTCCCCTGCGTGGTAGCCGTTGTTGATAAGGGGGTCTCCCTCGTGGAAGTTATCGGCCAATCCCAGCTTACCGCACTCCATGTGATCTGAGCGCGCCAAATTTGAAATTAATGCTTAATGTTTCAACATTGTAGAACTTTACGTAAAATTAAAGTTGAACACAACAATTAATATTTAATTAACGTTTTATATACTATGCATTGCGGTAAACAAGTTTATACATGTATCATGTAGATATATAATATCAATCATAGCATAGATTATATTTAAAGGGGTAGTTCAGTTTTGGTAGAGAGGGCGCTGCACAAAACAATTTGTTCGTGAGGTAATGACAAATTAAGTGTCGAATGTGAAAGAACATGCAATTTCAATGGCAGAATAAACTTTATTTGGTCAAAATCGGTCAGAAATAGCTGAAATATCAATAAATATATCCGATCGTATTTATTTGGGCCCCAAATAAATACGATGATTTTTTGAAGAAATAAAAAAAATGCTTGCACTTTTTCAAAATTTTTCAAAAGTAAATTTTAAATAGTTGTTGATGATCTCTCTATTTAATCAATATTTCAAAAAAACATCACATGCATAATTTTGTAGGAAAAATGGTTAAAACCAATGCCTCATTAGAGAGCGCCCCCCTTGTGTTTAAATGGCGCTTTTTTTTAATGATAACAGGCTTTTTACTTGGTCGTTTGTATTTTGTATACCTTTTCGAGCATGTTGGGGTTATGAATATTAGTTTGTAATGTTAATGTGCAGGCTTTAGTTACTGAAGTTCAGCCTTACCAGAACTGTACTACTCCTTTAAACAACATAATGATAATTTTGTACAAGTTTTTAAAAAGTAATAACAGCTTTGTTAACTGATGGGTGGTAGCTTAACCAATACGTTTGCTTGGTTCCTCTAAAGAGCTTCAATGGAGGGTCCTGCTTGACATCGGTACACCTGTCATCGGGAGACATACCACACTCAATACACCCAGGGTGGAATTCCCATTGACTATTTTAACAATTGAAATCAATTGGTACAATTGGTACCAATTGAAAATTACCAATTGAAATAAATTGATAATCAAAGACCATGCATATAATGGAAAATTAACAATGGATACCAATTGAATTTAATGGGTACCCATTGAAACCAATGCCAATGGGTACCCATTGAATTCAGTTTCACTGGGTACCCATTTCATTCAATTGGTACCAATTAGAATTTCAATTGGTACCCATTGAATTCAATGGGTACCCATTATAATTTCAATTGGTATTTCGTCCTGGGCATGCAGAGCTGAGCATGCACTGTTTTTCCAACCTGTAGAGCATGTTATATATTAGTCGCAATAGGTATGTTTCTTACCTGTGTTGTTATTTGATATCAAACTGGTCAATGTTTCGAGATCGTCGAAGTTTCGGATGTGGAAGAAGTGACTTGCAGAGGGGGTGGAGGCGATTCTCTTAAGAGCCCTCTCATCAATCAGGGGGCCGACGGCGACCACAAAAATGTGAACTCCTGAATGCACCAATCAGGAATAAACAGTATAGAGGCAGAACATTGTATGACTACAAGAACATTATTTTTCAAGTTATAAATGGCGAATGAATATGTTGTTAAAAGAGAAGACCAAACAAACTGACTTCTAAAGTACTTAATATACAGCTTACTTAATAATGATAAGATAAACATCTATACGCATCACATGAGGTCACGATTAGAGGCAGAACATTGTATGACTACAGCAACATTATTGTTTAAGAGTTATAAATGGCGACTGAATATGTTGTTAAAAGAGAACACCAACAAACTGACTAGCAAAGTACTTAATGTACAGCATATTCAATAATGATAAGATAAACATCTATCAGTATCACATGAGGTCACAATTAAAGACACTGTGTCATCGCGTCAAAATGGCGTCCTTCAGAGACCTCACAAATAGGTTCCATGTCCTATGCGCGTAACACAACACGCGCCAAGCGCTCAATTTAAGCGCGTAGAGAATTGCGTTGAACGAGTGTCGCGCTAACACTGAATCCCCCGGAATCCCTTCTGTGTTCCACAAAATCCTTAGTTGAACTTTACTCTAAGTTGGACCTAACTATTATGGAGAGCCATTTGTAGCCTTGCAATAAAATATACTTAAAAAAAAAAAGAAGACATTTGCAACAATTTTTCATAGAACTAGTAAGTGGCTATCCATACTTAAAGGAGGGGGAAAATCCCGGCTTTGATTCAGGTTTATAGCTTTAAATATGTGCCTTTATTGATATACCACACTCTTTTTTTCAAAGAAATCCTTAAGTTGGGACAAAAAGGTAAATTTCATGCAACTTTTTTGCTTTATTTCGCATCGGCGTTCCATGCTCCTAAAAAAAGTCATTTATAGCAGAGCGGGAATGAGCGCACGTGTCACCCGATTCATGACATCACATGCAGACCGCAACGCGGAGGAATGTGCATTGTTTACATGCAGAGCCTATGACTTGCTTGTAAAACAAACTCGTTTTTGCTTGTAAATTGAGGTTTTACTGAAAATGCTTAAGAATTGCTAAGAAATGAATTATAGCAGGATGCAGCTACACATCTGAGTGTATATCGTCCATGATATAAACCTGAACAAATGTTTGCAAATATTAAATACAAATGGAAATAATATATCTGTGTCAACGTGAGTATTGCACTCAGCGTGTACGTCTATGACCGAGCTAAACTGCGATTGCCTGTAGGTGACGTCACAAAGATGACGTAATTTTTTGTTCGCCCGGGACTCAGTTTTTTTTACGGGGGTTCCGAAAGTGAATTTACAAGTTGATTTTTTTTATTTTACCGGGTTTTCCCACGAGGAAAATATGTTTGTATTAGTAATCTTCATGAAAATCTACCTTAGATACAGTAAAACCCAATTTTGAGGCAGTTTTCTTGTCACCATACCTTTAAGAGTTAAGTTCATATTTGTGAAACACCCGCTGGCTCTGGTACAATGGCGCTGCAAGGGCGCTGTCCCGGCCCGTGAGCATGCGTGAATTCGACGATGCAGAACTTTACTTTCAAGGGAAACAAGAGCTGGAAATGTCGCTTACTGATACTAATAAGTCCGTCATTTCCATCACTTTTGGTCGTATATTTCCTATCGTGTACTATCACTAAAAACATAATTTTTTTGAAACCACTATCATCATCTTACAATAAAAAAGTAATACGTAACCAATGCCATAGCAGCAGATTCAACAACAGCGGTTACATGATCTCTTTTTTGTTAGCGCACGCTCAGATGCGATCAGATGAAGTTTGATGTGGTACCATTGGAAAACATTACATCTTCCAGTGGCGGGTCATTCAAAACAGTTGATGGTGTGAAAACCATTGATTATTTCCATTATAAGTCATGCCCAAGGGGAACTATACGACTTAGAAACAGAAACTATGCAATTATCAGTAACAGCAAGCGAACAGTCCAGCGTTTCGTCCCCCTTTAAGGGGTAGTACAGTTTTGGTAAGGCTGAACTTTAGTAACCAAAACCTGCACAATAACATAAAAACTAATAGTTATAACTCCACCATGCTCGAAATGTATACAAAATTACAAACGACTAAGTAAAAAGCCTGTTACCATTAAAAAAGAGCCATTCAAACACAAGAGGGCGCTCTCTAAAAAGGCATTGGTTTTTTTAATGCAAAATTATTCATGTGATGTTTTGTTGAAATATGATTAAATAAAGAGATCATCAACAACTATTTAAAAACCGCTTTTGAAAAAGTGTAAGCATTTCTTAATAATTTGTTTCAATCATCGAATACATCTGGGGCCCAAAATTATTACGATCGGATATAGTTATTGATATTTTAGCCATTTCTGAAACGATTTTGACCAAATGAAGTTTATTCTGCCATTGAAATTGCTCGTTCTTTCAAATTCGACACTCAGTATTTTATTACCTCACAAAAAAATTGTATTGTGCAACGCCCTCTCTACCTAAACTGAACTACTAGGTCATACCCTGATTGTCCTTCAGGTCTCTGGCTAGGATCTCCGGGTCAGCTGTGTTGTGGCGTCCGTCGGTAAAGATAAAGAGCACACGCCTGGATCGAGGCCTCATGAGTCCGACAAGAGCGGAAGCGTTGTTCTCTTGTTGTTGGTCAGGGGGTAGGAGAGAATTGACTTTCTCCAGACCTTCCTTCAGAGCAGTGCCTCCACCGAGATCGTCCTGTGTGGGAAGTTAGTTCGCAAGAGAAATTAGTTTCGAAACAAAATTAAAAAACGACATTTGACAAATAGGAAGAAGAAGAAGAGGATTGGAACCACGGTTCCCAAAAGTTCCCAGTTGATTCATGTGTTTGGGCAGCGACTTGGAGAGAATTTACTTACTCCAGACCTTTCTTCATAGCAGTACCTTCGTCGAGACCGCCCTGTGTGGCGATGAGTTTCATTTGAAGTGAAAAACAAATTCAGTCAAAATTGTTGGACCTTATATTTTCAACTTTATTTTTTTACCTCAGAAAAGGGCACAACTTTGCAACGCATGCAGCTCATTCAAAGATGTAATTTTGCACTGCAGGGTAGAGCGAAAAGTTGCACCGTTAATAAAAGGTGCAAAGTTGCATGTTGTGAGTTCAGAGTTGAACGGTACGAGTGCAAAATCGCCCACCCCCCAACCGTGAAAAAAAAAATACGACAATGCATCTCGGAGGGAACTTCGACCGTTAAAATTGTGCCTAGAAAATGATGCAAAATTTAACCTTTTTTCTGACAATGTCTTAGTGTGTCCTAGACGATGTAAAATCGTCGAAAATATTTATTTTGATTACTGATAGGATTGCTGTCTCTGTGTGTCGGTGAGTCAGCCGCAATCAATACCTCGACTTCAACAATGAACACGGTCTATATTAAAATAAATTGAAAGATATATAACATAATCCTCTGGATAACAATTTTTAAAGAACGTATTACATTATTTACAAAATGAAAGCACATTGTGCATTTATATTGGTATCAAATATTCATGATATTTCGGATTTTACGCCTAAATCCCAGACAATGAATAAAAATCAATCAATTAATTAATAGCAACAAACCATGGCAACCATAGCAACAAACCGTAAGGGTGTCGAGTCCTTGGAACACCTTCTCCTTTGTGTTGAAATCTTCAGTGAAGCGGAATTTGATTTCGGCCGTGGTCGCGAACGCAATGGCTGCTACGCGAGTCCCTCCTGTAGGAGATTGGTATTAGAATATTTGTTTTATGGGAATTAAGATAAACGTTTTAAAACCTCGACAAGCACTGCGAGGGTAGCGTGTATCTTCTCATTATCATAATTTGTTGTAACGTGTTATAGGCTGGTCTTGTCAGTTTGATTGATACACTTCGGAGAAACGTAGATATGGGGTCATGGGGTACGCCCCCCCCCCCCCCCCCCACCCCACACACACACATAATGGTAAGATTTTGTGCAAGACTCATGTTCTAGAAGCTAGAATGATAACGATGTATTTTACAAGGGGGCAGATACCCAGCTAGCCACCTGACGTTGGGCCGATGTCGGAATTTGGTTGCCGGATGTCGGCATATCGCCGTTGGCTCGAGGTTAAAATGACCGCCAGCCCAACATCGTCACGACGTCATTTTTTTGATATATTGGCATAACGTCATTTTCCGACAATGGCCCAACATCATCTCATGACATGATGTTGGGCCATTGTCGGAAAATGACGTTATGCCAATATATCACAAAAATGACGTCGTGACGATGTTGGGCTGGCGGACATTTTAACCTCGAGCCAACGGCGATATGCCGACATCCGGCAACCAAATTCCGACATCGGCCCAACGTCAGGTGGCTAGCTGGGTAAGAGCCCCGGTAAAAATGTGGCCCGTTCACCCATGTCACCACTGTAAATGTCATAGGCCTACTAACTTGTGCCCATTGAGAAAATAAAGTCCACCCCTGGTGCATTCCCTTATTAAAACAAAAACGAAACTGTTACAATCAACATTATATATTTCAGCTCATATAAAAAATAAAAAAAACTCTAATTGTATAATTATACAGAGTTCAATTTAAATGCACGAAAAACAAGACTAAAACTGTTTTTTAACAAACATAACTAATCGGACATTTAAACAATCAAAATGATGAAAAGTGATAGATATGGCTTTCATTTCGTAGAACTGTACGCATTTTAAGACGCGGGTGGCATAATGTGTAGTAAATATAGTATAATATTTAGGGCCGAATTCTCATCAGTAGCACATATTTATTTCAGGATCAAAAAGGCATAACTTACGGCCACTTTTATTCAACATTTGAATTGTAAGCTATCAAAATAGAACCATTTTAATAGAAATGCATGAATCCTGGGTGTGTGTGTATATTGTTTTGCTCATCTATCACCTGGCAACGAGTGTTAATTTTATTGGCAGGGTTTGCACGGGTCCCTTGACTCCCTTCTCATTGTGCAATGGTACATGCACTATACCCCTCGAGTTGCGAGTAACCGTTACCTTTTTCATACGACACGCCGAATTTCGTGATCACCTGCTTGGTGAAGTTAAGGGCCAGCTGGAAATCCCCGGCGTGTATGCTCGACGACCGATCGAAGGCGAAGACGAGGTCCAGTCCGACGCGCTGGCCCCCGCTACGCCCCAGCCTGCGACTCTCGGGACTCGACATCGTTTCCAGCGCAAAACGGTCGATGAGCCCCGTCTGGATATCAGCCGCAATGTCGGAGAGGGTCTTCGGGGCTACGTGTTAGAATGATAATAGTGACGATGAGTTTGATGCTGATTTTATATTAACGAAGATCATGGTGACGACGGTGATGATAAACTCCAATTGTTGTACGTCCAAGCTCGCATACTTGAGCATGACATATAAGATCTCGCCAAAACCGTGTAATTAATGCAGGTTGGCAATCATTCCATTCGGTGTTCTCGCCATTTTGACTGGTACATGTATCATGATATTGAAGAGCGACTCTGAGAGGTTCATACAACCACTCTCGATTAGACCATAAAGAACTATCCACGCCCACCATTAACTTGTAACTCAAAAATTCTGACGGAACATGAATGAACATGACATTTATTGTAAAAACAAAGAAATACATAAGGTGTGCCCCCCAATAATTCTGCGTGCCCCCCCCCCCCCCCAATCAATCCGACCACGCTACGCCACTGTGCCTATGGCTAAGACAGTTGTCTTATCTTATCTGGCGCGGAGTAAGTAACTACTAAATAAAGCTTTTGAATTTTCAACGGCTATCGGTTTTAGCCGAGACCCTTTTATAAAACGGGGCCCAGTACTTGAACTTTAGGCATAATTTCACCTCGTCACACTTACCTCGACACACTGTGGTTTGTCCAGACCAATACCCGTTCTCGAGGCATAGTCGTTGAGCACTACCCCCCAGTTCGTACCCCTGGTCGCACGAGAAGTGGACACGACTCCCTTCTCTCCAATCCGACGCGGTTATATAACCATGAGCAGGGGCGGTCAGCTCGCTACATTTGACTGAGAAATCTAAATGAAGAGTAGAGAAGAACAAAGCCCGAATGATAGAAGTAATGATGCATTATTTGGTGCTGATCTATAATCTATACATAAAGTTATGATGTAATGGTACTCGGTGGTCATTCAGGGGGCACAGCCTTGGGGACGTGCGCCCAACCCCCCCCCCCCCCCCCTTTCCCTCGATACTCTGACAAACAATACAAAATGAGGGGACAATAAAGACATTCATAAGGTGTGCACCCAGCCCCCTCCCCCCCCCCCCCCCCCCCATAATTGACCACGCTACGGCACTGATGGTACTGCTTTTGGAAATTTAGAAACAAAGTTATTATGTAATGGTGCTGATCGAGAAAAAAAAAACAATTCTAATATATTGCTGTTTATTTTTAAAAATCAAACAACAGTAATAATAATAGAATTGTATTGCAACCATAATTTCTGTCGTCGTTTCTAGTTTCTATTGTAGCGATAACAACGACGTCAACGATGGTGCTCAAGTTTTTGATAAACAGTAAATAAACAGTAACCACACTTCGTTTCAATAGTGACTTATAGGAAGGGGGTTTCTCATCGGTCCGGGATGTCCCCTCTAGCCCCCTCCCCCTTCCCTCCCCGTCCCCCCTATCTCTCCCCTGCCACCATCCCCTTATCCGTGGGTAGCTATATACGGAAGGCGGGGAACGTACCCCCTATTATTACAAAAAAAGGGGAAATCCTTTACAAAGGGTGTGCCCCCTATAATGTGTGTGCCCCCAATCGGTCCGATCATGCGCTTTGTACGCCATTGACCCCATATTGCCATACAGGCATAACCTTCCCCATGGGCCCTACGAGTGTCACGTGACTCGTCTGAATGCCTGTTTGCCATCTTGGAGGGGTGTTGTTCAAGGTGTTTTCACTAATCACTTCCTCTATTTTAGCATTTATTTCATTTTATTTTTTTTTAGATGCTAAAATGTATGTCAGTGTTTAATGAATGTCCTAGGATATAGTGGTCATCCTTCGCTCTTTACACTAAACGGCCCGGGTTCGACATTATAGGCTGCGTATCTCGGATGGTGATGATACAGTTCGGTCCCAGACGTTAATAATCATAATTGATTGAACTCGTCTGCAGAAAAGTAAGAAGAAGAAGAAAAAGAATAAAGGGATAATGAACCAACCTACCTCTGCAGGCTACTGGCTGGCATTCTCGGCGACTCCTTGCCCCCACCCAGCGGCCGCGGCGGCAGACCAGCTCCGAGCAGCCTTGAAGAGAGTACCCGTTGTTGCAACCGTATTCGAGCTTCCTGTCCGTTCGGTAGACGAAATAACCGTTCTCGGGGACCGACAGCTCCTCACAAGGGAGTGTGTCAACTGGTAGAGGCGGAAAAATAAACAACGTGATGAGAAGTTGAAAACTGGAGTTTATACTATTGTATAAAAGAACATAATAGATGGGCCGATCACCGGGCAATCTGGGGCCAATCTTACATAATTATTGTAGTAAAAAAAGTGGATTGCGTGCATCTGCGTGTGTGCGTGTGTGCGTGTGTGTGTGTGTGTGTGTGTGTGTGTGTGTGTGCGTGTGTGTGAGTGTGTGTGTGTTAGGTTTAGGGTTAACCTTACACAAAATAATAAAAAATAAACAAATAAACAAATAAACAAATAAATAAGCAAAACATAAAAGGTGTGTGTGTGTGTGGGGGGGGGGGGGGGGGTATACTGTGGTTTGTGTGCAGAACTTGTGTTTGTGCTTACATCTGTATGGGCGCGTGTATAAATGTGTGTATGGGTGAGTGTGTGACGTGTGAATGTGTGCAGCTAGGTATGAATGTGCAGGTGTTTATATGTTTATGTGCGTGTATGTGAGTGTGTGGGTGTATGTATGTGTGTATGTGTGTGTGGTTGTATGTATGTATGTATGTATGTGCATGGGTGCATATGTATTTGTTCCTGTGTGCGCGCACTCAAGCATGCACACGAACAGTATGCGTGTGTACATGACTGTTTGGACTAGGAGGTTGCAGATGGGAGGGGGGGGAAAAGACGCACCTTCACACGCTGTCCCATTCCCGATGAAGTTGTCCCGACACACGCAGTCGAAGGACCCTTCCGTGTTGTGACACTGGGCATCGACGTGACACCTCAGCTCGTTTGGGGGTAACAGTCTGCCCCCCTGGCACGATAGCTGTTCTGAATGGAGCTGCAGTAGGGGTTGTAGATCAGGAATATTTTCCGCCTCGTAATCGACGACCGCGGGGGTTGATGACCAGGATGGAGCGGAGTCTTCGACGTGGTCATTCTCGTCGACGTCGCCTGACGGTAGGAATGGCGCCACGCATTCGTCGATATCTGAACGCAGAAAACGGAGACATCGAAACAGGAATCATCATCAAAGAAGAGAGAGAGATAGATTGATCTGTGTCACATCGTTCTATTCCGAACATTTTAAAGTCTTTGTCCCAATCTTTATACATGTGTATATATTTAATAGCATCTAAGTTATGATAATTCGTTCTAGGCGATGCAAGCGATGAAAGCACACTTTTGTGTTGGGCGTTGCCGCGTTTCCCAATACTGCTATGCACAATTAGGCGTTGGTTGTCGTTTTATTAGTTTTAGGTCTATAACTTCACAAAAAAGACATTTCAAGCCCTAATTGCTTTCATATAAGACAATAAACTCGCAACTTTTGAAATGTGGCTTACAAAAGAGGGAATGTCCCTTTAATATTATACTTATCATGATTATTCTCGGTAGGCACTTGCCATCTTTTATATCAGTGTGCCCCCTCCCCAAGTAGCTTTATTACCTTTAGACACACATGCACAAACACAACTTTTGGTGATCTAGTAAATTTAAAATATTTTTACAAAAATGATGCTTGAAAATCGTCCGGGAATGTTTTTTCAATGCAATCTAAATATAGTTATCCATAATAAGGGAGACATTTATAGAAAGAAAAAAAAAACTATTCCATTATGCTTATACCATAAAGCCTCCCCCGGGGGGGGGGGGGGGGGGGTCTGTCCTGATTGAAAGGGGGGTATCATGCGTGACCAAGAAAACGAGTAATTAGGGTGGTCTTTCACGATCAGGCGAGATACTCGAGTATCTCGTTTATAGGGTCTCAAAATCACCCAAAATCAGGAAATAGGGTATCTATTTTAGGCTGATGAATTACTCGTTTAGGGTCTCAAAAACTCAGCTTACTTGCTTAGGGTATCAAAAATAGTTATAACTTGCTTAGGGGTTTACAAAAAATTGATTACTTGCTTAGGGTATCAAATTACCGATAATCATACTTGCTTAGGGTGTATTTTTTGCACCACGCAAATACTCGTTTAGGGTGCTTTTGGCAAGTCCTTGGTCACGCATGATACCCCCCTTTCTATGAGGACAGACCCCCCCCCCCCCCCCCCGGGAAAGCCTCACAACAAGGTTCAGGACAAAACAGTGTGGAGTCTTTTATTTATTTTAGTTAAATCTAACAAAGTTAAAATGGGTAATTGGATGTGGTTTGGCAAGATTGGTAAATCGAAGATTTTATTACTGTATTATCATTATTATATAGATCATATTGCTATCTTACCAGTGCATGTGGGTATCTCGCTCGTGAATTCGCCGGTCGACAGGCAGGTGATATTCTCCGGACCTTCCCTGACATAGCCCTGGTTACAGCACGCTCGTATTACCACACCGATGCCCACCGTATCCGGCCTGCTAACATGGTCCGGAAAGACGTAGCTACCACTCTCCAGCGAGAGGTCGGCTGTTGCACAACCACCTTCATAATGGTTGAAAAATAAGGCACCATATCATGATTTTTGTTTCATTTATTAATGTGATTGATACATTTGTGACCGATACCGACACACATATCCATCATACACACAAACTCATTAAAACATATACGCACAAAACATATACAGAACAGTACAGCACAAGTTATTTGTATTCCTCCATATTATATACATACAGTGCGAGTCAAAATAAACGAAACCGGAATTTGATAGCTTATAAAGCCACAATTCTAAATATAGCTATGTTGATATTGGTTTCATGTTAAAGCTTTGGAAATTGCCTTTAAAATGATAATTTAGGCTGCTTATCTCGGATGGTGATGATAAAGTTCGGTCCCAGACGTTGATAATCATAATTGATTGAATACGTCTGCAAAAAAGGAAGAAAAAGAATAAAACGAATAAAGGGATAATGGACCAACATACCTCTGCAGGCTACTGGCCGGCATTCTCGGCGACTCATTGGCCCCACCCATTGGCCGCGCCGGCAGACCAGCTCCGAGCAGCCTTGGAGAGAGTACCCATCGTTGCACCCGTATTCGAGCCTCCGGTCCGTACGGTAGACGAGGTGACCGTTCTCGGGGACCGACGGCTCCTCACAAGGGAGTGTGTCAACTGGTAAAGGCGGAAAAATAAACAACGTGATGTGAAATTTAAAAACTTGAGTTTATACTATTGTAAAGAAAGACAAGATAAGAACATAATAGATGGGCCGATCCCCGACCAATCTGTGGCCAATTTGATCGAAAAAAAGACCAGAAATAACCCTGCCAACCATAATGACATAGATGTGTGTTTGTCTATGCCTTACCAAACCTAAAATTAAAACACTTTACTATACCATTTGAATGATTGTAGCTATTAGACAATACCGCTTGTTTAGTATATGAATAATTTTAAAAGTTTATCAACATTAGACAAATCGTAAAACCATTAACCTTGATTTACGTAAAATACAGTCATAAGATTATCCACGGAGATCAATGTTGCCTAGCAACAGCATTTAGCCTAGCAACCATGCACAATAATTATGTATTGCGACATGCCTTGAGTGAGATATGAGTGAAGGTCACTATATGTTAAGTAAATTGTCGGATATGATCGGAAAGTAGATAAATATTGTCACAAAGAAGTATATTAATTCAAAATTGATCTTGCTTTTTTTCGAATTCATGCAAGTATTGCTTTTAATTGTATCTTCCATTAGACAACGCGTCTATCAAGCCTATCAATAAACGGGGGGACATTAGTTGAATTATTTCTAAATTTCAAAATGTTCATCTGTTAATTTTTATAGCTAGTCGTTGACTTCACTTGGCGCCATCAAATGTGTTACTCCAAATAAACCGCAAAGCCCCACTTTTCCTTGTGTTCGCCAATAATCATAGGTGTACCCAAGGGAGTGGGTGTTCTGGGATTCAAACACCCCCCTTGGAAACACCAGCTTGGACGGAAAAATCACTGTTTTGTGCATGGTGTTCACCTCCCTTTAGTTTTTTGTTGGTCTCAGGCCCACTTTTACGGGTCTCGAGTTCACTTTTCATCGGTCTCGACCATATTAACCAATAGTCTCGGAACCCCCCCCCCCCCCCGAGGACACAACTTCATCAGTGGTCTCGGCCTCAGCCTCGAAATTTGTTGCCCCCTCCCCCCCCCCCCCCCCCCCCCCCCCCCCGCTTACACAACTCTCAACAAGTGGTCTCGGCCTCTAACAAATTTGTCGACGGAATAACTCCCCCCTTGAAACAATCCTGGGTAAGCCAATGGCCGATGTAATATAGACAGGTTTTTTCGAGCTGAACCGGAGTTACTATGGATGGAGTCACTACTGTCACTAATTCATTGAAAACGGCTACAACTCGATTCCAAAGGTTCGTTATTCCGAAGGTTCGATTATTCCAAAGGTTCGTTATTCCGAAGGTTAGTTATTCTGAAGGTTCGTTAATCCAAAAGGTTCAATAAGGATCACATTTCATTTTCGATTAACGAACCTTTGGAATATCGAACGCAATTTAATTTTCGGATAAACGAACCTTCGGAATATCGAACCCTATATTTCATTTTCGGATAAACGAACTTTCGGAGTATCGGTTATTCGGAATAACGAACCTTCAGATTAATGCAACATAATGTTCGGAATAACGAACCTTCGGCTTCCCATTTATAAAAAAAAAATATGCATGACTTGGATTTCTATGAAAAAGTAGTGAGCAGGAACAACGATATTTCAAATCGAATAAACTAAGATAAATTAAGTGTTTCATGAAAAGAAAGGCGTCGATACAACGCCTTATATTACAAAGTTTATGTAATTATTTGTTTCGTTTCAATATGACGTAGATAAGGGTGAATTTTAAGGTTTAAAATATGATAATAAAACAAGAATTTTATGATTCATGTTTTCTTTATAAAATGATATATCAAATGTGCTTGCGTCTCGGTAATTTTTACATCATTGGAAAGAGAAAAGCATTGGCTCAGATACTACACCATTCATATATTTATTCATTTTTTAGAATAGTCCGGAGCTAGCAAAATATCACAAGATGTTAAAAAATTACTGTGAATTTACACATTCCAGCTCTGTTATTGGCTTATTCAACATCACGCGCGACTTGTGGGGCTATTCAACCAAGACCGCATGGTGACAAACCGGGCAATATCAGGTGCGAATGACTGTTGCTATGGTTACCTCAGCAACAGTGGTCATTAGTTGAATGAGCCAATCATAGAGCTGGTATTTCCGAAATCGCAGTGATTTTTTGATCCCGTGTGATATTTTGCTAGCTCCTGACTGTTCTAAAAGGTTAATGAATATGTGAATCGGTTCTCATCAAAAACGAGACTTTACCCTTTCCAATGATGTAAAATTTACCGAGACGCAAGCATTTATAATAAGTTATTTTACGATATGATAGTGTGGAACATTTTTGCATTTCGTATCCTCTTTTTAACCTTAAAATTCACCCTTTTATCTGTGACAGATTGATAAGAAATAAATAATAATATGAACATTAATATGTTAGTCGTTTAATGAACACTTTTCTTTCTATGGAACATTCGATTTATCCTAGTTATTTCGATTTAAAACATCGGTGTCTTAGCTCAGTACGTAGAAAGATGACACGTACAGGTCGATCAATTAATTATAAATTCTTCAATTCTACCTCATTATCTCGGCAAGTGCATTGAAGCTGTGTTGCTTGAGGAGTTTGACTTATCCATGGCGAATTGGCGTGCATCACACGGTCTTTGCATGACCTTAGCTTAGTGTTCCCATTATGGACAGGTGTATTCTAAAGGCAGAATACCAGTGAATACCAGTGTAGGCAGTAGCCAGAAGCTCGAATTGTTGCACATAAAGGTGCTTGGTTTACCAATAAGGGCATTACTGGAGCTTCCGTTCCTGTCCAGCTTCGTCATATGGACATTGTTTGTCAGAGATTTGTGTAAGCCGGACAGATTTGTGTAAACTCTATCAATATATACTCCGCAAAAAAGAAACAGGACACCTATTTAACCCTATCCCATTGGGTTATTTTGGGGACTTGAGTCCATTAGGGGGGGGGGGGGGCATTTTGGCCCCCTCCCCTCCTCCAATCTCGGCAACGAATGGACCGATTGACTTGAAAATTGGCACATACGTTAAACAAGTCAAGTAGAATAAGAATTTCAAAAGAAAAAAAATGGACCATTATTTTTTTTTTTTATAATTAATTAAAATTTTGAATATGCAAATTTTTGACGAATTTGGGGGAAAATTGGGATTTTCATCTAAAATCAAGAGAAATTACAGGATTTCTTCAGGTTTTCTGTAAAAATACTTTCAAATGATGTAATTCATCATATTCGTGTTTTTTATGGTGATAAAATTTATCACTAATTTGCATTAATTATGCAAATATGCAAATTAGTAATCCCGGATTTACCCACATTGTTTTAATTCTTATGTATTTTATTGTTTTTATTGTTTTTGTTGTTGTTTTTTAAGAAGAATTTATCTCTGAAGTGTATGAATTAAACTAATAACAAAGAAATAATGAAAATTATAATTCAATGTACAACAATTATAACAAATTTGGAGTTTACATGGCATCGGATATATGAATTACATAGAAACCTGTACAAAAATTGCATTTTTTTTTTGTGACGGTTGAGCAATTATCGACCTCTAAAATCAGTTCTACATGTCCGACCGGGATACATTATATATCAAAACATGCGGGAGACTTAAGAGAAAAAAGTCATGAAGTTTGAACGTGAAATTCCAATCAGTCTAGATGCACGTCGAAAAAAACGACAGGGGGGCCAAAATGCCCCCCCCCCCCCCTATAATGGGATTAGGGTTAAGACAAAATATCTCATATTTATTTACGATAACATATATGTTATTGTATATTAAATTAAAGATAAAATGACCTTCTTCAATATTGGAATAGAATCCAGATGAAATCATTCATGTATGACTTATTGTCACGGTCAATTAACCACCACAAGGTCTGTTTTAAAAAATAGCAAAGATTGAACATCCATTCAACCATATAAATGTTGATAAGCACAATCTGAAACGCTAAAATCATGACATGGCAGAATCTTTTATTACAAATGTGATATTTTTTATTTTCATCTCAATAATAAAGTATAAATGAAGACAAATTGTGAACGTTAAAGGTTTTATATCCATCCAAATGTAACAAAATGGGGAATTCCATGGCAAAGGTTTATTCGTCAAAACCACAGTTTGTGCCCCTATTTCAACATTAAACTTGGTATAAAGTATTCTCAAGAATTTTAAAACAATTTTAAAAGTTTGTTTTATGCATTGACATGCTCAGAATTAGAGCTTGAGCAACCAGAGACGACCTAGTTGATGCCTTGGTAGCTCAAGCGCCAATTTTTTGGTCGCTATACACAGGTTTAAATGTGCGTCGGGACCCAAATGGGAGGGTCGCTGGTCGCGTTAGGCAGGTGGTCGCATTACGCAGGTCGCTTAACACATTTTTTTAAACAGATTTTCAAAAACCCAACATTTTTGGATTCAGTACCCTTCATACGTTCAGAAAATAGTTTCAACTCATTTTCCATAACTTTAGCCTTATTGTCACGTTGAGGCCATACATTTTGATCGCCTTACGCTTCACCGAACACAACCTATTATCTAAAGTCATGAAAAAACTACCCGTGTCCAAGTTTGCCGTTGTTTTGTTCCATCATGAATGGATGCGTCTGTTTACCGTTTTTTCAAAAGAACATTTTAAGAATATTCGTTGGTGAATTAAAGGGGTAGTTTAGTTTGGGTAAGGCTGAACTTTAGTAACCAAACCTGGACAGTAACATTATAAACTAACTCCACCATGCTCGAAAGGTATACAAAATTACAAACGAACTAAGTAAAAAGCCCATTATCATTCAAAAAGAGCCATTAAAACACAAGAGGGCGCTCTCTAAAAGGGCATTGGTTTTAACCATTTTTCATACAAAATTATGCATGTGATGTTTTATTGAAATCATGATAAAATAGAGAGATCATCAACAACTATATAAAAAACGCTTTTGAACATTTTTGAAAAAGTGTATGCATTTTTTGAATTTTTTGAAAAATGCATTTAATTATTTGGGCCCCAAATAATTATAGGTTCAGATATATTTATTGATATTTCAGCCGTTTCTGGACCGATTTTGACCAAATTAAGTTTATTCTGCCATTAAAATTGCATGTTCTCTCAAATTCGACACTCAGTTTTTCATTACCTCACAAAAAAATTGTGATATGCAGCGCCCTCTCTACCAAAACTAAACTACCCCTTTAAAACAAAATACCAGCTGGTTGATAGTGTTTTTTATGTTCATCAAGGTGGAAGGGGATCCCCTACCCTCCTCCCATCAGAGACCCCACTGTTTGGAGGCAGGGGGGCCCTGAATAAGACATGTAGGATGAAGTTATCTTTGAAAATCAGACAATAGATGCAACCATTCACAAAACAACAGAACTGCAGACTTGGATACGGGTAGTTTTTGCATGACTTTGAATAATTAGGTCGCGTTTGGTGAAACGTGAAGTGATCAGAATGGATGAAATATCATTCTAAAGGCAATTCCCCAAGCTTTAACATGATACCAAGATCAACATAATTATATACTCCATACAAAAAGAAACTGGACACTTGTATAAGTTAACATATTTCATATATATGTACGATAAAGTGTACATTACCATATATCAAATTAAAGGAAATGTAGTCCTCTTAATGCAGGGCGTAAGTTAGATGTGGAATCGTTCATGCATGAAACGCCATGGTCAATTAACAATAGCAAGGTCTGTTTTCAAAAATAACAAAAATAATGGAGGACCACACCATTCGACTGAAATGATAGTAAGCGTTGTACTTTTAAAAAAATATGTGCGGGGCAAGTAAATTATGACATTATTTAACTTTATTGTTATGAACACACTCTGAAAATACACATTTTTCAATAAAACAGGGCCAGGTTATGAGATAATTGTTAACATACTGGTCTGTCTCTGTCTCTGAGGCATAAAGCTTGTCTGTTTCATATATCCCCTGCAATTTTAACCATAGTTACCAAGAGTTACCAAGAGAAATGACTGTCCAACTGTTTGACCAAGGGTGATATCATGTTTTGAAGATCTTTGGACTACGGTAGAATTCTTGAAAAGAATTTATACCATTTTTCATGCCGATATAAGTGCACAAACTGTGGTTTCGATTAATAAACCTTTGCCATGGAATTCCCCATTTTGATACATCAGGGACCCTTTTCCGTATACTGCTCTTTTTAATTTCAACCTAAAAAACAAAAATATGAATTAAAGGGGTAGTTTAGTTTTGGTAAGGCTGAATTTTAGTAGCCAAAACCTGCACAGTAACATTATAAACTAATTGTTATAACTCCATCACGCTCGAAAGGTATACCAAATTACAAACGACTAAGTAAAAAGCCTGTTATCATTCAAAAAGAGCCATTAAAACACAAGAGGGCGCTTTTTAAAAAGGCATTGGTTTCAACCATTTTTCATACAAAATTATGCATGTGATGTTTTATTGATATAATGATTAAATAGCGAGATCATCAACAACTATTTAAAAAACGCTTTTGAAAATTTTTGAAAAAGTGCAAGCATTTTTTTATTTTTTTCTAAAAATCATCTAATTATTTGGGCCCCAAATAATTATAAGATCAGATATATTTATTGATATTTCAGCCGTTTCTGGGTCGATTTTGACAAAAATAGAGTTTATTCTGCCATTAAAATTGCATGTTCTCTCAAATTCGACACTCAGTTTTTCATTACCTCACAAAAAAATTGTGATGTGCAGCGCCCTCTCTACCAAAACTAAACTACCCCTTTAACAATATAGAAAGCTGTCACATTCATCTAAAGTGAGGAGAAATCCCGAAACCAACATACACACACACGCACGCACACGCACACACATACACACACACACACACACACACACACACACACACACACACACACACACACGCACACACACACAAACACATACACACAAACATACACACCTTTCCCTTAACACACACACACACACACACGCACACACACCACAATCCCGAATTGTTTTAGTAGTGCAAGGCGGTGTAAAATAAGATTACATTATATGTATTCATGCAGTGAGTAATAATTATAATCATATAATACTGCATATTTACTTTACCTGGAAAAGCAGCATCGGAGATGCGACAGATCGAAAGCAAAACCAAAATAATCACGATGTAACGCAAGTCATAAACCAGTGCTGCCATTTTGCCAAACAATTCATTGACACGAAGGTAAGTGTGGTTTGTTTTGTACGATATGATGTCCTGAATCTACAACTTTATTTTTACGGAAATAACACACGCGCGCATTATAATACGGAGCTACCAGTGGGCGGGGCGTATACGGTCGTGTGATTGCAAAGTTTACCCGTTTGTTGCTGCAGCTCTACATCACCCATTAAAGCGCTCTATTACAAATAACATGGTATATAATTACAAACAAATACAATATATGCATCAAAATTACTCTTCAATGTATGCAACACAGTTTGAATAATTTTCGTAAATCGTGTATTTATATCCGTCAGTAAATATATTTTTGGCTAATTCATTTTCATGAGTATTTACATTGTTATAATAATCTCCGAGATGTTTCCAAATCAATTCGTTAGAGGAATAGTTGAAAAAGGGAACAAAGCTGGTTGCATGTTTGTTTGTTTGTTTGTTTTATTTATTTAAACACGGCAATACAAACTCGCTATCAGCCGTCAGGCTGTTTTTCAGCAAGTCCGTATACATACACAAATACAGAATAACAAATAACAAATATTTTGAAAACAGAAATACAAAATTAAACTTACATTAAAATACAATAAAGAAACTTATAAAACACAAAACAAAATTGCAGAACAATGAAATAAACATACAAGTCTGAAAGATCGCAAAAGTCGTGATTAAACAATTACTGGCAGATTTTGTCTCATTATCCTCATGAAAATCACAATCTTGGGATTGTTTCTTCATATGTCAGAAGAGATCTAACGATACCAGGTTTGAGGGATAAGGAGGAATCATCAACAAACCAATCCAGCAGTTATTAGCTTTTCAAAAGTCACCTGGCTCTTGAGAGCAGGCACATTGTCCTCGAGCAGCATATGTCTCTCATCAACTTGCATTGTTTCATTTTCCAACATTTTCCAAGTGACTTTTAATGAACATTGCATCAATACAAGCCTGTCTAAATCAGAAACAGAATACAACTGACCTAGCTTTGCACCACTGACCATGTGAAGGATGCAACATTGCATACACAACATTAGGTAACCCAACTTCCTGCTCCTTCATGGTTGGGGTATGGGAAACGTGATTATTATTAAAACAGGGTAACAGTTCAAGGGGGAAAAGAATAACTTTTAAAAACAAAGATAATCTAGTTTCAAGTCTTACATTTTTATAAGTATGACATTAGTGGAAATGACTGAACGAATTATCTGCATGTGATTTTGGTCGATTTAAACAAAATTAATTAGATCCATTTACAGTAATACATTGCAATAATAGAGCGCCATGTATATATACTTCGCACAAAAAGTTCCGCAATCGAGGTTTGCGCATTAATAACTTTTCTATTAGGTTATTACCATTGATAAATTTGTTATCATTGGAAAGCGTGAATTCTCCCCTTTACATTGATATAACATTTGCTATGAGTATTTCATCATGGAATGTGCATTGCATCCAAATGTAGGGCAAAGTCAAAAGTGAACTTTGCAAAATGCACTGATCATGCTGATTCTGTCAAGGGCCTTCCTTTTGTTTGAAGATTAAAATGTGGCTTGAATGCCTATTACGTTATTACCATTCATAAATTTGGTATCATTGGAAAGCGTGAATCCTCCTCTTTACATTGATATAACATTTGCTATGGATATTTTATCATGGAATGTGAATTACATCCGAATGTAGGGCAAAGTAAAAAATGAAATGTTGCAAAATGCACTGATTTTGTCAACAGTGTGCCTTCCTTTTGTTTGAAGATTAAAACGTGGCTTGAATGCATGACCACCTCACCCCCATTCAAGCCAAGGAAGGCACTCTGTCGACAAAATCAGTGCATTTTGCAACAATTCACTTTTGACTTTGCCCTACATTGGATGCAATGCTCATTCCATGATAAAATATTCATAGCAAATGGTATATCAATGTAAAGAGGAGGATTCACGCTTTCCAATGATACCAAATTTATGAATGGTATTAGCGTAATAAAAAGGTTTTCAATGTG
>JBAMJV010000155.1:355000-377511 GCA_037951105.1 Echinarachnius parma
TTCTGGGCCGATTTTGACCAAATAAAGTTTATCCTGCCATTAAAATTGCATGTTCTCACAAATTCGACACTCAGTTTTTCATTACCTCACAAAAAAATTGTGATGTGCAGCGCCTTCTCTACCAAAACTAAACTACCCCTTTAACCTTATAATACATGTTAAACAACACAAAAACGAATATACTTTTATCAGATGAACGATACAAATAATTATTAGGCAAGTTTACACTACATAACAACTGCGTACAAATACAATTTATTACACTAGAAGAAAAAACATACGTATAGTAGGCTATACAAAGAAATATGGACGTTATCTTGTAATAAAAGAATTTAACCTTGCTACACCCTTCACCCTACTCCCCATTGACCCAACCCAATGACACACACACTCGTCATACTCATTTCCGGGGCATATGCCCGCATTTCCGTTAAAAACAATCAAAGTAACATAATATTTACTTGTTTCAACTTTTAAACTTTTAAAACTATTATATTTATATATATATACATGTTTATAGGTTCAAATAATAATAATGAGTGAAAATGAGTGAAAATGTAGAGATTATTGCGTTGCTTTAAGCAATGTTCCTTCCTGGCCCTTTCAAATGATACCATGGAGACTTTGTGGATAAAGAGAGACCCAAATTCACGTCACTGACAAGCCAATCTCACCACCCGTTGTGCTAAATGTATTCATGGAGAGGGAGTAATGAACAATGCACGCTGCATGCCTCATCTGTATCATCCTAGAATGATTCAATTATTGGTTAATATTATTCAAGTGAAAATGGGCCAATACATACTGCTTCACCTTTTCCTTTATTCAAATAAGTGCAAAGAATAATCATAAATGATTGCAAAGGAAGAAATAATAGCGTTGATTAAGGCTCCTCCAAATGATTAAAGGCACAGGTCAAAAAACTGTCTCCGCCAGGACGAAACCCGGGTCACCAGCTTTGACCGCCGACTCATTCACCACTAGACCACGGAGAATTTGTGGATAAAGACAGACCCATTTCACGTCACTGACGAGCCAATCTCATGGCGCTTAGTGCTCAAATTATTCATGGGGAGGGAATTATGAACAATGCACGCCGCATGCCTCAGCTGGATCACCAGAGGATTCATGTCAGCCAGGCGCGCCGGAACCAGTTTTGGATTGGGGGGGGGGGGGGGGGGGGGGGGGGGCAAACTCAAAGGGGGGCTCACGATTGATGTGTTTAGGGGCTCATGCCCAACCAAACTCACAGGGCTGCCCCCCCCCCCCCCTCCCCCTCCCCCTCCCATGGTCAAGGGAGCTTTTGCATTTTGGGACTTGAAATTGTGCAATCTGGTGCATAAAAACATGCCCTAACAACAAAGCTTACAGCTAAAAAGGAGCCCCGAGGGAGCGAAGTGACCGCGGGCTGTGGCAGAGCCAGAGGGGGAGGGTTTGGGAGGGGGGTATCCCCCTCCCACGGGGAAGATTTTGCATTTTTATACTTGAAATGGTGCAATCTGGTGCATGAAACATAAACCATATGCCACATTATGTATGATCCAACAACATAGCTTACAGCCAAAAATGAGTCCCGAGGGAGCGAAGCGACCGAGGGCTGGGGTAGAGCCGGGGGGGGGGGGGGGGGAGGGGGCTGGTTGGAGGGGGAAGATTTTTCATTTATTTACTTTTAATTGATTGTGCGTTTTGATGCATGAAACATAAACCATATGCCACATTATGTACGATCCAACAACATATCTTACAGCCAAAAATGAGTGCCGAGGGAGCAAAGCGACCGAGGGCTGGGGCAGAGCCAGAGGGGGAGGATTTGGGAGGGGTATCCCCCTCCCACGGGGAAGATTTTGGATGTATATACTTGAAATGGTGCAACCTGGTGCATAAAAACATAAACCATAGCCACATTTGTATGATACAACATAATAGCTTACAGGTAAAAATGAGTCCCGAGGGAGCGAAGCGACCGAGGGCTGGGGCAGAGCCAGAGGGGGAGGGTTTGGGAGGGGGGTATCCCCCTCCCCCTACCATATGCAAGTTACACAATAAACTGAGTTAATTTGTTTGCGCGCAAAGCGCACAGCGAAAATTTTAAATGGATATGTTTAACTCAGTTTTTAAACGTTACAATTAACAAGTATTGGCCGATACATTTAATCTTTTCTTTTCCTTTTTCTTTTTTTTGAGGGGGGGGGGGGTGGGGGGGGCTTTTTTGGGGGGCAAAAACGGGTTTTGCCCCCCCACTTTTTGGATTGGGGGGCGACCGCCCCCCTGCCCCCCCCCCCCCCCCCCCCCCCCACTTCCGGCGCCTATGATTGTCAGCTATGACGCAGGGCGCGGGATCGGACGGGCCGAACATGATCATGAAATCAAACTTTCGGGTCACCAGAAAGGGAGAAGAAATTACTATACTGGCCCGATCGGGCCACTAACAAAAAGGAATTGTGGAGCCCTGCTATAATCATACAGAGAGAGTGCTAAATTTCAATTTAATCTTTATTATCGACAAGTTTTTCTTACAAAGTACATCTCGCAGACAATAAAACATTTTTTAAAAGCAGTCGCTGGCATGTCTATAACACCCAACATGCCAAAAGTGGTCATCAAAAGTGATCTTTCTCAGAGAAAAGTATAGTACTTGTCTACAGTGGCCACTTTCCTTGTTTCCCTTGGGTGGTCACTATACACAGGTTTAACTGTAGATTATAGGACACTATACTATGTTGGAATCAAAATTAACTAGATGGATTTTCATCTGCGCGCAGTCGAAAAATAATGCCTCTGCCATTGCGTGATTTTTTTAATGCTGAAATTGACGTGCACACAATTGATTCTATAAAAGCCAAATTTCAAAAGTTGCGAGGTTATTGTCTTATATGAAAGAAAATGTAATTCAATAGCATGCCTGAAAAAATTAGGGCTTGAAATCTCTTTTTCGTGGAGATTTAGACCTAAAACTAATAAACCATCGTCCAACGGTTAATTGTGCACTATGCGTGTTTTCACCCGGTGAGTAAGTTCGTACACCGATTGCACGGAGTGCCAGATCGCTATGCGTGACCCCTACGTGACCCACGCTAGCTACGTGACCCGCGTATAAAAAACAATGGGTAAGCGTTTACCAAACAAAATACCCAAACCTCGCTTAAAGGGAGAGATCCACTTTTGCAAGCCAAAATTAAAAAGTTGCGAGGTTATTGTCTTATATGAAAGGAAATGTCATTTAATAGCATTGCCTGAAAAAATTAGGGCTTGAAATCTCTTTTTCGTGGAGTTATAGACCTAAAACTGAATAAACTGAGGGACGTCGGTTAATTAGGTACATACGTATTTTCGGCCGGTGAGTAAGTTCGTACATAGATTTCACGGAGTGCCAGATCGGTATGCATGACCCCTACGTGACCCGCGCTAGCTACGTGAGCCGCGCATAAGTACTAATGTGTGAGCGTTTACCAAGCAAAATACCCAAACTTCGCTTAAACTGACTACATGTAATTATATATTCTTTCTTTTTGAGATCTTTTTCCGTGACATACGTTAACAAATGTCGGCTTCACAATACCTTTACGAGAATTAGTACTATATTGTTGTAATATTATGCTAAATCAGTTGAACTCCTTTATTGACCGATATATAGTTTAAATGGAGGGACGCATTCGTTTTTCATTCGTAGAATCCAAATTAGAGGGCTGTTCGCTCTGATTTTTTTTTTGCGTGTTACATTGATCCCCATCCGTCAACTGAAAGCTGTTCAGACGTTTTGTAAAAGTGGATCTGTCCCTTTAAACTGACTACATGTAATTAAATATTCTTCATTTTATACATCTTTTTCCGTGACATACGTTTACATATGTCGGCTTCACAATACCTTTACAAGAATAAGTACAATATTGTTGTAATGTTATGCTAAATCAGTTAAACTCCTTTATTGACCGATATATAGTTCGTTTTTCATTCGTAGAATCCAAATTACAGGGTTGTTCGATCTGATTTTTTTGTGTGTGTTACATTGATCCCCATCCGTCAAATGAACACTGTTCAGACGTTTGGTAAAAGAGGACCTGTCCCTTTAAACTCAATTTTGTTGGAAATCTGTCGACCAGGTCTTGAAATATCGCAATTACAAGCTATAATAAAATTCTTCTTACAAAAAAACTGTTATGAACCGTTTCAATTTTATATCTACGTAATCGTACACTCATCCAAAACTCCAGGATTGTGACTAGTCTTGTTGGGGACAATTTGCCAGTTTGCCAGTTTGGTGGTTGATTCGGTGTGTGCCTCTGATGAGGACTAAACTCTGTTGGAACTCCAGGAATATGACTCATCTCCTTGAGGGGGGGGGGGGGGGGGGGGGGGGGGTGCCAGAGGGGTGGTTACTTCGTGTCTGCCACTGAACCCTAAACAAAATTACAAAACTAAAGGTTTGGTGTTGTTTGTCAAAGATATTTCATGGAACAACTTGCGTACAGGTTCATATTAATATACTACTACAAAAAAGCATTCCGTTGTGAACTGCTTCAGTAGGTACTCCAGGAGTATGGGGGGAAGGTTGCCGGGAGCCAACCTGCCCAAAGTGGCTACCAAATTCTTCTTGCGAGAAATACCTGTCACTATACACAAGTTTGACTGTAGATTACTGATAATTGCATATAACTAGAGATATAACATGATGTGATTATGTGTTGGAATCAAAATTAACTAAATGGATCTTCAACTGCGCGCAGTAAAAAATGTTGTCTCAGCCATTGCATGACTTTTATATTATGCCCAAATTAACATGCACTGAATTGATTCTTTAATATCGCAATTACAAGCTATTTTTTGCAAATATAATGAGCCGTGGCCTTGACCTATGAACCCCACAAATATAATCAGATCATGTTTCAAGTTGATCCGTCACCTGTTAACCCCACAAATATAATCAGATCATGTTTCAAGTTGATCCGTCACCAGTTCTCAAGATATTGCAAGAAAGAGAACGGGACGGACGAATGACCCAAAAACATAATGCCTCTGGCCACTTCGTTGGCAGAGGCATAAAACAATCATTGCGTTATGAACTGCCTCAATTACGTATCAAATCATTCACTCATGCAAAACTCCAGTCGTATGACTAGTCTCCTGGGAAGAGGTTGCCAGGTTGTTTCTGTATCGGCCACCGACGACTGAAACTCAAAAGGTCAGTTCTCGTTCTTCCAACAAATTACTTGAAACAACTTGCATATTTAATTCTAAAAAGAAAGAAAAATTGTTATGAACCGTATTCTGTACCCTTTTCTGTATTTTTTGCACTCGTACAAAACTCCAGGGGGTGTTTCACAAAAATCATATGTTGAACTTAACTCTAAGTTGGACTTAGAAATTATGGAGAGCCTTTAGTATCTTTGGAAACATTTTAATAAAATTTTCCTTTAATAAAATGCATAAAATGTAGGCTGCCAGAGCAGTGGTTGCTTCGATGTCCGCCTCCGAGGCCTAAAACTCTGTCTCTAGACATTAAAAAACATTAAGGGTTTTGTATCGTTCTTCCAACATTAACAACTTGCGTTATAAGTTCATATTAATATACAACTACAAAAAAGCATTGTGTTGTGAACTGCTTCAATTCTAGTAGGTACTCCAGGAGTATGTCTCGTCTCCAGGGGGATAGGTTGCTGGGGATGTGGTTGTTTCGATGTCCGACTCTGACGACCCAAACACAAAGTAGCCGCCGGTGTCGCTTGAGCTGGCAATGCTGATGATAGGACCCGTCGGGCTGTCTGGAATCGGGCTCCTTCCTGTCTGCTCTGCTCTGGTGGTGGTTGGTTGAGACGTTCAGTCGTTCCTATAAAGACATTTTTTATCAAAAATTGATCATTAAACTTTTAAGATTAAGAATAAGTTTTGTGTAAAGTGTGATATTTTCGACTTCAGTTAGATACCAATATCATTATGAGATTCTTCTGATGAATAATTTTGTTTTTGTAGAAAATGAGCAATGTTTACCTAGTGAAAAAATAGAAAACTTATCTCATATTCCATTCGGATCGTTCACGGATAGTATCCCAACGGATAGGTATCCCAACTCAGATACTATGGACGCTCAAAGTGTCCGAATCAGATAATTTGACTACAATTGCAGAACGCTTTCAAATTCAAATCTTTGATGTTTCCATAATAAGCGAGACATAAAAAAAAATCAATATCCATTTAATGATTTTTTTTACCATTTTAAGACGAACACATTATAGTAATACCTTAACCATCCCCTGAAACTTACTTAGAACCCTAAAGGTATTTTACATACATCATTGCATCATATTACCACTAGAAACATGAACAATATGTATGTTTCCAACTGTCTCTTTCATTCAAAGATTTGTATGATAATAATATCGGTATACAGAGTCAGTGCAATAAGTTAGTTAATAACATTTCATTGCTCAAATATTCAATTTCAACACCGTTTGTGTCCAAACCTTTAACAAATAACAAATAAGTTGTAATATATTCTTTCAAATGGTTGGTGAAAAATATTTTTTTTAAAATTTTGTTGTGGGTGAAGCATTTCCCAGTACTGTCATTTGGATTTAACCCTAATCAGGCTGAGTTTTTATGGCTATGATTCAGCAAGGGGGTGGTAGATATGTTCTTTTACATGACTAGTGAAAACATGAATTTGGCTTAATTTTGGCTAATCAGGCCGGGTTATTATGGCTATGCTATAGCAGGGGGGGGGGGGGGGGGCGGGCTCCCCCTCCCTCCCTCACAAGATCTTGGTCGACAAATTTGGAACACAGACAGCTTGCTGCATAAACTACTTGATTGTATTGTTGTATATTTTTTTTAATTTCTAATTAATATCAATTGTGCAAATGTATGCAGAAATCTCTTTTTTCGGTCTATATATCACTAAAATAATATACTATTTGTGGCATAAATATTCTTTATGACTCAGTTAACAACTTTCAGCAATAAAATAAGCGACAGCTACAATTTTCCTTGTTTTTCTTTGTTTTTGGAATTTCCTTCTTTTGTTTACATAAATTTATTATCGTTTTTTCCAATGAAATTATTTATTGACCATGGTCCAATAATTTTTAGTCTAAAATTAAATAATTGCAATGATCAGAAAAAAAAAGAAAAAAAAGTTTTGTGTAATCTAGGAAATGTTTTCTTTTTTTCTTAAGGATTTGTACACCAATCACAAAATGACAATGGAAAAGTATATCAGGTCTCATGAGTTGCACAAGACTTTAATTTAAAAACTCATGACGACTCGCGGAGATACCTGTGGGCATTGAGGAGTAATCGCGCAAAACATTGAGGGGATGGATTCCACCATATTTTGTGGAACATTTACACCATTCTCATGAAAACATAAATTAATTCGTCTTAGTAATATGGGCAAGAATACACGTATCATCTGCATACAAAATAAAATCACAATCCTGACAAGCATTTACAACATCATTATATATTCAATCAGTGGCGGATCTACCGGGGGGGGGGGGGGGGTTTAGGGGGTTTAACCCCCCCCCCCCCCCCCCCCCTTGGGCTGCCAAGTGAAAATGTGATGTGCATAGAAAAACGCCATCATGTTTCCAGACCCACACAGTATGTTCCTATAGCACTCTGTCTCAGGCTCAGCCTCAGACACTTGCATATATATAGTGATGTAAAAAGACGTTATCATGCACTGCTTTTTATGGTCTCCATTGTGTTAGTAGATGCCAGGGAAACATCACTTACGGGGGTTCAAAATAGCAACAACAAAAATCGCCGAGAGGGGGGACACCCCCTCTCGGACTCTCCCCCCACTCGCCGCTACGCGGCTCGTGGACGATGCTCCGCATCGTCATTTGGGTCAACCCTCCCCCCCCCCTTAGCAAAAAGCTAGATCTGCCCCTGACAATAAAAACAGCAGTGGTCCTAAAATAAATCCTTGTGGCACTCCAGTTTGTACAGTTTAAAAGATGAAGCCAAATGATTAAAAACAGTAAATTTAAGACGATCTGCTAAATATGATTTGAACCAATTAAAGGGATAGTTGAGTTCTGGTAAAGAGAGTACAGTTTTGGTCAAAAACTGCACCATTACATTACAAACTAATAGTAATAACTCCACCATGCTAAAAAAGGGAATAGAAAATTATAAATGACTAAGTAAAAAGCATGTTATCATTTAAAAAGAGCCGTTAAACCTTAAAGAGATAGTTGAGTTTTGGTAGAGAGGGCACTAGACTACTTATTTTTTTGTGAGGTAATGAAAAACTGAGTGTAAAATTTGAAAGAGCATAATATTTAAATAATAAAATCAACTTTGTTTGATCAAAATCGGTTCAGAGACGGCTGAATTATCCATAAATATAACAATTTGTAATAAACCTGGGGCCCCAGGTTTATTAGAGAATTTTGAACCAGCCGTTAAAAATTCAAGAAAATGCTTCCTCTTTTCAAAAAGTTACGAAATAGGTATTTAAATAGTTGTTGGTTATTTCTCTATCTAATCACTATTTCAACAAAGCATCACATGCACAATATTTTATTCAAAATGGTTGAAACCGATGAGTGTTTAGAGAGCGCCCTCTTACGTTTTAACGGCTCTTTTTGAATGATAACATGATCTTTACTACGTCATTTGTAATTTTGTGTTCATTTCTAGTTATAACTATTAGTTTGTAATATAATGATGCAGGTTTTGGTTATTAAAATTCAGTTTCTCCAAAACTGTACTCTCCTTACCAGAACTCAACTATCCCTTTAAGAGGGCGCTCTCTAAACACTCATCTGTTTCAACCATTTAAAATAAGATATTGTGCATGTGATATTTTATTGAAATAGTGATTAGATAAAGAAATATTCAACAACTATTTACAAACTTTTGTAAATTTTTGAAAAGAGGAAGCATTTTTGAAAATTGTTTAACGGCTGGTTCAAAATTATTTAATACAAATGGTAATATTTATGGATATTTCAGCCATCTCTGAACCGATTTCGATCAAATAAAGTTTATTCTGTCATTAAAATTGTATGCTCTTTCGAATTTGATACTCATTTTTTTATTATCTCACAAAAAAATTATCTTGTGTAGCGCCCTCTATACCAAAACACAACTACCCCTTTAAAAGACGTGTCACGTAGACCATAATTTTGAGTGTGAAAGAGAATCAAAAGCCTTTGAAAGGGCCATACAAATTCCAATTACATGTTTTTGGTCATTTCAATAATTAATAATTCAGCAACTTCAGTTGAATAATTTGCACGGATTCCATACTGACCTTGATATAATAAATCATGTTTATCAACAAAATCGTTTGTCTCCGTTCACATGGATTTCTCATATATTGTTTATAGAGCCTATTTTTCTTTTTAATTAATTTCAAAATATCAAATGTGACCCACGGTTTTCTAGGATTATTCTTTGTATTATTCTTTTGTTCAATCAATGGCAAATATTTATTATACAATTTTACAAATATAGCAATAAATAGATCAGAAGCTTTATCTGGGTCTATTTGAGAGTATACAGCTGACCAATCAGTATATTTTTTAACACAATAAACCATTCATATTTTCTATACTTAATTTTCTATATTTTCTATTATTCTCTTTCAAATAATAGAAATCTAAATTAAAGTTTCCAATTGTTTTTGATACATTACAAATAGGTAAGTGGTCGGTTATATCGGTAATCAAAATACCTGGTGACATATACTGATCACCAGTATATATGTATTTTCTATAAGAGCTGCAGTTTGGTTAGTAACCCGAGTTGGTCTATTAATTAATAGAAAAAACCCAGACGAAAAATTGTGTTAATAAAATATGTGATTATTACCTTCACTTTTAAAAATATCAATGTTAAAATCTCCCATAATGTAAGAACTCAAGTCTTTAATAACTGTTTCATACCAAATATTTTCAAAAAAAAATACGAAAAAAAGAAAGGAAACATATAAGGGTGCTCCTCCCAATCAGTCCTACCACTGACCACTGGCTACATGATTGAATGATATCTGACAAACAATGCAGGTTCTGAATTATGAACTGTAAAATCAATGTTTATGCTAGAAATATAAATTCTAATCTTGTTTCCATTGTTCTTCGCAATATTTGTCAGATCTGAATCGAATTAATGTAAGTACACAAATCTTGTGTTAACAGCTGCTATTTGAAGGTAATCAGCGTCACTGATTCAATTTAAAGATTTTTTACCCCTTAAAAGCATGGAGAATGAAAATTTTTAGTGTGTCCTGTTCGCAGGTAGTGACCGCTCCAGGCACTGATTAAAAATACAAATCAATGCCTAGCTTGCGGCGTGGATATAGATGTTCATGGTGATGGTGACAATGGAAGTTAAATAGTAATGATAAAGACATTGTTGACGATCAGATCCAAGGGCGTCGATTTCTTCTCGCCATTGGGGGGGGGGGGGGGGATGATTCGTCATTTTGACCATCTCTGGCGGGGGAGCGAAGCGACAACCCAGCAGCATGCCCGGGTTTTAATGGCTGAGGGGGGGGGTGGGGGGGGGGGGGGGGGGGGGTTAGGGGGCCCCAAAGCCTTTGAATTCAGCTGTTTAGAAATTGGAAGATTATTAAGTGCACATTGCAAGTATCATGTTATGAGCTGGGCTTTATCCTATATGAACTTTAGGCTGATAGATACATATTTGCAAGCATTCTGATGGAACCCTGAATAGCATCAGTCATGGAATACCCACATTGGGAAGCTTATTGGGGGTCCAGGGGGCGGAGCCCCCGCAAGCTTTGGGATTTGTAATATCCAGATATAAATATGTTGTCTATATGTACATATAGAGTTAACTATTCTTTAGTTAAAGGGATAGTTGAGTATTGGTCAAACTTAACTTTAGTAACCCAAACCTGCACCATTACGGTACAAACTAATAGTTATAACTCCACCATGCTCGAAAAGTATACACAATTACAAACGACAAAGTAAAACCCCTGTTATCATTCAAAAAGAGCCGTTACAACTCAAGAGTCAAATTAACTCTAGAGTACGCTAGCGCGAAGCGCTAGCGTTCTAGGTCCTCCTAAAACGGGACTGAAACTGAATATTGTTTTTGCACGCTAATTGTGCTTAAAATTATACATATGATACGGTAACTTACCACCGATTCATTCTCCAATATGTGATCCAACTACCGGTTGGATTAAAATTATGGTTTTTCCCTCCCATTCCGCTAAAAATCAGTGATTTATGCGCCTCCTCGACTTCTCTCCGTGTGTTAGCGCGACTCCGAACAGATTTTGAACGAAAGATGATCGCGATGGCCCGCGATGCGAACGGCGAACGGCACTTGCGATACACGCGCCGTAAGCATAGGAGGAACTAGAACGCTAGCGCTTCGCGCTAGCATTCTCTAAAAGTGATAGCCGGACGTCAATCACTTTTATATCATATTTTGAAAGCAAATTTTACAACAATGAGAGCATTTGAATGATTACTTTGTTTTAATTGGTTCAAATGTGAGTAACGGCAACCCTCCTTTAAATCACAGGAATGTGACTGATTTTATTGTTCAGGTGCCACATAGATTCGTTTTTGATGAAATTTGTGATGATTTTGTATTGAAAGAATTGACAAAATTAAAAATCACTAAATCAACAGGACTTGATACGATAAGTGCTAAATTATTGAAAATTTCAATACCAGTTATTTATAAAGACTTGACTTGTTTATTAACATGTCAATTCAGACTGGAAAATTCCAAATGAGTGGAAGGAAGCTAAAGTCACTCCGTATATAAAGGAGGTGATAGAGATGAAACAAATAATTATAGACACATCTCTGTGTTACCAGTTATAATGAAAATAATGGAAAGAGTTGTACATGACCAATTATATGCTTATTTTATTGAAAATGATATGTTTACCCCTAAACAATCTGGATTTAAGAAGGGGCATAGCTCAGACACAGTATTAACATTTTTACAGACTATGTATACAGAACTGGCGCAATCCTTCTTAGACTTGCGTAAAGCACTTCGATTACTGTCAATCATCAGATTTTGTTGGATAAAATTACATATGTATGGTATTCAGGGTCATGAACTGGGCCTGGTTTAAAGATTATTTATATGGCCGCAGACAAAAAACGGTGGTTGGTAAAAACGAATCCAAACTGGGTGTAATTAATACAGGAGTACCACAGGGATCTATATTGGGACACTTCCCTCCTATTTTACTATACTATTAGGTGAATGACTTCCCTACGGTTGTAACTAAATGTGAAATTATGTTATACTCAGATGATGCTGTAATATATCTTTAGCAGTAAACACCAGAATGAAAATAGAGAAGGTTTGAATCAAGAACTGAGACTGTTCAAGAATGGGTACAAATAAATAAACTCTGCTTTAAATCCTACTAAACCTGAATTTATGTTATTTGGATCACAAACAAATTATCAAAAATACAGGATCCTATACAAATTAAATTGGACGATCATCCAACTGGTACAAGTGGATACCCTTATAAATATTTGGGCGTATACTTAGATTCCACACTAAATTGGAAGACATGTGACAAACACAAGCAAAAAAGTAGGAACAAGAATTGCCCTTCTTGGGTCGCTTGAAAAGATATTTACCTGTTGAAGGATTAAAACTTCTTGCAAGAGCCCTGGTTTTACCCCCTTTTTGAATACTGTAGTCAATCCTGGTCTAATTGTTCACAAGGTACAAAGGACATACTTATACGCCAACATAAAAGAATGGCAAGAATGTTTTTGGGTGTCGAGACGCGTACCCCCAACTAAGTAATTTTAGATCGCTTACATAGAAGAAAGTGTGATTTTTAATAAATGTAAATGGTTTTTCATTCATTAAGTGACCAAGCACCAATGAATTTATCTACATTGTTTATTGCATTACAATCTGTACATACTCATAAATACAAGAAATGCAGACAACAAGGTGTAATTCATACCAAAAGTTAAACTCAAATGGGTAAAAATAGTTTTTTCCTCACTCAGGAGCAGTCTTATGGAATCATTTACAAACATTATTAAATTAGCTCCTTCCAAATATTGTTTTTTGTTATTTATATTGGCGCATGTTGAAAAAAATAATAATTGACATTTATTTAAATGATTTCAGTTAATTGGGTCACAGGTATTCTTTCAATGTTGAATTTCTTCTTGTAAAAATATATATTTTGTTACTTCTTTGTTCATGTATATTTGTGTTGTATATTATGTTGTAGGGCCTTTGTGAAAAAACAGTGCTCCCGATCACTGACCAGAGCTACCCTACTGAAATAAAACGAATAAATAAAAAAATAAAAAATAATGTGAATGGGAATTATTATTATTTCCCATGTTTTTTTTAATGATCTTTCACATGGAATTGAATATCAACCAAATCAGTTACAATAATTTTTGGGGGGCACTTCCGGAAAATACCAATACTCAACGATCCCTTTAATTGGCTTTTGATTTAGCTGTTTAGAGATTGGAAGATTATTAAGTGCACATTGTAAGCTCCTGCTACGTAAGGGCGCTTTCCAAATATGGATGAATTTGAGTCTGATTCTTCTATTATATTATAGATAGATCTATTATATTAATACGGTAAGCTTCCAACTCCACGAAATGTGTCCCCACTCGAGATATCCTCACCCCGAGGATTTGACGGACTCCCCGACCGTCGGGATCGAAGGATATACGTTTTACGGAGGACAATAAGGTATTCCCGAGTCGCTCCCGCCCGTGGTCGTCGTCCAGATCGAAGAAAGGGGAACGTCAGCAATGCGGCATTGCCTGGTTAAGACGCCGATCATTGACTAACGACTTACCCCGCTGCAACTTTGTTCGACGAATATAAACGGAGTTTAAAAAGCAAGTTATTAAAACCGAAACATCTTCCAAGTTTACGAGTTGCAAATATATCCAATTTTAGATAATATAAATATCATTATCACGCGAATGGTCGATATGATCTGTAAGTGTAAAATTGACAACACGAGGGTGCCATATGTATCTCGGTAGTGTAATAGTCGTAAGGTTCAGTAGTCCGTTTGGCATGTGTTATATCGTGAGCCCACGCGTTACACAGCTGAGCGAGCAAGCCTAATACCCAATTATTTTGTAGTAGTGCAAAGTGCATTGAAGTGAATAGAAGGGCGGTGGACAATGGAGAAGCAGGGGTGTTTGTTGACCACAGAATCGGATTAATTCCTCGCCCCCGACCATGGTATTAGAGCAATAAACGCCCATCCCGTGGCAAGAAGGGTTAATTTGCAGTGGCGATAGTTCAATGCAAATACCAGGGGCGGGTGGAGGGGGGGCGAGAGGGACCAGTGGAAGCTACTACATTTGTACTACCAGAGAAGACGCCTGGGGGCGGGGGTTAGAATGGATATGGGATGTATCTGCTAATTTATTATGCAATACATGTATCTATACGGCTACTATTCCCTTCAAAGAAATTCATCATCGGGCTTCACAAGAATATGTAGCCATCGCCATCCCTCAGGGGAGCCAAAAGTCGCAAGATGTCGAACCTCAGAAATCACGATTGATTTGAAATTGCATGAAAAAGTGAAACAAAATATTATTGCCTCATGCATTTCCCTGATATCTGTTCTACTACCGGTACGCAATATATCCAGTAAAAATATCCAGTGGAAAGGTAAAAAATAAGCAGAGTTTGAAGCATGTTTTTTGCCAGGTTTGAAATGTTTGCGTCTCCAAATTATTTGCCACTAAAAGCGATCGATATTAAGCTCCGCCTCTTAACAACCCCTTTGTGCTAAGTTGGAATCTCGGTAGCTGTCAAGAGCGGCCAGCGCACATCGCAGATTCTTTAATCCCTATTGACTGCGAGCCGCCGCTTGCACGGAGATTAGTAATCCAAATGGGCCTCCATTGTATAGTGGCCCCTATTGAGTTTGACAAAGTATGTTTTATGACAATACGACCCAAGTCCTATCCAATTAACTGCAACACACCACCCCCCCCCCCCCCCCCCCCCCCTCCAAGCCTCATACACTATGTACACCAAGGTTGAGTGTGAGTATTATATAGATTAAAGAATTGGGCCCTGTAACATAACATTCATTAATCGTATGTAGAATCAATTTGTCGTACTAAATATTTAAGTAGTTCATAATAATTTTATAATAAGGCATACCCTCCCCCCCCCCCACCACCAACAAAATTTAAAAAATAAAACAACAACGACCGACGAGTACTTGTATGAGCTTCGCTCATGAATCTCACTTCCAGCAAAGCCAAGGGCTGCGGAAAGGTTTTGAAAGTGGAGGTGGGGGGGCTGACCACTTTAAGGTTGTATATATAATTATTATTTGTGCTTATATATTTCTTTGTTTTAAATACAGCCCCCCCCCCCCCGGTTTCGCGGCCCCTGAAACCAAACAGAAAACGCTATTTAGAGCTTGTTTTAAGTTGGCTAAAGCACAATCCCACTCTTTTATATACCCTCATTTTGAAGTTGACCGAGGCTCGCCTCCGTTACTTAGAGCACCTGTTTCAAACTGTTCTAAGGGACATCCCCGGGCATCCCCGCCAAAAGAATGAAACAAACCCTGTACCAACGGATCCCCTCCCCCCTCCCCCATTGGTACCTGGGCCTCCCCCCTCCAAAATGTCTAGCTCTCGATACCCGTTTTACTTTTCACGTATCAACATACTGTTCTTTGTAATAGGTTTTTACATTACGCACCAGACGCAAGTTTGCATTCCTAAAATCAAACTGCCAGTCAATACGATTAATCGAACAATAACCAGAGCCAGAGCGGAGCCCCCTTTTGTTACCTGAAAGTCTCGCTAATTGTATCATGTGCTCGATGTGTACAGTTTATCGTTCCAAACCCACTTAAATTGTAATTAAATCTGTTCATATCATCTACAATGCGATGGATAATATTCAACAGTTTCTGGAGGGAAGGTGTATATCATACATATTTACTGATATGCAAGTTTTCAAGAAAATTGAATAAAAGGTTGCTACGACATTCCCTATTCATGCAATCGGGTTCATTTATGGCCTGCTTAAAACGCTAATTTCCACTTTCGAAATGGATGTAAAGTTTCTTGAGCTATTTTTCTCGGCATCTTATTTCCAGACCGTTCATATTTGCCTTAGAAAAGCGTCAATAACTCCGTGGTTGCAGAATATTATGAGACAAACTTTATATCATATTAAAGCTTAGATATTGCTGAATCGAACTAAATACAAATCCAGAAAATCAACTTTTTCGACTTTTGGTTCTTCTACGTCAGGACGGGTCACATATGCCAAAATACGCCGAAGAACATGGTTTGGATCCGAAACGCTTTGAGGACACGCGGTTATGTATCAGCAGGCAATTGTAGTCGCAGGGGTGGGGGAGGGGGCGGCGAAGCTACTTTATTAGCAAGTACACAGAGCCTACAGTGTACTGTATCTAATGACTTTGCATGGGTACTAATAAAACTACTAAACCATCATGATTTTGATATACATTGGCCCGATGTATCGTTCGACGGGGCCCCAACGGGGTTGTTGGGGCGGGATTGGGTCGCCAGTGTTTATTTGTCTTAAAGGGGTACTTGAGTATTGGTCAAACTTAACTTTAGTACTCAAAACTGCCCCCATTACGGAACCAAAATAATTCACATGCTCGAAAAGTATACACAATTACAAACTACTAAGTAAAAACCTCTGTTTACATTCAAAAAGTGCCGGTGCAACTCAAGAGGGCGCTCTCTTAAAGAATATTGGTTTTGGCCCTTTTTCATACAAAATTTGTGCATTTAAAGTTTTGATAAAATAATGAATTAATAGAGATTATCATCAACAACTTTCCCCTGGTGAGAATTTTGAATAAAAATAGTTTAGGACATTTCATCGTTTCTCAACGATTTTGATCAAAAAAGTTTATTCTGTCATTAAAATTGTATGCTTCTTTTAAAGTTGACAGTCAGTTTTTTCAGTATCTTAAAGAAAAATATCGGGGGCACTTCGGGAAATAGCAATTATAATAAACGCTACCTTAAATTGAACTGATGACTTTGGGAATAATACAGGTTTTAAAGTATATCATCATCGCATTTCTCTCACAAAAGACCAGCGGATTTCCGCGGTACAGCTAGGTAGATAAATACTGTCCGATTGCAATCATCCTGATGGAAACCTGAATATAATAAATCAAGGGATGCCCAATTTGGAAAGGCTTATCGGGGGTCCCAGGTGTTGAAGCCCCCGGAAGCTTTGGGATTTGTAATATCCAGAAATACAATTAACTATTGAAATAAGTTGGGCTCAATTTTAGTGAGCGAAGCGCAGACGCGACAGTGGGCCAGGAAACGCCTGAAAGTTTGCAAAGAGAGAAGTCCTGAATAAAACTATTTGATGAGTACAGGGCTCGGACTGGGACAAATTACCCCTTAAGGAAGGTAAAATCCCGGAAGACTTGGAGCAAGGGTCTCATCACCTACCCCAGTGTTTAAGAAAGGGAGACAAGCTGGACCCATCCAACTACAGGCTATACGCTACTCTCCATACCTGGGAAAGTTTTCTGTAGGAGGTCCTCGGGGAGAATACAGGGAACCATTGAGAATCATCTGACTGAGGAACAATGCGGATTCAGAAGTCGTAGAGGCAACCACAGATGCTGTGTTTGTTGTTCAGACAGATCATCGAAAAGGCCAGAGAAAGAAAGATACCAATCCACTTGAACTGTGTTTGATTTTAAAGCGGCATTCCGATACTATTTGGAGAGAAGGCGCTCTGGAAATGTTTACGTCCCATTGGTGTGGACAAGTCCTTTAGTCGACCTTATAGAGAGCATGTCAAGTAAAGCAAATGCTCTGTTATGGTGAACGGTAAGATAACCGAATGGTTTGATGTCCATGACTGGTGTTCGACAAGGCTGCCTCCCTCTACTCCACAGCCTCTTTAACCTGTTCCTGAATTTGTGATGAAGGACTTCCAAAAACTAGACAGTGGAATACAGATGGGTGACATGCGTACTACTAACAACATCCGATATGCAGAGACACCACCTCATGGAACTTGTATTTGAAAACCTCCAAATCTCTACAAGGGGAACTGGAAAAGGCATGTAGAAGTTGGGGACATGAAAATCATGTCACGAAATGCAGATCATGACAGAAGGACCAACAGGCCTATTACACTGAACAACACCAAACATCGAGAAAGTGGATACATTTGGCTTTCTCGGCAGCATGGTACCTTCTACAGAAGATGATGTAGAAGAGGCGACAAGACTGGCAGCGCTGGTCATTTGGAAGGCTGAAAAAGTGCCCATCTGGTCCCAACCAAGATATCTCAGGACCACTCAAAGTCAGGATCTACAGAGCCCTGTAATCCTCCCTATTGCACATATGGAGCAGAATCCTGGACCGCACCGTAAATCAGATAGATCTAAGCTTGAGGTATTTGAGATGAGGTGCCTCCGGAACATCCTTGGAGTTCACTAATGGACAGAATAAGGAACGAAGAGATCAGGCAGAGGGTGAACCATCCCAGCACCCATATGTGAAGAAGTAACAAAACGTCGCCTGAAATGGTTGGCCATGTGGTAACGCATCGCGCATCACCGCCTACCATACCACAAGCATACCAGAATGATTTTGACGCACGCAGACCACGGGGATGCCCCTCCTACGAGATGGTAGAAGGACCAAGTTCGTTGCGATGTGGGTCTATCCCTACAAGAGGCAGAACATCTCAGCCCAGGATAGAGCAGATGGAGCAGGATTTCTCGTAGGGGAGCAAGGGGACACACCGTCCTACGCACCTAAGTCAAGTAAGTACGTCAAGGTAAGTAAGTAAGTAAGTCAAGTAAGTTTATGAATTACACAACCCTTTGCAAAATGTTAGGTATCTATTTGATATCACAATACGGTACCAAAGCATATAATTATGTGTTGTTCTATTGCCTGGTTGTTTCCCCTTTAAAGTAAGCCTAAACATTTGTATCATAACCGAGCTAATAGACTGTTCGCAGGTAGCTGAAAAGAGCTGCTTTTACCTGGGTCACAGCGCAAGGCTGTTTGTGCTGTGTCGTTCCATGGCCATCATCACGAGTAATGCCGGGAGCTATCACTGCTCTCGTAACCAGACTCACATACCAGCTGTCTCCACATCCATCACCCGGTCTCTGGTTCCGGATGTTTCTCTGCTGTACCTTATGCGGCATTTGGGACACTCACAGTTGAGACATTCCGCTATAGCGAAAATGAAAAAAAAGGTTTTAAAGAGAGATGATTATGATATAATAGGTTCAATTTATATAGCAGCTATGACACTAATGTGCTTATTACTTGTATATATCGCCCTCCTTCTTCTTGAGGTGTTTTAATGTAACTGTGTATTCATTACCTTGAAAGCCCTTTTTTATTGAGAATAAGGAATTGATAATGCTTGGTGATTTGAATGTTGATTATACAACTTCCAGTAACACAAACTTTACTTTTAATTGAATCAATATTTTCGTTACACCAACTTATAACCAAACCTACTCGTGTTACGATGTCTTCTTCCACTTGCAATTGATCTTATTTTTACATCAATGCCTGAAAATCATATTGTTACCGATGTTGGTGAAATCTCATTGAGTGACCATTATCTTGTGTTGATTGTGATATAAACAAAATAATACTCATCGTACTATAAGATGTAGAGACTTTAAGCATTTTGATAATGACGCATTTATTTAAGAATACACAACTGTGATATTTTGATTAATATTATGCACTATTTTGATGAAGACTCTATTTCTAATAATGATATTTGGCTAGTATGTGGAAACAAGCATTTTTGAAATATTTGTGATAACATGCCCTTCCCCCCCCCCCCCAATTAAATTGATACGTGTTAAAAATAGATATAGCCCTTGGATTACTCCTGACATTATTATTTTGATACACAAACGTGATTATTTAAAAGCAAAAGCTAAAAAACCAACCCATCCCCTTTTACACATATAAAAAAAATAAGAAACAAAGTGACAAATGTAAATTAAATATGCTAAAGGGAGCATTCAACATTTAGTTTGTGATAAATATAAAGTTAAACCCAAAGAAATTATGGAAAGAATTACATAAGGCCACTGGAAATTCTAAATATGTTCAAGATACTCAATGTGATATTAGCCCCGATGATTTTAATGATTATTTTTATTACAGTTGGTTCGAGATATTTTTATTCTTTTGTTAATGCCTCTTACGTGGAAAATCCTAAATGTGTATATGAATTAAAATTGTATGATTTTGTTGTCGATGATGTAAATATTGAATAAATTATCAATGATAGTAACCTTGATATTTTCGATATTGATTGTAAAACTTTTGAAACTTGCCGCGCCTTTTTTTAGCTAAAACAATTACATGCATTATTAAATTATTCTATTCATACTGGATTTATTTTGATAGATTTGAAATATGCTAAGGTGACCCCCAATTTATAAAGGTTAAAGGGCCAAAAGATACTTGTTCTAATTATCGACCTATATCTGTTGTTTCCCCATATAGCTATAAGCACTTATGCAAAAGGTCTCATCATATAAGGTATTTTCTTTAAGAAGGTTATTAAGTACATCATTCGATACACCAATTTTAAATGTTCTTTATAAACGACAATATTACCATGTATAGATTATGCTTGTTCCGTATGGGGAAATTGTTCTGTAAAAAATAGAGATTTAATTTATTGTATACAAAAAAGAGCCTGCACGAATAGTATCTAAGAAATATGACCCACTGGAAGTAGAAAGTAGTGAATTAATAAGAAATCTTAAATGCAAAGTTGGAAATACGTAGAGATTATTTTTCAAATGTACTGATCTTTAATGTATCATGGTGACGCACCAGAAAGATTATGTAGTGAAATTTAAATGTACTTTGATCGCCACGCTTTAGTACACGTAACGCTGATTCGTTAAACGTTGTAATACCGAACCCCAAATTGAACTATTTAAACAATCATTCAAATATTCTGGTGCAAATACATGAATACTTTATCAACCGAACAACACAATCTACCTTCACCTCAACTTGTTTAAAGTCCACTATAAGCGTCGCCTTTTTTTAGGACAACCCTTCCCTTGTGTTATTTTTCTTGGATGCAATTAGTCTGTACGTAATGTATTATTGTACTTCTTCATTATTGTGTTTCATGTTGTATGTACAGTATATTGATTGTATTTTGGTATTCCCTCACACCTACAGCTGCTCAGGTGGACTTATTTTGGAGTTTTATGTATTTGGTATACATGTATTTAATTATTTTGTTGGCAGCTTTGAAATTCCACTTTACATTATAATATATACACGTGTACCACGATGCATGAGCTGATGATCTAGTGGGTGTATGATGGGTGTGTGGTGGGTGTGTCAGGAGGTGTTGATTGTGTGGTGATTGAATGATGCATTGATGTGAATGATGTATTGTGTCTATGTGTGTACGTGTGCAGTGTCTTTCAGTGGGTGCACTATTGTGTGCTTGGAATGACTGTTCGTGCTTTGTGGAGCATGTGTATATATTATGGTTATTGGTCGGAACTAAATTTTGGCAATTTTTATTATGTTTTAAATAATGTGTTTTTATCCTTGTAATTATTAACATGTCCTATCCTAGCAGCTGTGGTTATTGGTGATTTTAATTGATAATTGATATTGTTTATATTTATGTCAAAATGTATATGTATGTATTTTTATACCACATGACCATGTTGTAAAACAGTGTATACTAACCATGTCATCCTGTATAAATATATTCAATAAATAAATAAATAAATACAATATCATCTCTATTAAAGTGTTTTTTAACTGTACTATTATTTCCCCGGTCATGGAATACGGGTGCGGTTCGTTATTCCGAAGGTTCGTTATTCCGAAGGTTCGTTATTCGAACACGCAAATTTCCTATACCTGAGTGTTCGTTAATCCGAAAATGAAATAGGGTTCGTTAATCCGAACATTTGTTGCATTATTCCGAAGGTTCGTTATTCCGAAGGTTCGCTATTCCTAAAATGAAATCGGGTTCGTTATTCCGAAGGTTCGTTATTCCGAAGTTCGTTATTCCGAAGGTTCGTTATTCCGAAGTGTTCGTTATTCCGAAGGTTCCGCTATTCCTAAATGAAATCGGGTTCGTTATTCCGAAGGTTCGTTAGTCCGAAAATGAATTCGGGTTCGTTAATCCGAAAATGAAATAGGGTGTGTGTGCGTGTGTGTGTGTTTGTGTGTGTGTGTGTGTGTGTGTGTGTGTGTGTGTGTGTGTGTGTGTGCACTGGCGTAGTGGTGGGGGGGGGGGGGGGGGGGGGGGGTGTCATGGCCCCCCTCCCAAATCAATTTAAATCATTAATAAAGCATAAACATGCATGCATGAAGGAATCATGAACACTAAAAAAGGGATACAATCCCCCCCCCCCCCCCCCCCCCCACTTGGGCTGCCAAGTGAAAATGTGATGTGGAAAACAATCACTTGCGGGGATTCAAAATAGCCAACCCCCCCCCCCCCCTGCCCCTTAGTTG
>JBAMJV010000156.1:0-199242 GCA_037951105.1 Echinarachnius parma
GAACAAATTACTACTAACCTTTATGAAACGCTTCCTAGAAACACTGCGATCGAGTCACATGAATGAGCCTTTAGTCTTTCTCCCATACAGTATTAGCTTATTATTATAATAACTTTGATATTTCAGTCTGCGAGCGATACAGCTCCGAGTTTTATTTTGAATCGGTCAGTATTAACCCCTTCCCTCTTGGATTTCGCGATCTCCATTATACCAACTATTGAAGGTCAAAGCTAGGCTTCCGCAAGCAATGGGTAATATTGGTGATTGCATTTGAAAGCAGTTGGCAGACAAGACTACTATCCACTGGTAGTGGTAGGACCTACTAGTAATTCAAATCACGACATTCTAGATCCACCCCTCGCTATGTTTTAGCTGGGGATAAGCTATCTTCACCCGATTCACACACGTCACAGCCAACAACATACCCCAATGCATTGCGCCGCCGGGCCAATTGCAAAAATTAAAATCCCTTAACTCTTTACTGCTCAAGAGCAAATGCCACGCTTTAGTACGTAACATAGTAAAAGGGTTAATAGGCAGTCTGCAACGTCTCAGTACGTATACGATTGTACTGCCTGGGAGAATTAATAATCACAGCTCAGTCAGTTTAGATTCGTGATGCGGCTTAAAAGTGGAAGGGCGCGTCCTCTTGCGGTGAGGTGCGATCACCACAGAATGACGTCAGTCGAGGGAATACCTTCACTAAATATGGGAATGGAATGGCAGGCAGGTGACCGGGCAAAGGCAGGCCAGCCCCTGCACATCAGCTCGGACCACGGTGAACATGGGGCCACCCAAATATGGCCCATGGCGCTCATGTTGTCGCTTTTCCCCCTCCCGACCCACCTCCCCCCATTCAGTCCCGCCGCGGCGTCGTCTGCTAGCGTCACAGAAAAAACTATGAAAAACGCAAATTTCGCAGTTTAGAAATGAGACAAAAATGAAGAGATTGTTATTGATCCGCATTTATTAACTTACATCTTACATTGACATTGTAAGTCATTTCCCGTTTACCTGAGAATGTACACTACCTAATTTCAAGAAATTGTCAACTATTGTAATGGATTTGTCATTAGTTAGATTTGTGACACTATGAAAGAAGCAAATCTTATACCAACGGAGCGGTTACAAAACACACACACTAAAACAGGCGCTAATAAATAAATCTCAGTAAGGGAGTAACAAACTAACTTTGCCTTCGAAATAGAAGAGAATTAAGATGGAAACAAGTTTAAGATGAAATACAATAGAAAAGTAAATGGAGCCCCTTCATTTAGGTGCACGGGGCATCTAGTAGATGCTCGTTAGGGATCGGAGCACTGCGCACAGGTCCCGAGCAGATAGGGGGAGGGAAGTCACCAAGTTGAAGCACCCAAAATAGAAAATGACGTCACGTTTTCCCATGACAACCCTAGACCCTTGGGTTGGGCCTTAGTCCCGCGCATGAGATGAGTTTGTGAGTCTCTTCCGATCTCCCATCACCTATCCCTTTCTTGCTCCGAGCGCTAGCTGTTCTCCGGACCTGTACCTAGCACTGTGATATCCATCCCCAAGCTTCTTTTTGCCATCGAGCTTGAGTTCGCGCAATGCATGCTGGGAACGGGTGAGGTAGCGGCTAGCAAAGATGGCGGATGGAGCGGGGGACAGCTCCGGTGGGAAGCCGAAATCGGCGCTTATGCGCCGACATGAACAACTTCAACGATGGAAAGGCTCTGAATTCGATAAAGAGGATAACATTAGAAATGCTAAACTTGCCAAGGTCAAATTTGACCCAGGATGTGTGTTTTTGGCGGCCTGTGCAATGGAGGATTACGATGATATCGAATCTCTAATGAAAAGGGGAGCGGACATAAATTATGCTAATATCGACGGGCTCACGGCTCTACATCAGGTATGCTGTGTGTGTGTTGTGTGTATGGCGATGTGCCCTTTCACCGGCCGTCGCGTAACGAGACACTGATGAGCTCGAATTACAACTGTTGTATTGTACTTAGAATATCCAAAGCACAAGTAATGTGATGATGAAATGAAGAAGGATTAAGATACTTGAGTGTTTTATCTTCCTATGGTATTATTTTAGAGATTATAACTGATTATTCAAACCCTAAAATATTCTTTACAAATTTGTAAACAATGTCTTGGCATGTTCACAATATCAACAAGCTACACCAAGTGGTCATGTCATGTTGACCTTTGACCTTGCTCATAAACTTGTGCAACATAAATGTAGAGTGGTAACATTGTAGCCACGTTGTCGCATGCATCTAATTTCCTTGTAATGTTTACATTTCAATTCTACATTCTTGATCAAAATATTGTTTTAACTTCTTTTATTTGTTCACATCTCTGCAGGAGGCAGACTAGACAGTAGACTGTAGACACCTGTTAAAATGGGAGGGGCTTCATGAGGGGGGAGGGGGGGGGGGGGGGGGGTTATGTCATTGCTTCCCCATAATATATTCTTTATACTACTGTAGTCCAGGACATAATTCGATGCATGATTTCTTTGAATTATAGTTTTACTTTTTAGATATCTAGAATTCTTTTTTATTTCATTTTCAACTCAAATTATTTATTTCTTCTTTGGACTTTGATGTCCAAGAATAGATTGACATAATTTGTATTTCACCATGTGTTCCCTTGCACTAAGCCTAACTTGAATATATTTTATTTTTTCAGTGGAAGCGCTGAGCTCTTGTCTTGCTTATCACTATCAGCCGGCTATGCTGAATTTTAACAATCTTTGGTCCGAACAGCCATGTCCCTTTTTGACTATTGTACATTTGAATTCATAATACTCGGTATTTATCATAATGATGTCATTTATGTGATATCATTTATTCCTTAGTTATTCCTTAGCTTAACTGTACTCCTGACCATACCGTACTGGACATTAACGAACCATACATGATACGGTAGTATAGTTTACAGAGAAGGAATAACCGATCAGATCGGCCTGCCATATAAATCGGGCAGTTCGAAACGATGGTTAGAAAAATGGCACAGCTGATTGCAAAAAAAAAACGTTGGAAAATGTTCAAAGACAAATGTCAAAGAGAGTAGCCATGTAGTGTAGCCTATGAAATTGGAGAGTTAGTTCATCTATTTTACTATAAAATGTATACAAATTATTTAAAATATATTTAAAAGTTTTTTTTTAAACCTGTCACACTGCCTGTCCATACCTTATTTCTGTTGGTGTCCCCTAGCAAAGAAAAACATAAAAACAGTCTGTTAATTTGGGTTGTTCAGTCAGGCAAGTAAAATTTGGTGACCCGAAGCGCATTAATTTTTTGGTGGCCTAGGGCCAGCAGGCCACTGCAAGTTTCAAGCTCTGTTCTACAGTAGTTCTATGGAGAACGAATATATAATTTGTAGATCCCTGCCTTTACACTCATAGACAAGTACGAACGATATTCTTTAACATTATTTCATCAGGAACAAAAGCAAATTATATTACTGTTTTGAGTTGAGTGTTTTTCAACAATTATTGTACAGCTATAAACTGGTAGCCAATAGGTGTTGTTTTTTTTAAGGTATTTTCTTTTTTAGATTTTAAGTTCCAACAAACGGGCTTCCTTCATAATGAATGTAATGTGGGGACTGGGGAGGAAATACACGGAGACCGAGGGCGATTTTGAGTTTGACCCCTAATTTTCAAAATAGCCCCCTGAAATCAGTAGGTAGCTCCTAAAATTACCATCTAGGGTATTATTGGTGAAATATTTTGTGATATCCATCAGAATGGAAAAGTAGCCCCCTTAAAATTAAGCATGAATTCTTTCCCTGAATGTAATCCTGTTTGCCAATTTGCCTCCTACATGTACATGTATGTTCATGTATGTAACTGGCTGTGCATATTCAGTAGGATATCCCGTCACAGGAATGGATAATATTTGTTTACGTGTGGGCGGATTATTCTAATCGCTTGATGGTTAACTAGTTTGACGTAATTAGTTGATGTTTGAGAGAGACCTAGATGAAGCTCCGTTAAACAAACGTAAACTAATACATGTTTGAAGGTTAAGGTTTGGGTCAGGGTTGTATTTTTTCAGTTTTGGGGATGAAATTTAATAAGGACCACATAACTGTAAGGGAAAAATGTGGCCACTGTACATAGATAAATATTTACCTCTTTAGAATTGTGTTTTCCTCTGCAGGGAATCCATTTTTGTGGCCTCTTTAGGGAGGTTGGCTGCTAGCCTGTTGTATCATAATTGGATGGTTACCCAGCATGTTTGACAGTATTACTTTTGTATCTTTATTTTGTCATGAAAGGTCATGATATAAATTTGTTTCTAAGCAAAAAACAACAATAAACAAACAAAATAACATACAGAGTAATCTTTGACTTTGGACTCTGCTGCTTAAATTATTGAAAACATGGCTGGTTTTGAAACATTGATCAATAATTCATTGATTGATGCCATTGTAAAGTAAATGATATTGAAAATTGAAAGGACAGAAAGTCAATGAACTCTTCATGAACTGACTGATTCTTTTAAAACCAAAGAGTCATGTACACTGACACAGTACACATAAAGACTAGTGGTGATTGGAAAAGGATTAACGTTTGTAACTGTTTTTCAGGTTGCAGCTACCATTTTTACTTACATCAAATAAGGAATTGTCCTAGCATATTCTAAATACTGTAGTTCTAAGCAGCTAAAACATAAAACATAAAACATTTATGAAATAACTTCTAATAGTAGATTAATTCACGAGCACATTGGTATTGGCATATATTGGCAAGTAAAACAAAATATTTCTCGTATAATGGCAATTAATGGCCGGACAGAAGAAAACAAAAAAATTGTTAAATTCAAGCAAAATCACTTGGAGCTTTCACACTTCTCTTGTACATTACCTTGTTGTTTAGATTGTGGTTACAACAGAAGAATGAAATGGGTTTTGATTTTTCAAATGTCTCCCTATTTGTGGAGATATTGAATTGAAAAGGGTTCCGGAATACTTTACGTCGATTGGAGTCAAAAATATCAAAATTTTGATATTTTACTTTAGCGAACGTTGGGGGATGAAATCTGACACTAATTATTCACTTTTTTACTAGGTGAACATTGTTCTTTTTTCGATGAAATTACTATAATTCTACAATAATGATTTGATTGAAGTCTCATATAACACGTTCAGAAAAATCTATAGAAGTTAATGGAACACTTTAATTTCATGTAGTCTTGAAAATATTTGGTTGCGCATTCAAGTTAACACAATTTTGTATTAATTTTATTGAATTTTTTTTGGTGGACTCACAGGCTTGAAACCTGAAGCTAATTTAGTTAGTGGTCAAAATGGGCCAATTCTATTTTTGAGCCCAGATTTGTGATATGAATCACACAAGGCAGGAATTAATTTTTACTTAAACTTGAGGGGGCTACTTTTCCAATCTGATGGATATCCAGAAAATGTTCACGTAATACCCTATGATGGTAGTTTTAGGGGCTACCTACTGATTTTAGGGGGCTATTTTGAAAATTAAGGGGCAAAATCGCCCTCAGCCCCCGTATATATATGTCCTACCCTGGAATCACAACAGATATACCGTGTTCAAGACAGAAATTATTCTATATTTGCTATCTATAGCGTACCAAAGTGTGACGTCCAGCAATTCATTATCATTGGTAATGGTTCTAAACAGTGTCAGTCAAGCAAGAAATTTGTAATTTTAACAGTTGTTACGAAAGCAGTCACCCAGCTCCAACCAAAGGTCGAATGAAAGGACAAGTTGATTAGAATCATTACTAAGAATTAAGAAACGAATGTGATGTTATTTATAAGAAAAGAATGTGATGTCATTTCTTCAGTACTCTTTATATGTGCTGTACCCACAACCCACAACCCACAGGGGTCATTCCAGACTCATGAAGTCATGCCAGAGTACTTGTCCCAGACTCAGATACATATTACATCTCTAAATGTACATGCAGTTACAGCAGTACACATTCCTGCTGGATTCTGGACAGCAAAGCTGTATTAGAGAAAGTAAATGTTGCCTACATGACTGCAGTTACATGTACATTCATTCATCTTTTTTTTCATGACATTCCAATGAGGCAATGTTACAACTTTTAATAATAATAATGATAACTGTTATTTATATAACTGCTATTCCCGTGGGGATCATAGCGCTTTACACGATTATTATTACCCTGGTCAACGGATACACATTGCAATCATTCCTGCACATTAAGTGCCCATTTTCTACTCCCTAGGGAGTATTCCAGCAAGTCGCCTATTAGGCGCACACAGTGCTAAGGAAACGCGTTCCCATCCTTCCGGGTCCCCATTTATACACCTGGGTAGAGAGCAGCTTTTGACATCTAGACCATTGACTGGTCGGTGAATAAAACAAACACAGGGGGCTCTGGGGCAATATAGCCACCGAAATGCCCAAAAGTGTCCGCGAAAATAAAAGAGCTCCTCTGAAAGTTCAATCCAAAACAAAATTGGGAATGTTATTTTCATGCAGACCTTTGAACTTGAAAAGTAGCCCCCAAAAATAGAATTTTAATTTTCGTCTCTGCCATGCATGCTCATGGCATTAATTTGTACCTAATCAAATGATTGTTTTCATTATCTTTGGGAATAAAATAACGCAGGACTACTACACTTTAAGTTAACTTTGCTAGTACTCAGCCTACTACTACTAAAAAGAATATTCAAAATTTCACCCCAAAAATTATTGTTAACAACTAATGATCATGAATGAGGCATGACATGGAAGAATTTCTAATGATGTAATTGCAAGTTTTTTAATATTTGACTTTTATACAAAATGGCTAGCCCCAAGTTTGACCGGTCCCACTGGGCCAGTGGTTTTGTTGAGCTCTGATTGGAACATCTATCATACATGGCCTGGCTCCCGTTGCAGAAAGAGATACAATCGATTGTAAGTTACAATTGATTGTAAGTCAGAAAATGTGCGCATATCAACCAATCAGATTTGCGCATTTACAACACATGATCTAACTTACATGTACAGTTAATTGTAACTTACAATTGATTGTATCATTTTCTGCAATGGGGCCATGTTTTGTTACTTGTTTTGGTTGAAATAAAATGGATAACATTGTAACAATTTGCACAATTTGCACAAGTTGTATCCTATACCAAGGGCATGGTGTGATATTAATGTCTATTTTTTTCAAGCATAGGATTTTGAAATATTAATATTACATGTAATATTGTAGTACAATGTAACTCAGGAAAATATTAATTGAAAGTGAAAGATTCATTAGAATGATTTACATACATCACATGTATGACATTTTGTAGGCCTACAGCATACAATATGTACAAATTGTACACAAATCGTGTAAATGTATTTGTATGCTATTGTAGGTACAGGTGTATATGTCCTGCTGGTATGTGAAACAAGTATTGGGTTTAAAACTTCAAGGAAGAATGGTTAAAGGGAACTACATGTAGTAACATTGCCAACATCAACAAATCTTAATGAGAACTCTAGTGGTGATCTCATACTTTTTTAACATTTTTTATTTCCCTTTCGTTATAAAGATAAGTTATGATTGAAATGTTCGGATTTTTAATTATCCACTGGAAAGTTATAACCATGTACAAAGTCAGTGCAATGACTTAGCGAATATCACTTTGCATTTTCACACATTACTTGGCGGTATAATATCTAGAGCTGAGTCAAACCGGATATTTTGCATTTCGAATATGAGTCGTGTAAAAACGGTCGGATATCGAATATTCGGAAAAAAAAAAAAAAAAAAAAAAAAAAAAAACGATTTTTTTTTTTTTTTTTTTTTTTTTTTTTTTTTTTTTTTTTTTTTTTTTTTTTTTTTTTATTATTATTCTTTATTTATTTTTTTTTTTTTTTTCATAATTTTTTTAAATAGATATTCTGTCCGTTTTTTCAATTAGAATCGGCAGTATAGTGTGATATTAGTGTACAAACTGCTGTCAAGATGAAATACTTTGATATCTCATCATAGATTCTTCTAAATTTGGCACTCACTATACCACTTGTATATTAATCCTCTTACCTTTGGTTTATTATTTGTTTCGTTTATTTGTGAATTTATGTAAAATACCTTAACTTTTAACTTTAGCAATAGATAAGCAGGGTTCAATGTGCCATTTTTTGATCGAATCTATCGAATAGGGATTACAAAATTAAACGGGGGAAAAAAAAAAAGAAAAAAAAAAAAAAAAAAAACGATTTTTTTTTTTTTTTTTTTTTTTTTTTTCGGATATTCGTATCCGAAAATTTGTATTCGGTATCCGACCTTCACGGTCGGATATCGAATAGCCATTCGATTTGACTCAGCTCTAATAATATCCATTTAACGTGAAATTTTTTGCGCATTAGTCAGTGGATCTCAGATCACAACAATACACATTTTTATCAACCATTCATTACTTTTTGCACATGTTGTCAACTATGTTACTAGACGCCTTTAAAATGGCAAAGCAGAAACTACACTAGATGCGAAATAGAACCCAAAGGTTGGTCTAACATGCAGTATTTGCTCAGGGAAAATAAACGTCTAAGCACACAAGCAGTCGGATTCAGCAACAAACCCGTACAAATGGCGAAAAAAAAAAGAAGGAATACAAAAAACTACTACTTTTGTTTGTTGGGCTGCGGGTTAGGGATTTCTTATGAATAAACACATGCACCCCTTGGATTAAGCATATTTGGCGAGGAAGATTTATTTCCAGAGCTGTTGATACAGTTGAATACCTTTCATGCTCTGCTCAAGAAATCAGCCCTTAGAATTAGACACATACTGTACACTGTACATGTAGAAAAGAAATGACTGTAGATGTGTATGTTACAAACATGTTCAATGGAGTGCTCATGTACTGATGTAATATAGAATGCTTCACAAGTGTAAGATGGACATTTATACATGTAGTGGAGTGATGTTTGGGACTTTGGGGTTTCTATTTGATACAGCCTTATACATGTAGGACAGAGAAATAAATACATGGGGGCGGCGGGCGAATTCGCCCCCGAAATGCCCAAAAGAGCCCCCCCCCCCAAAAAAAAAAAAGAGCCCCCGAAAAAAAAATAAAAAAAAATAAAAAAAAATAAAATAAAAAATAAAAAATAATAATAATAATAATTGGGGGGGATTTTTGTATTGGATCGTGATCAAATGCCGATCAGATGATCACTTACAGCATTAGAGCTTAATAGTAGCCCCTGAAATTCGAAAAAAAGAGCCCCGGAAATTTGTAGCCCCCGAGATGATAAAAGTAGCCCCGAAAGTTGGAAAAGTAGCCCATTAAAAGGAGCCCCCGAAATAAAAATATTAATTTTTTCCCTGATGTAGGACTCCACATTATTCACCCGTTCACTACAAGATTCTGAAATCTCCATAGACTTTGTACACAACCCACCCGGTTCCCGTAGTCAATGGGTAAACAAATTTTTTGCTGGTGACCTGGTTGGGCTTGTACTTTTGCAGTTGGGCCAGTCAAATATTTAACCCTCACTTTTTGGTGGCTAAAACTAAAAGTAAAACAAAAATATATTGTCCCCAAATTGCACACCAATTTGTAAATTATATTATGTACATGTACACAATATTCTCAAGGTTACACCACAGAAATTGGAGCAAGGCAATGTACACATGACATGAAAATGGACCAAGTATCAAACTTGATTATCTAGAATGTCATTTTCAGAGTAGTTCTTACAATTGTTGAATACTGCATGCAAGATGCAATTATTTGTAATAAATCACAGACATAATGTACAGTTTTCTCCCTTGATTGTACATATAATAATAATAAATAATATACTTGATTTACAGTTCAGTCTTGGAGGTCTCGAGGCCGGCCTCGGCCTCGAGGCCGGCCTCGAGGCCGATTTTTCAGTCCTCGGCCTCGGCCTTGGCCTCGTAATGCCGTGACTCGGACTCGTCCTCGGCCTCGTAGCATGCGGCCTCGATGACTCGGGTCGAGGCCGGTTCGAGGCCGGAAGATTTCATAGAATCTGGTGAATTTAAGATTCAACATTTGCATCGGCCCGGAAGCGCGTATCAATATAAGTGTGTGTGAGTGATGAGACCGTATATATATGCAGTGTGCGCTACGTGCGATGCGCTAAGTCACATGTGTCACAGTGTTGCTATTGTCATGCAGTATTTTCAGTATGATTTTCGTGTGATTTGAAGATTTGTGATTTTGGAAGTAAGTAGTGAACCAAAAACGATCGTTTCAACGGAGGGCGAGGAGTAATTTATCAACCCAGAATCGGCATTTATCGAGATTTTGTTGGTAACTGATTATTATTATATTGATAACGAACGTGAACACCAATCATACACGGACAAAGAAATAAAATTGAATGATATTGTACGATATTTTCGGGCGATTCTTATAGTTATACAGCTAGCTACGCATTAAGCTAACATGACGCCAGGCCGACCGGCCAGGCGCTTGATGCAGGGGATTCCCGGTGAGTGTAGATCGGAGCTTGAAGTAACACCAAAATGATTGTTATCATTTTGTGCTTTTCTCAGTAAATTCCATAAGAGCACAATACAAAAATAACAAATAATTGACTGGGAGTGTGATTACTGATAAATATTTTTCTGTCTGCAGACTACTCTGATCATTCACAATTATTTTGTTATTCCCACTCAAACTTCGAGTTTGAGTTCGAAGCCGTGGTCGTGGAAGATATTTTTTGGTGACAAATGGAATGCCGGTGTCTTTGCCTTTCGTACCATAGCAATTATTGCATGTGGTTGTCCTGTTCTTATCGCTTGAAAATTACAATGAATGAAAGAACTTTTAAATTTAGATAACCCAAAATAAATTCAATGCAAACATAAGCGTCTTCTCTTGGGAGCAGTTTGGAAGTTGCTGTAGAAGTTTCACAGAATTGAAGCCGGCGAAGTCATTGAAATAAAAATCATATAATTATATACTGTGGATGTAGACTGAATCGCTGGTAGAATTATACATTATTCTGGTCTTCTGGAGCATCAGTTGACGGTTATGAAGTATAATTATAATAATTATGAATTAAAAGATTAACATTTCCTACAATAAAAATAATGGTGTTCACTTTGAATAATGCAGAATTTAGGCGGAAAATATGGTTGTTTGTGTCGGAATGAGGGCGTCCTTCGATCACAATGAGGGCGCTCTACATGAAACTAATTTGAAAATGCACGATTATAATATACGTTCTTAATTATATAAACAATACATGATATATCGTACAGAAAATTGTATAAAACTAACCCTAGACAGTCCAAGGCAGAATAAATATGTTGCACCATCATATTTTTGCAATATTTCGTACATGACAGTGATGCACATTTTTGTGATAAATATGGCATAAAACATCATATAAAGACAAAAAAAAAATTTCCAGATAGACATGCTACAATCTGTATGTAAAAAGGTATTATGTTTTGTTACCCATTATATGATAAAATGCTGTGGTCAGGTGCAGATGTTTTTGAAATTTGTATTGTATTGGCCTAGAGAGGGCGCCCTACTCAACAATGAGGGCGCTATTTCTAAAAAAATGAGCGAAAACGCAAGAGTAATTGATGTCGTAATTGTTGATTTGAATCAATTGTTGATTGGGTGATTGTGTTTGATTGATTGTATGATTTTAAAAGGTTTAAAATAAACAAAAAATTAAAATATGACATTATTATTTTAATTTGGTGACTCGGACTCGGACTCGGACTCGGACCATGGTGACTCGGACTCGGACTCGGACTCGGACCATGGTGACTCGGACTCGGACTCGGACTCGGACCACGGTGACTCGGACTCGGACTCGGACTCGGACCATGGTGACTCGACTACAACACTGTTGATTTATATAGCGCCTAATATGATTGATCTACAAGACATGCATCATACATACTACATGCTAGAGTACTACATGTAGTGGTATGGATCTACTCTAGGTCCCGTAGCTCATTGGCATTTGCAATGTAATCTTCAAGTTAAAGGGAGTGTGATATTTAATTTTCAAACTTTATCTACAGTTTATGTTTTTTACTAGTTAGTTCATTTATGCAGTACTTAGTTAAATACTGCATGCACTATGCAATGTAATAAATCACAGACATACATTGTAATGTACCTGTTTTCTAATACCCCCTCGATTGTACAAGACATGCATCATACTACATGCTAGAGTACTAGTGCTAGTAGTGGTATGGGTCTAGGTCCCATAGCTCGTTGGCATTTGCAATGTAATCTTCAAGTTAAAGGGGGAGTGTGATAATATATCAGCGCAGGCTGGGGAGAGATAGATAGTCCCGGGACTGTGGAATGTGCACTATGCGGAGTTGCAGACTGCCGTGACAGGGGTTATGGAACATCCCACTGATGGAGGCATGTAACTCTGCCTGTGTGGCTAGCCCGTAGCCCGTAGCCTGTCATACAACCCCAGTCATTTTGTTTTATTTGCAAGTTTATAAATATTTGTATGATATTGGCTGATGCCAAAGACTTTAAATTTAGGGTTTATGAAACATCCCGCTGATTGGAGGCATGCAACTCTGCCTGTGTGGCTAGCCCGTAGCCTGTATCCTGTCCTACAACCCCAGTCATTTTGTTTTATTTGCAATTTTTATAAATATTCGTATGATATTGGCTGATGCCAAAGACTTGAAATTTAGAGTTATGAAACGTCCCATTGATCGAAACATGTAACTCTGCCCGCCCGGCTAGGTGGCTAGACCTAGTTCTTTAATTTTATTCACAAGTATCAAGCCTCCACATTAGTCTAACAACAGTTTTCTGTACTGGCCCATTTGGGCAAGTAAAATCATAAATGTTCAAATTTAACTTGCTCCAACAGAAATATGCAGAAAGGACTTGACTCTCTGTAATAGGCTTTCACAAGTCGCGCTATAGTTAACGAAGAAGACACGAATTGTACACACATTTTTCAGTCCAGAAAAAAGAATCAACATTTTTATTTTTGGGGGCTACTTTTCAAAGCTTCAAAAAATGTTATTAAATGTTGTAGACACTCTATGAAAAACTATTGAATTTTTAAAAAGTCATTTTTGGCGCTTTTTTAATCATTTTGTGCCAATCATGGACATTAAATTATTTGTTTATTTATTTGAAATTGTTTGACCTACATGCTGTAGACTCTACTAAACTACTGCGGCTCAAAACACTGAGCCGGTATGTGTTTTGCACAGAGCGTGAGGTGTTGACAAGTTGGCACCATGGAGTTTATATTTACAAATTCGAACCACCTTTAAATTAAAACATAAGGGCCCCCGTTGCCAGGGACCGAGTTGCAGTCGATTGTAAAGTTGCAATTACTTGTAAGTCAGAAAATATGCACATTCGAACCAATCAGGTTTGCATGTTTAGTCACATGTTCTGACTTGCAATTAATTGCAACTCTATATTCGATTGCAACTCTTTCTGCAATGGGGCCCTAGTAATGGGATAGACACGTTCGTTCAGTTTACATATTTTACCTGTATCACAATTTTCTTTCCTTCACAGTCACACATCTCCATAATAAAGCATTGCCGTAAGCGCCATGAAAGTATATTCAGTAACCATAACGAAAACCGCGTCAATCAAAAGGAATATTATGCGTCGGAATTTCAAATTTCATTTTTGTTTAGCTCTGCCTTCCCGAAAGAGCCACATAGACCCTGTAACTGTCGCGTATTGCCACGGTGATGCTGTAATTACCAACAACAAAAAACGGAATAGCGACGTTATGCCATTGTCGTGAAATGCAATGCAACGTGGCTACTTCGTGGCTATTCCATTACCATTTCATGGCAAATGACTGCATCAACATTTCACGAAAATGCCATAACATGGCTCTTACGGCAATGCTTTACGCAGTGCTCAAAATTAGCATAGGCCCGCTGGCCCGGGGCCACTAAAAATGAGCTTCGGGCCACCAAATTTCATTGATCCTAAATTCTACTGGCCCGATCGGGCAAGCAAATGTAATACAATTTGTTATGTTTTTTCTTTGTTTGGGGCCACCAGATTTAGATTTCGGGCCACTAGAAGTTGAAAAATCTTGTTTTTACTTGCCCGACTGGGCCTCAGGACAAACATTTTAATTTCTAGCATTGCTTTACGGGAATACATGTGTGACTGCGACATCCATAACACATGGAGAATAAATAAGCGCAGTTTGCAAGTTGAATGTCCCTTGCCTTGGTTGCAAGCACATTACTCACATAGCTGGCTATGCCATTGTGCTGCCATTGCCTGGTGTTGGATTGCTGATGCATGGATTATGGGCTGATGCATACAATGTATGGTATGGGGCCCCTTGAAAGGATTAACCCTATACATGTAGATCACTACCATGGCCACATTACACAGTGTACGTGTACATGTTGCATAAATGTTTGTGTCAATTCTATACCTGTAGGCATATGTTAGGAGACAATCAAACGCGTACGTCCTAGATAATAGACTAGTCTAGTCTTCTTTTCTTGAAACTATTTTTTCAGAACTTTTTGGTAGAAGGGACTACTAAAACTATTACCTTTTCATTTTAGTCATTTTTGTTTGTCTATTATTTTGGTCATTGAAGCCTCTGAAGAAGATTCTGCTAGGATCGAAAATGTAGGCCCTATTTTGACTCATCTTTCATTTATCAGAAAATTATTTGTGGGCGTTGGATCACTTTAAAGGGATCTAGTAACTTTGTTGACATGTGCAAAAAGTGATGAATGGTTGATACAATGTATATTGTTATCTGATATGTCCACTGGGTGTTGTGTGAAAATTTCAAGTTAAATGCACGTTACCACGGGCGTAGACATGACATTGATACCCATTCAAGTGGGGGGGATGAGCTATTCATTCATCGGATTACATCCCCCCCCAGTTGAATAGGTATTACGTAACTCGCTACGCCCGTGCACGTTACATGGCCGAGAAATGAGCGAAAAATGCAAAGTGATTTTCAGTTACTCATTGCACTTACTTTGTACACAGCTGTAAAGGTCCCATAGATAATTTCATATCAGAACACTTCAATCGTAAATATCTTTTTAACGAAAGGGAAATTTGAAAAACCGAAACCTGTCCCATGCTTTTATTGTTAATACGAATACAACAATGTATGAGGGAACCGCTATAATTCCAATTGGATTTTGAGGATTTGGACAATGTTACTAAGTCCCTTTAAGGGTTTGGCCCAGCCAGAGTGTTTTTTCTCACATTGATTTACATCATTACAATGATTGTCAGCATCAGATGGGTTCAATCTTCCCCCATAAAACCTCACGTAACTATGTGCTTGCCAAGTTTGCTTAAATACTGCTAAGTAAAAGTGCACAGTAAAACCTGCCTATAGTGGCCACCAAATATGATCCACTACAGAGCAAAAACACTGCTGTCAAAAGAGGTCACCTGTAGTGGCCTATTTTGTTTCCCCTGTATGTAAGTAGTCACTATAGTGCAGCGAAAAAATTAATATTTTTATTTCGGGGGCTCCATTTTCGGGGGCTACTTTTCCAACTTTCGGGGGCTACAAATATCCAGGTTCTTTTTCAAATTTCAGGGGCTACTAACATAAGTGATCATTTTATAAGCATTTGTTTGATCACAATCCAAACAGAAAATCCCGAAAATAATTTTATTTTATTTTTTTTTTTTTTTCGGGGGCGATTTTTTTTTTTCAGGGGCGAATTTGGGCATTTCGGGGGCGAATTCGCCCACCACCCCCGTGTATTTTTTTCGCTGCTATAGTGACTACGTACACGTGTTTGACTGACTGTACATAACTTTTTTTCAAGCACTTGCTGTCAGGGCAAATTTTTTCAAAAGATTGCAGAATACTTGCCAAAATAATAATTATTGCCTTCATTATATTAATTATAAGACAGATGTTACTTGCTTGATTTCGGCAAATCATTTTGTTGTTTTATTTCAAATACATGAATGAAGTGATATCTTCCATAGATAAATGTTCATAAATTGTTCTGGCCTACCCTTTTTTCAAACAACATTTGATGACACACGCAGTACCCCGGAGTACCGTTGTACCCAGGTATCCCGCGTTGTGTAGCGCCATCTTGTGTCCACCCGAAGTACAACCGTACCGCAGCTATTGCATTGTGCATGCAGTGCAGCGCGCGCTTGTATGCACGCTATGTACCCAGGTACAGCCCTAAAAAATAAATAAATAATTAAACAAAATGGCGGATTTTCGTATGGTACCCCAGGGTACCATTTATGTCATCATTTTTTCATCTTCACACAACCTGAAGTTTTGCCGGGGGGGGGGGGGGGGGGGGGGGAAGGAGGGGGGAACTTGCAGGAAAGCTCTAAATACTAAGTTCACACTTTCAAAGGTTCAAAGAGGGAGAAAACTGACAAGAAATATTTTTAATGAAAAATGAGCAAAGAAAATTGGGCTTCGCCAGGAATCGAACATGAGCATGGCAGCATGCAGGCTGCAGACCTCTGAAACAGTCTTATGAAACACCCTTTCACGAAACTGTACATTATACCTAAGCCTGGGTCGGAACAGACGGAATACCGGAATCCGTCCGGTGTGTGCGTGTTCCGGTAATGTTTTTCTCCATTCCGGTATTCCGATGAAAATCACGGAAAACCTCTTTTTCCTCAAAAATTCATATTTTGTAGTAGAAAACTAACAGAAGAAAACAAATGACAAAAAAGTACAAGAAAGACGATGTCGAATGCAACTTACAATGACAAGAAATCCGCTGCGTTTATATGAAAGCCGATCTAACGATCGACTAGGCTAGCTACCCCGGCGCGCCCCGCACAGTCATGCAGCTGCTAGCGCTATCAGTCAGAGCTAGCTAGCTGCGCCGTACCATATGTCATCAAACGTTTCTCAAACGTTGACATCCAGTCCGCCCTCTATCGATATCGGTACTAATAATGCTCCGACACAGCCCGCCATATCACTCGTATACTTTGTGTGCAGGTTATGGGTCTATTTTCTTGCGCGAGATCGATCCGCCGGGAATAGGGGAAATCCCCAGCGGATGGATCTCGCGTAGGAAAATAGACCCTATAGCCTGCACGCAAAGTATAAGTTAGTGTTGACTTATTCGTGTCGTTGTATTAGCTTCAGTTCATGCAGTTTCGAGCGAGTTAGAAAATGTTCGAGATATAATCAGCGCATTTTTGTTGTTGCTGTTTTTGCAGGTAATTGTTCTCGTATTTATTTTAAAAGCCATACAAACATGTAAGTAAAATAAGAGACATTTTCGTTCCTTTTCGGCACTTTTTAAGAGTGCAACTTGCTTGCAAAGTCAAGGCAGTTGAGTTGGCCTGTCTCGCAGCGCGGGGCCTGCATGCCTGCGCTGCCGAAACCATGGCAGACCTTCTAGTGCGTGTTCGTTCCGTATCATTCATTGGCAGATTTTTTTTTATCGGAACACCGGATTCCGACCGGCACAACACCGGCGGATTCCGGAACAAAAAAATTCCGACATGACTCAGGCCTAATTATACCTAAACAATGATTATATTGTCCCCCAGATACATTGTGTCATCTTTCTTTTGACCCTCATTGTTAAATGTTAAAGTCAGGCTTTAAGTTTAGCCTGTGAAAATAATGCTACCAAGTTCAAGTTGAGATGTAATTGTAACGTGATGATTTTCACAAACTTTTCATGCTGTGGGACTTATAGCTCTAACATATATTTTGTTTTACCAAGTTCTCACTTTCAAAGGTTAGAAGTTTTTTTAGTAAATCTATTTTCCCCCAGACACCCTGTGACATTTTTCTTTTATAACAAAACTCAAGTTCAAGTTGACATGTACATGTAATTTGTAATGTGATCATTTCCACAAACTTTGTATGTGCGATGCCAGGCCGTGCAGATCTGTGAAACATACTAGTTCTCATTTTCCCCTTAAACAGACTTGAATTCTATTTTCCCCCAGATAACCCTGTGACATTTTTTCCCCAGGCCTTTATACAACAGTTATCAAGTTCAAGTGACATGTAATTTGTATTGTGATCATTTCCACAAACTTTGTATGTGTGATGCCAGGCCGTGCAGATCTGTGAAACAGTTGGGTTTGATTTTACCCTTAAACAGACGTTAATTCTATTTTCCCCCAGATACCCTGTGACATTTTCCTTTTGGCCTTTTTATAACAGAACTCAAGTTCAAGTTGACATGTAGTTTGTAACGTTTCCACAAACTTTGTACAGTATGTGTGATGCCAGACCGTGCAGATCTGTGAAACACACTGGGTTTCATTTTACCCTTAAAGGGATCTAGTAACTTTGTTGACATGTGCAAAAAGTGATGTATGGTTGATTCAATGTATATTATTGTTATCTGATATATCCACTGGGTATTGTGTGAAAATTCCAAGTTAAATGGACCTTATATGGCCGAGTAATGAGCAAAAATGCGAAGTGATGTTCACTAAATAGTGCACTGACTTTGTACATGGTTTCGACGATCCAGTGGATCGTTTAACATCTGAACACTTCAATCGTAAATATCTTTTTGACGAAAGGGAAATTTGAAAAACCGAAAGCGGTCCCATGCTTTTTTTGTTATTAATACGAACACAACAAGGTATGAGAGACCCGCTAGAATTCCAATTGGATTTTGAGGATTTGGACAATGTTACTAAGTCCCTTTAAACAGGCTTTAATTCTATTTTCCCCCAGATACCCTGTGACATTTTCCTTATGGCCTTTTTATAACAGAACTCAAGTTCAAGTTGACATGTAATTTGTAATGTGATGATTTCCACAAACGTTGTGTGTGTGTGATCCCAGGGCGAAGTGAGTCCAGGGGAAAAAAATTAAATGTTATTTTTCGGGGGCTACTTTTCAACCTTCCTTGCAAGAAAATACCCCTCTCTGATTTAAATTTGTGATGCATTGAACTCTATAATTATGCACATTTCTGGGGCTCTCTTATGATTTTCATGGGCTCTTTTTGGCATTTCAGGGGCAAATTTACCCTGAGCCCCCATGTCTTTTTTTCACTGGGGCGAGTGCGCTTGGATTGAATTGGCACGTTTCCCACATTCTCACTGGATTACCCATTTACAGGAAAGGAGGAAATATCAACAGGCAGTTGTTCCCGTCTCTCTAGAGTCTAGGGTAACTCGTACATGCATGCTTGTCAAAAGGGATGTAACAAGAGTTTGTTTACAAAATGAAAAGGTGCAGTAATGCAATGTACCAACGTAGTAGTACTCGGTGATGCTGCAATAACAGACTTATTAACATTTAGGCTGTAACTTTTGACCTTTCATAGTTATTAAAAGAAATAATATTGTCTACATATATTTTACAATTTACAGTTTTTGTTTTGTAGGGAATAATATTTTATTTTAGTGGATCCAATATTTGTCTTTCTGACTTATTAATGAGAGGATTAATTACTTTCTCAAATGTTTTTCTTTTCCAAGTTAAATACAAGGCTTTTATTGATGAGAAGCTTAACATTTTGGGGTTTCAACTAGAAAATAGAGCTAATATTTATTTTTAAAATGAGCACAAGACACTGAGGGATGGGTGTACTTTGCTTTACTACTACTAGTACTAGTCTAAATTTATTTTTAAATTTTTGTTAGCTATAATGCACAGGTTATAAACTAAATGTATACGATCTAGATTTCTCTAAATTCTCTTCTCCTCCTTGACAGGCTGTTATTGATTAGAAGCTAGAAATGGTGTAGTTTCTTCTAGAATATGGAGCCAAAATAGACGCACAGGACGATGCAGGCTTGGTGTACAGTCTGTTCCCCACAATTAGTTGAACATTTGTTGTTTTGTACTTTGAGAGATTGACAAATAATGTATAAATTTCCTTTTTCCTCATTTACAGGCTGTTATTGATGAGAACCTGGAAATGGTGGAGTTTCTATTAGAAAATGAAGTCATAGAAGCACAGCGACGATAAGGGCTAGGTGATAGTTTGATATTTTGCACTTAAAGGTTTGAATACAATCATTTATGCATTTTCTTTTTCCTCATTTACAGGCTGTTATTGATGAGAACCTGGAAATGGTGGAGTTTCTACTAGAAATGAAGTCAATATAGAAGCACAGGACAATAATAAAGGCTAGGAGATAGTTTGATATTTTTCACTTAAAGGTTTGAATACAATAATTTATGCATTATCTTTTCCCTCATTTACAGGCTGTTATTGATGAGAAGCTAGAAATGGTGGAGTTTCTACTAGAAAATGGAGCCAATATAGAAGCACAGGACAATGAAGGCTGGACGGCACTTCATGCAGCAGCATCGTGTGGCTTTCAAGAAATTGGAGAGTAAGTTTTAAATAATATTTCAATTTGTAATCCTCGGAAAAGGAATTTAATGGTTCACCAATTTAAAGGTAAATGACAGTAGTGGGAAATGCCCCACACACAACAAAATTAAATATATGCTCTTATTACCAACCATGTGAAAGAATATAATTTTATTAATATGGGATTAAACATATTTGGCTAGGAAACCGCCTACTAATTGATACATTTGCAAATTTATAAAACTGATTTGCTGCAAATCGTACCGCCAACGCGGAATCGCGCATATCGTACGTGCAAAAGAGCTTGCGGTCTCCTCTTAGTCTCCTTGTGGTCTCCGGTATGCGGGCTTGTCGATATCTCCAGCCCAGCCCGGTGGATTTATAAATTTCTCGGGCGGCCATTGGATTTCTTCCGATATTTCTGCATTTAACGATGCTTAGGTTCGGATTTTACCACACAAGCCCTTTTTAATGTATACTTATTCAACAATATTGATCAATTAGTTTGGCCAATATAGATGTTTTCGGTAACTTTGCCAAAACTGTTATTTGGCTGTAAATTGTTCGAGGACATTCACTCTGCTGGTAAATTATGTCATTATCTAATAAAGATAGCTAACCCGATCCAAACTCTAACCCTAATCCTGATTAATCCTAATCCTAATCCTGTTTGATTGATGTTTAATTCCACTTGCCCGAATGGGATATCAAATAATAAATACAAGTTGTGTAATGTTTGTCATAGTTTGGGCCACCAGACACCAGATTGGAGTTTTGGGCCACTAAGGAAGGGAATTGAACTTACCCGACTGGGCCACAACCTGGCAGAAAAGTTAATTTCTAGCATTGCCGTCCTAATGTAGTATTAAAAGAATTAAGCTACATGTATAAACACAAGATGAAAAGCCCTGTGTGCAACAGTAAGTGGGATTAGTCAAATATAACTGTTGCTGTACCCAGCATCATACATGAGACCCTGTGGAGTGTTAATGGCACGCTATTAAAAAGGCTTTAATCCAATACAGTAGAGAGCCATGAGTCTGTACAGGGAATGGGATTAGCCAAATATAACTGTCATTATAATGAATGGGGTTTCACCGAGGCATTCCTAATCCCCCCTCATAATCCCCTAGATACAATGTACAGTATCTCTTTGGTAACTAATGGAAACAATAAGCAGGGACTTCTAGAGAGGACCAGGGATTTAAGATAAGGATTTAAATGACTGGTCTTTCTACATACATGTTACACATGCATGACAGGATTGTAATGGGGAACAGAGTTCCTCAGAGAAAGTGCACACTGCAGTTTAAAGACCACTTAGTTTTTACCTGAGCACTGTATGATAATAGCATCTGAAAATTATGTGGGATTGTATTGTAGTTGGCACACATGTATCAATACACTGACTGCATTCTGTTTTGCACTTAATGCAAGGTGTTTTCATTCTTCACCTGAGATGAAATATTAACTTTTGCTGATAATATAGAGTACTGAAGTGTGCGGTCACAGCTATCCATTGCCATGGATAATGCTTCTAAACAATGTCGGGCAAGCCACACATAAATTCTGACCTAGCAGTGGTTGCTGAGAAAGCAATCTGTCATCAAGCTTCAACCCACTGCTGTGGAAGCTCGAATCAAAGGACAGGTTGTTAAGAACCATTAATATGTTATATAACAAAAACATGTGACATCACTACTTCTGTACTCTATGGCATTTCCATCAGCCCAGTATCAACTGGTCTGTAATATTTTTCACACAATAAAGTTAAAGGGACTAGTAACATTGTCCAAATCCTAAAAATCCAATTGGAATTCTAGCGGTTCCCTCATACATGGTCTTATTTGTATCAACAATAAAAGCATGGGACAGGTTATGGTTTTTCAAATTTCCATTTTTTCCAAAAGATATTTACGATTGAAGTGTTCGGATATGAAATTATCTATGGGACCTTTTCAGCTGTGTAGTTGTAAGTGCAATGAGTAACTGAAATTCTCTTTGCATTTTCGCTCATTTCTCGGCCAAATAACATCCAATTAACTTTAAATTTGTACACATTACTTTCTGGACATATCAGATCACACCAATACACATTTTTTTTATTAACCATGCATCACTTTTTGCACTTGTCAACAAAGTTACTAGATCCCTTTAACAGATAAAAATGAATTGATATGAGTTGAATATATATATGGAGTTGCACATAACAGTGGGAGGAATGTTCAAGAGATACATGTCATTCCTCATAAATTAATTTGAATTATATGACCTCATTGCAATCAAGGACACGAACAAGATGCAACCACGCTCAGATGCCCCGTTCACATCATGAATATTTTTCATAGAACGGACATGTATGGGGGAGTGTTTTACAAAGATTTTAAGTCGAACAGAAACATTTAGTTCTAGTACTCAAAATTATTGTAGGGTCTGCAATGAGTGTTTGTTTTAAAAGAGGGTCACACATGGACCTGTAGGTTGCCACTATTATTATTTTATAGGATGATTCATGATTCGGGTATTGTTTAGTATCCATGGCTTGAAAAAAAAATCTTTTTTGCACGGCTTCTTGGATGATTTAAATTTATAATCTAGATGTGAAATGGCCAAATAGAATAACTGAATGTCCTTCTATTCTCATCAACCTCAAAATATGACTGGTTTTCTCATAACGGGTAGATAACATGTCACAAGAACGAACTAGATTGATACATCAAATGATACAGTCAAAAATGAAATTATAAATCAGAGAGCAAGTTTCACAGACGTTACAGTTCACCTTTTTTTTATAATAGCCATTTTTCAATTTCAAGGAATGTTTGCAGGTTGTTGTAGTTGCTTATCATGCATCAAGTGCTATATTTTTGTGTACAAAATGTCAATTTATGTTCATGTTTTTTGTAGTCTTATGAATATGACATTCACTGATAAATTGAATAACGGTTTATTAAATTGTATTCATGGATGAGCTTACAAAGTAACTTTTAACTGTTTTAAGAATGGTTGAATTTAACTAATTTAGCAATGCTACATAAATTGTGTTCAAATACAGTTTTGTAAAGTGTACAGTATACAGTTGTTAACTGGTGGTGGAGGGAAAAGCACGGAATGTTCCACTCCCGAGGGATTTTAAATGCTATTGAGGGAAGAGTAAATAAGTCCCGAGACGTAGTCGAGGGACTTATTTTCTTCACGAAATAGCATTTTAAATTCCCGAGGGGAACATTCCATGATTTTCCCGACAGCAAAGTTAACAACTGTTTTATCATCTGATTGCCATGTAACAGTGCCATGTAATATCCAAAAATATTACATGGCATCTCATGTACTGTATTTACTAAGTCAGGTGATAATGCATGTTAAAATATGTTATGAGCAGGACATTGAGTCTACATTGAGGTCCACAGACAAAATGTTAAGAATGTAACATAAATATTTTACGAGTATGAATAGTTTTGTATCTGTTATAATAATGTTATAATGTATGTTATAATTGCTAAGAACAGACATTGAGACATTCAGAGAAGATTCAGAAGAATGTTCTAGCACATGAATGTGAGTTGTTTGCTATATATCAGATAAAACATACAATGTACATGTGTTATAACCATTAGATTGCAAGTGGCAAAAGGTCTCTGGAAAAGGGGTGACTGCCAGCCAGCCTATGTATAATTGCAAGAATATTGTATTGTGTAATATTGCTTGTATTATTTAGGTTTTTCATAATGTAAGGAAAGGGGGGGGGGGGGGGGAGTTTGGGGTAACCTTAATATCAAAATTTGCTTATTTTTATCCTACGAACAAATGATATTGCCAGTGTGATAGTGTGTTTATTAGTGTATTATTGAAAGCGATTTCCCTCATATAGAAACAAGGTGATTGCTGATTAGAAACACATTGCAGGCTTATGTTTCTGGATGTATTCAACACATATATTGTACATCACATACATGTACTGGCAGTATTTCTCCTTGGATTTGAACAAGAACAGTCATCTGAAACTAGTTTCAAAAACGGTTTTGACCAAAGGAGTCGTAAAAAAACAGTAAATGTCAACTACAGCACTAGTTGCTATCTAGACATGAATGGTACACATGTACATTGTGACAACTCTTGAGTCAAGTTTAAATTACAAATTAAAGGGATCTAACTGAGAACTCTTGTGGTTTTGCACATTACTCAGTGGACATGTAACATTTATCAGATCACAATTAGTTTGCACGTATGTCAACAAAGTTACTAGATCCATCTAAAAACTTCTCATAGAAAAAAAAGGTGATTGTCGCCATGTACTGTAGTGGCCACAAAAAGTGACCCCCTTCAGAGAAAAACAATGTTATGGGACTTGTCTAGATAGAGGTCACTTATATTGGCGCCTTTTCTTGAATCTCTTACATGTAGGTGGTCACTATACACAGGTTTTTACTTTGTTTGTACATTGTTTAATTATGGTCAGTGGTCACTGTAAATCTTAACAACTCATGAATCCAAGTTCCTAGATACGTTTTGAAATTTGAATTATTGTGCCATGTTTGCAAAATAGACTAATTTTATAATGTCGGAAATTGTAAACCTTTCTGCTAAGGCCATAACAAATAAATTGTTGGATTGGCGTAACCCGCCCGTCCCTAAAAATACCGTCGACCCTAGATGTTTTTGCCGATTGCGATCAATATCGTTATGTATCGTTGTGTATATCGAAGCGAAAAAATTGCTATCGCCTGAGTATCGCGCTGCATTTGCGATCGATATATTTGCTGCACTAAAAACCCGGAAGTGTTGCGATATCGCTTTTTCCCCGCGAGGCAATGAAGGCGCGAATACAGTACATGCAATGTACCGTACGTATACGCGGTACCGAATACCCCGCGGTACCTATGCAGCGCATGCATGTACAATGTTTATGCCGCCGGCCAGGGCCAGCATGCATATCTGCATATTAAAAAAAAGTATAAAAAAAAAAAAAATCCCGACCGACCTACCCTAATTTTTGGTTGCCCGTTACGCCAATCAAACAATTTTTTTTTTTTGGCCTAAGCGTCATACTAACGTGAGGAATACTACATGTGAGCATGTTTGTTATGATGTACACAAATATATGAAACGTGATGTCTAACGAATATATATGCCAACTAGTGTACCCGTCTGAAGATAAATTACAAAGTTCTGCGCAATAGCAGTTTAGCACTGTGGTAAACTTTTTAAAATGTAAACCTTTACGTACATAGCGTCATACTAACGCATAACCGTGGTACTGTTACTGAGGATTATAGTGCATGTAACGATGTAAGACAAGTTTATGAAACGTGATGTCCCACGAATGTGCCCTGTACAGGACCCATCAGAAGATAAATTACAACTGTGTGGCAGCACCAATGGTATGCCAACTATGTCACGGAGTTTCCTATTCATATAGAGCTAGCTGGGCTGCACTGTACTGTACAGGCTAGGCTAGGCCAGCGCAGCAGAGTACAGTATGCCATAATGCATGGGTAACGTATGGGTCTGGGGGCTAGCAGTTGGAGGCACTGAGTGTTATGTATCTACAGTACTAGTTTGTATGCTATGCAGTGTGTGTGCGAGTGAGTGTGTGTGGGGTGCTTTGCATGGTATTTGTTATTTGGCAGATAGAGAGATAGGAATGATCTCTGCTCTTTATGTATACAGTACAGTGCAATGTAACGAACAAATGATAGTCCCTATTGTACAATGGAAAAGCAGGGACTGTGACCGAATTCCTTTTTGCGTCTTTTTACGGAGTATTGTAAATCTTGAATAGTACGATATATGAAGACTCAATAGTTTTGACTTGTGCCCTGTATGTGCAATCACGGGCATACTATGGTGTAATTCAGTTTGAATGTAAATTGAAATGGGAATGAATCATAACAGATTCCATAATTGTTTTCATTGACTTGAGTATAGAAATTTATAGCAACAGCCAACATGACATTCTAACTTTTGAACTTTATTATTGCATCTTCCAGTGGGTATTTGTACAAATCTTATATACAGTACTAGTTAGGATAAAATAGAAGATTCAATAGTTACGATTTGTGCCCTGTACGTATACTTACGATCATGGGCCTACTATGGTGTAATTCAGTTTGAATGTAAATTGAAACGGGGATGGATCATAACAGATTCCATAATTGTTTTCATTGACTTGAGTATAGAAATTTATAGCAACAGCCAACATGACATTCTAACTTTTGAACTTTATTATTAATATTGCATCTTCCAGTGGGTATTTGTACAAATCTTATATACATTACTAGGATAAAATAGAAGATTCAATAGGTATGATTTGTGCCCTGTGTGTACGATCATGGGCCTACTATGGTGTAATTCAGTTTGAATGTAAATTGAAACGGGAATGAATCATAACAGATTCCATAATTGTTTTCATTGACTTGAGTATAGAAATTTATAGCAACAGCCAACATGACATTCTAACTTTTGAACTTTATTATTGCATCTTCCAGTGGGTATTTGTACAAATCTTATATACAGTACTAGGATAAAATAGAAGATTCAATAGAAATGATTTGTGCCCTGTACATGTAGTACGATCATGGGCCTACTATGGTGTAATTCAGTTTGAATGTAAATTGAAATGGGGATGGAGTAATTGACAGATCCAATCATTGTTTTCCTTGACTTATTTGTAAGCAACAGCCAACATAAAATTCTAACTTTTGAACTTTATTATTGTATAGATCTTGCACTGAGTATTGAACAAATCTTGTAAATAGTTTTGATTTGTGCCCAGGATTTGCAATTTCATAGGCCTATTATGGTGCAACTTTATAGTTGGCATGTAAATTAAAATGGGGCTGAAATACATGTAAATATATACAGAGGACAGACTTTTTACAGATTTTTGTTTGTTTTAATTGAGCCAACATAAAATTCAAACTTTTGAACTTTATTATTGTGTATTGCACTGAATGGGATAGAAATGAATAACAAAATTCTATCACAGTGTGAGTGAAAAAACATTGAGGCCAAATGTGTGATAATTGACATAATAGTCCATTGTGCAAAGTACTAGTATGTATCATGTGAATTAGAATTAGGATGAGTTATTCAGATTCCCTATTTTTTTCCTTATGAAATAATTGAGGCAACATTAAGTTCTAACTTTTGAACTTTGGGTATTGTAAAAAATGTCAATGTTAGAGGAGAGGACTGACTCAATGGTGGCGAAATGCGGACCTTCTAGTGAACTAAAATGGGGAATCAGATACATTATTACAGAGTACATATTTTGGGGTTGGAGAAATAATTGATGTGACAAAATTATAAAAATGTATAACTTTTGAACTTATTATTGTGTCTTGCAAAAAAGTAAATGGGATAGAGAGGAATTAATTAAAGATTCAATTGAGTTTTGTCTTGTGGCAAAATGTGCAACCATTGACAATACTATGAAGATTGCAAAGTACTGACTATACTAGTAGTAAATACATGTTGTTTGCATGTGAACTTAAATTGAGGATGAGTTATTCAGATTCTATGTTTTTCCTTGTGAAATAATTGAGGCAATATAAAATTCTAACTTTTGAACTTTGGGTGCATTGTAAAAAATGTCAATAGCATCCATAAATGAGACGAATCAATGATGGCGAAATGCACTACGGTGCATGTAGTTTGTATGTGAACTAAAGGGAACTGGATAAATTATTACGGAGTACATGTTTGGGGGTTTCAGAAGTAATCGATGTGACCAAATTATAACAATTTAACTTTTGAACTTTATTATTGTGTCTTGCACTGGGTATTGTAAATGTTCTTGTATTTTATTTTAAACATATGGAAACTGACCAGAAGTACAAATGAAAAATGAGCTTCTTTGCTCATTTTTTAAATTTCCATTAAAATTGGAAGAAAACAAATACACATAGTGACATACATTAAGTTCCAACTTTTGATCTTTCTGATTGTGTCTTATAAATAATCCACGGAAAAAATTAATATTAATTTTTTTGGGCTACTTTTCAAGTTTGCGTGCATGAAAATAACATTCCAAAATTTCTTTTGCATTGAACTCTTATGATTTTCGGGGGCTCTTTTGGGCATTTTGGGGGCGAAATCGCCCTGAGCCCCGTGTATTTTTGTCACTGTTATAATCATAACATCGTAGTGTTATGGGATAAGGAATACTAAATACGCCATGGATCATGGTAGTATTGGTACAAAATGTGTGTGTGTACACAACACAAAGCTGTTTTTTATTTTTTATAAAGATTAGTCCTTATAAAGATGACTTTCTCTAGTATTTTATGATTTTAAGAACAATTATTTAAAAATAAAAATGTTTTATCAATGCTATTGCATTTTATGTTTTGTGCAATACAACGTTGCAACGCACAAGATTCCTATATGTGGGAGTTCGTAGGCACATTTGTGGAGGCATTGGGACCACACAACAAAATATGCCAAGTGGTGGGTGAGGTTTTGTATCTAGTTTATGCTGTAAGTGTAATGAACAGTATTTTGTGGTGCTGTGAAAAGGTCAATGAACTTTGTAAAGTTAGTGAATAGTATCAATTGATTTAAATACTCACATCATTGATGTAGCATGTGCTAGCATGGCAGAGTTTGAATACCATGTGTGCATTTTGAATGCATTACCAAGGACTTGTACTGTAAGTCACAAGCCAAGCTCAACATTTGACCAAAAATCCATTGTCAAAGGTCAATGAACTTTTGTCAAATCATTAAAATACTCTCATAGTCTCAGTCTCACTTGATTTAATAACCACCAGGTATAGACTTTACAGAAGTAGCGACATCACATTCATATTCATATACTTTGATTCTGGCTTTGTACTGCTATGTCAGAAATGTGTGGCTTGCCTGACATAGTTTATAACCATTACGGGGGTTTACCCATAGCGATGAATAGATGTGATGTCACTCTCTGTTTCTCTGTACTCTTGCCTTATTTTATAACCCCCAGTATTGAGTATGAAATGCCTGATCACCAAGGCCTACAATAAAGCCAAGTTCTGTTGTATTTTATCGTGACCTTACATGTCCTAAATAGGTGAAAAGTAAGGTCAATGAACTTTGTGAAATGACTGTACTAACTGATTTAGCCCCCCCCCCCCCCCCCCCCCCAACATCTAAAGCCTAAACAATATAATCATGTGCAGTGTACAGCTACTTTAGTAGTAAAATACAAAGCCATTTCAGGCAAGGGCATATATTGTGCATGTTTGTAACAGCCAGGGCAAATGTCAACTCTGTACAATGTACATCCTAATGTACTTTTGTTTTTGTTTTGCTGCATATTTTTTCATAGTAGAGTTGACGATTGATTTGACTTTTAATTCATGTTTTATAAGATCTATAGACAAGTTTTAATGAAAACTATGGAAAATTAATAATGGCCACCTTTTTTTTACTCTGTTGTATTTTTGTTGTGCTGCAGATTTTTAATAGTAGATTTGACAATTTGTCTGACTGTTCCATCTATTGTCTGAACTTTGCACAATTTTGATAGAAACTGTAAAGTTTAAAAGTAATAGCTGATTATTAATTTGTTCTATTTGTTTGTTTCTTCTTCAGATTTTTAATAGAAAACGGGGCCAATTTGATATCCTGCAACAATGAAGGGGAACTACCCATTGACTTGGACGAAGAGAAATTAGTGATCGCTGATCATACTTTTGTTTCACATTTGCACTGTTTTATGTCAACAAGTTTGAATATAAACTTAAAGTATAGTTTAATAGTTATGACTGATTTTTACTTTTGTTCTTTTTGTTTCTTCTTCAGATTTTTAATAGAAAACGGGGCCAATTTGATATCCTGCAACAATGAAGGGGAACTACCCATTGACTTGGCAGAGGAGGAGGATATGGAGGAGTTTTTACAAGACCAGATGGATGAACAAGGTGAGCATCAGGGAAAAAATGGAATTTTATTTATTTTTCGGGGGCTTCTTTTTTCAAGATTGCCTGCATGAAAATTACATTTCAAATTGTTATTTGCATTGAACTCTAGCGTAGATTTTCTGAGGGCTCTTTTTGGTATTTCGGGGGGCTCTTTGTGGTATTTCGGGGGCGAATTCGGAGCCGAATTCGGAGCCGAATTCGGAGCCCCCATGTATTTTTTTCATTGGTGAGCATCGTCAGTGGAAAAAATGGCCTAAAGAGCCCCCGAAAAATCATAAAAGAGCCCCCATAAAATTTGCATCTAGTGTTAAATGCGAATCAATGCAATTTCAGGGCGCTATTTTTTATATTGAAGTCTCGGTAAAAGTAGCCCACAAAACTAAAATATTAATTTTTCCCCCCGAGAGTTATGACGGATGAACTGTTAAATTAAATTTCATGTCGTTTATTTATCTTCGTATCCAAATTATAATTTGACAAATAAAATGTGACAATGTGTTTCCCAAAAGTAAAGTACTTGTTTAGTAAAAAAAGAAAAATACAGCTTATGTAATCAAACAAATTTAAATCATGTCATCATCTTAAAGGAGACCACCAGGCAAAGAACAACACATAGTTTTATGATTGGTATCGTTTTGTGATATCAAATAGATACCCAACATTTTGCAAAGGGTTGGGTAATTCATAAACAAAGCAATTAATTACCACCACTTACGGAACCACTATTATTTCCTGGTTCCGTAACGGGCCAAACATTTGCGAGTGCGCCAATGCTATTCACGCGTACGTTTGGAGAAAATAGAATCCCGGACGATTCGTTCGCTCTGGACAAATATGTCTTCGTAATTCAGACCCATAAACGCATGCTTTAGAATGGTGATGCGTTTTCCAATTATATATATTTTTTTTGTGAACTTGATGATGGAATGGACTACTAAAGGTGTTACCTTTCATTTATAAGAATATTATTTTGGGGTGATGGTACCCTTTAAAGAAAACATGTAAGAATCGGATAAAAACAAGTACAATCTTGAATATAAACCCACCTGCCCGCTTGCCGTAGGCAGGTAAAAATGAATTTTGCTTGCCCGACTGGGCAAGTGATTATTTTATTTTGACGATCAATCATTTGATTTTATTCCAGCAACTTATCATGCAATTATTTTCTGTTATCGATTAATTTGATTTTTGTTGATTTTTTACAAAATTTATTCCTGTTCTTCTTCAATCTTTGATTCAATTTCTTGTTATTGATTAATTTGATTTTCTTTGATGTTTGGTAATATTTCATGTGAATAAATTAAAACACTTCCTTTGCACATTTAATTGATTTGATATATCCTGTCATTGATAGTCTTTTAAGTTTGATATTTCCTGTTATCGATTAATTGGATTTTCTTTTTTGTTTTCGTCTGCAGATCTCGACGTGGATCAAGCGAGAACAGAAGAGGAGGAGAAAATGTTAGCAGACGCCAACCAGTGGCTAAACAGTAAAAACGTCAAAGATAAAAAGCATCCCAAAACCGGAGCAACCGCTCTTCATGTAGCTAGCGCTAAGGGTTATATTAAAGTAATGAAGTAAGTAGAACGGTGTGAATTATTATGATTTTTTTATTGTTAGAAAAATAACTAAATCACCTGCAAAATTTAATAGAGAAACTCTTGCACTTTATTACACAATGATGCACATACATGTGTCATATACATTTACATATTCATGGTACAAAAAGAAACAGGACACTTGTTTGCAAGCAGTTCATGTGGTGTTTCTCAGATGTAGGAAAATTCATTTTTTTGAGAATCATATTTGTATTGTCAGATTATATTTACAGTAAAATTTTGCTTTTTAAAGCTTCTCTGGTTAAACCCATCAAAGGAATCAACACTATCACTTCAAATTCAATTTCTGCAAAACATGATTTGCCTATACGAGCCTGCTTTTACCAGAGCTGGGGGGCGTTGCAGAAAGAGTTGCAATCGATTACAAAGTTGCAATTAATCAGAAGTCAGAAAATATGCTTAAATGCGCAAATCTGATTGGTTCAAGTGCGCATATTTTCTGACTTGCAATTTATTGCAAACTCACAATCGATTGTAACTCTTTCTGCAATGGGGTGACTAGAGGATTAATATGACATTGACTAATAATGTGTGTCACAATTTAGCGGCTAGCTAGTGGCAAGCTCAAAAGGTGTTCTCTGCTGAAATTGTGAGCGTGCAGCAGTTTTTAAGTGTGTCAGTTAGGGTGTGGGAATAATCTGCAAGCTTAATTTCAGCAGGGATCGCCTATTCAGCTTGCTGCTAGCTAGCCGCAAGCTCGCTGCTAGCTTGTGACACACTTTTTTTCTGTAGGGGAAAATGGGGTATAATATGACTAGAGTAGACTACATGGGCACTCGGAGGGTTAATATGACATTGACCAAATGGGGTTTCTGGAGCAAGCTTGCTCTTGTTGAGTTGAGATGAGATGCTGATGAGCTAGGATGGGATATATGTGTGATGATGTATGAGGTTGTGGGCACAGGACAGGGTTTGATGTAATATCGCATCTGCCATACAGTCAGTACGTCAGGGGGTTCGTACAAGGGGGGAGGGAATTGGAGAAAGAGAAGTGTGCTAAGTACTATACTTACGAAATAATCAATTGTTCAAAGGTTTGGAGCCCTTTAGAAACCAAATCATGTAGATCGCTTAATTTTTGGGTAAATATTTAACAAATTAGAAGTGATTATTCAAACTCATTAGGGGGGTTCTTACAAGAGAAAAATAAGTTGTTGGAACTTGAGAAAGAGATGGTGGCTAAATTACTTTTTGTACTTCAGAGATATCCAACTCTTCGCCCCAATGTCACAAGAAAGGTCTTGCAAAGGTCTCCCCAGAAATGAATACTGTACAATCCGAGAGGATCACTGTCTTTTACCCTCGGTTTTGATTTCAACTCGTGTCACATGTCTCATGTGCCGTGTCGCATGTCGGACAATACCAAAGACTTTTAAAAGGTACCCACTGCCTTCTATCCAGGGGTGCAACATAAATATAATGGGGAACACACAGGGCTACCAGAGGACTAGCCCCCTTATGTAGCTTTCCATACTTATACATACAGTAGTAGACTCATTGTCTGGAGCTACAGAAATAGAAATACAGTAAAACCTGTGTATAGTGACCACCTAAGGGGAAAAAAAAAAAAAGTGGCCACTGTAGACAGGTGACCTCTATCTATAGACAGGTTCTGTAACATCGTTTTTCACTGCGAGGGATCACTTTTGGTGGACAATATCTTTAGGCAGGTTGCCTGCTATAGACAGGTGACAGATGTTTGACTGTATACACCCTTATATAATGTGCCCAAAGGCACTCCAAGGACATTGTCTTTGACATACATGTGTTGTGCATGTTTGGCAGAAGTACGCTTTGTGTTCTGTCTGTGCATGCTAAGGTATACTATTACAGTCAAACCTGTCTCTGTGGCCACCGGTCTAAAGCAGCTAACCTGCCTATAGTGGCCCCCAACAAAAATGACACTAATGTTTTGGAACCTGTCAATAAAGGTCACCTGTCTACAGTTGCCACTTTTCTTCCTTACCTTATTCGGTCACTATACACAGGTTTGACTGTAGTTAGAACTAGAAGATGATGAACAGAGTAGGGTAGATGCCAGTCTAAAAGTGAAAGAGTAGAAGACAATGTAACAAATACATGTATGTTTGAGGACTCAATCGTAATTTTGCCTCCTATTTTTCTCAAAGAGCCCTTGTAAAAATGACATGCAGTGTTTTTTATGCTACCATCTAGTGACTGTGGACATTTATAAGCAATGCTCAAAGTTAGCAAAGGTCCACTAAAAATTTAGTTTGGGGCCACCAAATTGTTATTGATCTTAAATTCTACTTCCCTGATTGGACAACCAAATTGTAACATAATTTGTTAGGGTTTTCTTTGTTTGAAGCAACCAGATTCAGGTTTCGGAAGCTCCTTTAAATAGCATTGACATACATGTGAGAGATGATTTGATAAGAGTATGCAAAACCCTTAATGGCCCTTTAAGTTTGAATGCACTTTGGTCACATTACATTTTAGTAAGAAGTGGGAACCCTGTGGTGCGTGAGTGCGCAATATCTGTGCATGACAGAGGGGCATGGTGGATATGATAGGGGACAGGATGGATGGTTTGCAAGAGAAGATGACAGCTAGCGAAAGGGTAGATGATATTAACTCCCGAGATGCGCGATAGTGCAAATTCACACCATCCTATGCCCGATACCTTCCATAGAACTGCAAACAATGTAGCCAGGGCAGGTTATAGGTTAAACGAGGGTACATTGTAGTACATTAGCTAGTCCAGGCTTGCTCGTTGACGTGGCATCAAGCCATTCAAAAGGGAAGATGATATTAACCAGAACGATCCTCGACAGTGCAATTCACACCATCCAATGCACAATAACCTCCATATAAATGCTGTACATGCGGGACTTAACGAGTTAAGCAATTTGCTACACTGTAAATTAGCTATTAGCTTGTCGATGTGACATCCAGCCATTAAAAGGGTAGAGGATATAAACTCTCACGATGCTCGATAGTGCAAATGTAAACCATCCAATTTCCATAGAACTGCTGTATATATATGCAGCACTTGATGAGTTAAGCAAGGGTACGCTGAAGATGAGCTAGACCAGGCTTGCTTGTTGATGAAAGGGGGGTCAGAAGTAACAGTAGAGGCTAAACATTAGTCCTGACTAAGTGCCCAGTAATGGGGTCCCTCCGTAGATCCCTCCGTAGGGCTGACGTCATATCAAATGTCCCAGAGCCGCTCTGCCAACAGCAGTTTGTTGTTGCGCACAACTATGCCACATTTGGTGAATTCTTTCAACCTAAAGGTTTTAGGGGCATATTTCAGGGTTGGGGGGAGACGGGAGACTGGAGAGTAGAAGAATGAAGAAGTGAGGGAGGAGTGGGAGGAGTAGGAGGAGAAGGAGATAATGGTAGGATAAGGGATGATGAAGAGAAATAGGGGGAGGGCCGGAGGGGATTGACAGTTTGTTTATTTTTGCTCTCAACTATGCATATTTTTGTAAATTCTTTGAACCCGATTGTTTTAGGGGCATATTTTAGGGGCATATTTTAGGGGTGGAGGGAGACAACAAAGTAGGAGAAGGAAGAAGCGAAAAAGAAAGAAAAGGAGGTGGAAGATAAAGGAAGAGAAATAAGGGGGGGGGGCATTTGAAAAGTTTGAAAAAGTTTGAAAGTTTGAAAAGAATAGGAGAAGGAAGAAGAGAGGAAGAAAGAATAGGAGGAGGAGGAGATACGGTGGATGATGACTTAGGGAAGAGGAGAAATAAGGGAATTGTATGTTGTTGCTCACAAGTTGATGTGTATTCTCACTCCTATAGTTGCTCACAAGTCACAACTATGCCACATTTCAACTAGACAGTTTTAGAGGCATATTACAGTAAAATGGAAGTAAAATGAGAAGAAATTCATAACAGAGCCCAGGCTGTAGATTGTTATTGTGTTTAATACAAACAAATTTCAGAGTTTTATTATATCAGATGTAAAAATTGAAGAGTAACACCCCAAATAGAAACAATGAATACAATATACAAGATAAACATTTTTAGCAAATACTAGCCGAGTTACTATGGCTGAACCTTTTCTCCTCTTTTTTTTAATTGAAATTGAATTGAATTTCATAGAATTTATTGTAAATATGAGTAGTTAATTTTTTTCTTTTGTCATCACTGTAAACTTGATAATTTCAAAATGGAATTGAATTGATGGCACAAATGATACAAGTATTATTATTGGTTTTTGTTTGGATGAATGTAAACTTTATATTCATTAAAAAGTTATAAAATAATTGTTTCCCCTCCTTTTTTCTTCAGTCTTCTATTACAAGCAGGTCTGGATGTCAATTCCAAAGACAACGATGGTTGGACGCCGCTTCACGCTGCGTCTCACTGGGGCCAAAAAGAAGCCTGCGAAGTCTTAGTCGAGGCCTTTTGTGACATGGAAACGAAAAATAGATTAGTAAGTTGGAACGCACGCTTGCCGTGAACGCACACATGTACAAATGTATATAGAGTGTTCATATTCATTAGTTAAGTTGGAACTTTTAAAATGGTTTCAGTATATTAAATTATGTGACTTCAGTTGATACTAAGTCAGGGTTTTAGTAGAGGCCTTTTGTGACATCGAAATGAAAAATATAGATTAATTAGTGTTGGAATGCACCCTTGCTGTGGACACACGAATGTATAGAGAGCGTTCATATTCTTTAGTTAAGTTGGAACTTGTTAAACGGTTGCAATATATCAAATTAGTCGAGGCCTTTTGTGACATGGAAAGAAAAAAAAATTAGTAAGTTGGAACGCACCCTTGCCGTGGACACACAAATGTATAGAGAGCGTTCATATTCATTAGTTAAGTTGGAACTTGTAAAACGGTTGCAATATATTAAATTATGTGACTTCAGTTGATGGTTTAGTCAGGGTTTTAGTAGTGCCTTATTAACATGACTCTGTTCACTCATCCTTGTTAATTTATGAGAATAGTTGTCATTATTTTTTTCCACCGCCTCACTCTTAATAATAAATTGCTGTCTTTTGACACATAAAAATGCTGTAAAGCATGCTAAACAGATTTATTTAAATCTAGCATATCATCCATGTGTATGGCATGCAGTACTGCAAATTCAGCGACAACATGCCAAAATACAGCTGTTGAATAGTAGGCCAATAGAATTCGGTGGGCCTTTCAAGCGGATAAAGCGAGACGATATTCAATTCATTTAATTTAATTCTTATTCCTCACTGTGAATGTCTCAAAGTGAATGAGTATTGTACCTATCAAAGGCAAGGGAAACCCTTTCTATGGAATGTCATGAAATAAATGTGCATTTGTGGCTAGAATAAACTTTTAAAAGGCAATATGAGTGCACTTAAGATTGTGTACATTCGTAATGAGACATTGTCAGTTAAACACTTGTTTGCTCCCGTGACTGATTTCATGAAAACATTGGCGTCCAGAGCATTTATTAATGATAATAGTAGTCCATTATTATACAAAGCATTATTATATCATTTATGAAATTAAAATAATGTAATTCTGTCCTTCCTTTAATTAAAATTCCTCTCTTTTGCAGAATAACACAGCCTTTGATTTAGCGGACGAAGACACGCTAAAGTGGCTGGAAGAACTCAAGAAGAAACAGGCATCCGTAAGTACCCAAGAACAAACCCCCTCCTTTCCTTCCTCTTCCCCTCTTTCCCGCTCTAAATCACCTCTACCGACCCAAGCTAATATCCTTTTCATGATCAAGCTCTATTTATTGTATGTATACATGTATGTTGCTTCTACAGGAGATTGGACTTTGGAGATTTGGGGCAAAATTCCCAAATACGGCCTCTGTTCCGGTAGAATTTGGAGCTTATTCTTATCGCCAGCTTTCTGGACAGACAACAGTCCCCAATACAGCTTTGTTTAGACCTGTAGAATTTTGGGCTAATACTATTCGCCTCCCACGGAAGTCGCGTAGCAGGTATCATGCATGGCTTGGTGTTCAGGCCCTCAACTTGTTTTCCGGGGCAAACGTCTTGGGGCCCTGTTTCATGACACCTCTTCCAATCGTTGTAAATGTCCAGTTATTGTAACTACAGTGTCAACAGCCAATCAGCATGGAGCATTATGGTTGTTGCCATAGTAGCGACAATAATGAGACACTTGAAAAGATTGGGAAAGTTTTGTGAGACAGGGTCCTGAATAGAGCCTCTCTATAAATTACAAAGAATTTTGGTCTACTTTATAAATCGCTTCCCACACAAATCACGTATCAGGTATCTCCACGTATCATGGCTCAGTTTTGAGGCCCTCGTCTTGTAGCTCACTGGTATCCCGGGGGGTGTTTCACAAATATCCTAAGTTGAACTTAACTCTAAGTAGGACTTGAAAATTATGGAAAGCCGTTAGTTTCTTTGAATTTTTTTTTCATAAAAACTTCTTTAAAAGGCATACAATGTTGATTCAAATCATTAATACTTTCTATTATCAAGGAGATGTTATGTTCTTGATGTACAAATTATGAAAAGTCTAAAATACTTTGCAGTTTTGCTTTTGAATATATTTTATTCCAAGGCTACAAATGGCTTACCATAATTTATAAGTACGACTTAGAGTTAAGTTCAACTTAGGATCTTTGTGAAACACTCCCTAATGCTTGGACGTCATGCCAGCCATGCAAACAAGTGTATGTAGCAGAGCTTGGTAGGTTTTCAACCAAGATGGTACTCGATGGGTTTCAGTAGATTTTGTTGCTGGCCATTGGTACTTCGAAGGGATGCCAGGTTTCGGGTTAAAGCCTGAATTTCAGGCCCTGGTTACCTAGAAATTCAGCCTCGTTTGTAACATTTCGATGTTTGTAAATATTGTTGCAAATGACACTGCAATTCAGCTTGTAGCTGTGAATGTGACATTTTGTTGAATAAAATACCATTATTATTATTTTGGACACAAATCAGGCATCTTAACTCGGCTTTCAGGCTCGCGATTTCTAGCTAGCTGGCATCCCTGAAACATTTTAAGTTTGTATAAGTCCAAAGTATGGTTGTTAGTTCTGTAAACCGATGGACCTTACTTGTTAATTCTATTTAAGACATGATAGTATGGTAATGATACAGGTATAAAGTGTTATAAAGTGTTTGTATGAAGGTGATCTGTAATGTTGATTTGCTGTTAAGAAACATGAAGGTGAAATTTGATAGGATGGTAAGTGAAACCAAACACAAAGAAAGTTTCATGTTCTTCAGTATTTTCAGTACATCTTACTGATGTCATCTGGGCGCGATTGGAGCATCAAAAACATGAGGTTGAAATTGAATACAATGATTTCAAAAAAATATTAAATGAATGATGCAATGATGGTAAGTGAAAGGGTGACATTGGATTTGACGCATTAATTATAAGTGAAAGCGCCATAAAGAAAGTTCCCATGTTCTTCAGTATTTAACCGTTACCAGATAGGAGTAAACTATGTTTGTAATGAATACAGACACAGTGTATATTAGGGTCTGTTTATTAAATATGGGCAAAAATAGCTCTACCAACAAACATGTTGCTCATTTTGATTGTGGAGGTGCTGTAGAACGATCAAATGAGCTCCTGACTCTAAATTAAAGGGTCCCGCGTGCGAACCAGATCGTTGCACCGGCATTTATGTCCTTCGGCAAGACATTTCATTTACATCGCTGCTCTCTACCCAGGAGTATAAATGGTTTCTCACGGCTAGTATGCTCCCTGAAATTTTGAGAAAAATCTTAATCAGTGAAATGTCCTCATGGTATGGATATTGAGATTGTTGAAAAACAACACATGTGCCACATTTTTTAGAGCTAAAAAAAAAAAATATGAATCTTATCTTAATGAGTGACATCGTTTTTCGATGGTGAAGTCTGGTTTGGAAATTTTTCTTAGAGTACAGAGGGGGGAGGGGGGGGGGGGTAAAGAAATCCTCTGATAAGGGTAAGGGATTTGTTGATAAGGTTGAGGGCCCCTTCTGATTATAAAAGAGTTATGAATGTCGGTTGTAAACATGAGATTAGAGAAGATCAAAGGCAGACCCTTCCGAACACACCACTTCACACTACTCTAAATCAAGTTTATCACCGCTAGCTTTACTCAAATATTCTCTGGTGTCGCAAGTTGCTTATACAAGTCTGCGATAGCAAGGTGTTTTCAAGTCACGGATAACTTGCGTTCCAGTTATTGATAGCTCCAAACGATATCAGAAAATATTCTTGTTTGGTGTTGTGAAAAATTATTTATTTGCTACGTCAGATTTCAAACTGGTGACTCATCTACTAAGGCCTGTTTCTCGAGTCTTAGCATTTAGGATTGGAAAGAAAACAGAGAAGCTAATTCCTTTTATAAGATACATTAGATGAGCGGAAACATTGAGTAAGCGTTTTGCTAGTTTGTCAGCTATGTAATATAAGTTATCATTGAAAGGGAAACTAAATTTGCTTACAAATTATTGTACAGCTTTTTTAAAGATTCTGTAGGGTTTTTATTGTGCTGAACTCCTTATATCAGCCATATGGAAAAAATGTTAGTAGCGCATTAACGATAGGAATGTTCAAAGTGTGTATAATGTGCCATCTTGCTGCGTGACTCGATAAACATTTTCATATCTGCAAGCAATGAATTGGTAAACACGAGGACATACCAAAATGAAACGTAGAAATACAGCGTTCAAATGTTAGAAATTCTTGTTTGGTGTTGTGAAAATTATTCATTTGCTGCGTCAGATTTCAAACTGGTGTCTCATCTCCTAAGGCCTGTTTCTCGAGTCTTATCATTTAGGATTGGAAAGAAAACAGAGAAGCTTATTCCTTTTATAAGATACATTAGATGAGCGGAAACATTTAGTAAGCGTTTTGCTAGTTTGTCAGCTACGTAATATAAGTTATCATCGAAAGGGAAACCATATTTGCTTACAAATTATTGTACAGCTTTTTGGAGATTCTGTAGGTTTTTTTTAATTTTGCTGAATTCCTTATATCAGCCATATGGAAAATGTTAGTACCGCATTAACGATAGGAATGTTCAAAGTGTGTATAATGTGCCATCTTGCTGCACGCGTGACTCGATAAACATTTTCATATCTGCGATGAATCGGTAAACATGAGGACATACCAAAATGAAACATACAAATACAGCGTTCAAAATGTTAGAAATGTGGAGAATTGTAACAAGAAGATGTCCCGGTTTAGTTAACCCGTTTAGAGCATAGTACCGACCAAAATACCGTCGAGTTATAGGCACGCTGCGTTCGCCCTTGGTACTGACGGGGCTAAAACATGCACGCACGCTGCGGATACGTGCACAACACTTGCCACGGCTCGTCAAGCGAGGGGAGACGAGCCGAGACGTGAAAGGTCTAGGCTGAGATTTGAGGTCTACGCAGTCAGTCGCAGTGACATATTTCAGGGGGGAGGGAAGGGGAGGAGGGGGGTAAGTAACCCCCCTCCCCACTCCCTGTTGGAAATCTTGCCCCCCTCTCCCATCTCTTCTCTCCATCCCCCCCTTTTACGAAAAAAAAAGAAAGAATATAAATGATACGTAATGCCAATTTGACTTTTTGGCAAATGCTGCCCACCTTTTAGGAAAATATGTACCCTCATTTGCCCTCTTTGCAAATGCTGCCCCCCTCTCAGGAAATTTGGTACCTGTGTATGCCCTCTTGGCTATTGCTACCCCCTCCTAGGAAGTTGTGTACCCTTGTTTCCACTCTGTACGAGTTCAAACTGGCTTCACCGGGCGCTGTGTACACAGTTTTGCGGTGAAGTCATTAATTAGGCGGCCAGCCTGAACGATAGTGACATTTTGACTTGCCTCGGACGGCGGAGCAGACGGTCTAGCCTCTTAAAATGTCATCCTCCCTCCCCTCTCCTCCCACTTAAAAATACATTACATGTGTGCATGTCTTTTCATTTAGCCAGCCATCTTCTCTTAAGTTTACCACCGATACAGAATCGATATTGAAAATTAACCAGTTGCCCGCGGAAAGACCTTGTTAGCCCTGGATTAACTCTATAATCTTCTCTTAAGTTTACCACCGATACAGAATCGATATTAAAAATGCACCAGTTGCCCGCGGAAAGACCTTGTTAGCCCTGGATTAACTCTATAATCTTCTCTTAAGTTTACCACCGAAACAGAATCGATATTGAAAATGCACCAGTTGCCCGTGGAAAGACCTTGTTAGCCCTGGATTAACTCTATAATCTTCTCTTAAGTTTACCACCGATACAGAATCGATATTAAATATGAACCATTTGCCCGCGGAAAAACCTTGTTAGCCCTGGATTAACTCTATAATCTTCTCTTAAGTTTACCACCGATACAGAATCGATATTAAAAATTAACCAGTTGCCCGCGGAAAAACCTTGTTAGCCCTGGATTAACTCTATATTCTTCTCTTAAGTTTACCACCGATACAGAATCGATATTAAAAATTAACCAGTTGTCCGCAGAAAAACCTTGTTAGCCCTGGATTAACTCTATAATCTTCTCTTAAGTTTACCACCGATACAGAATCGATATTAAAAATTAAACCAGTTGCCCGCGGAAAGACCTTGTTAGCCCTGGATTAACTCTATAATCTTCTCTTAAGTTTACCACCGATACAGAATCGATATTGAAAATTAACCAGTTGTCCGCGGAAAAACCTTGTTAGCCCTGGATTAACTCTATATTCTTCTCTTAAGTTTACCACCGATACAGAATCGATATTAAAAATTAAACCAGTTGCCTGCGGAAAAAACCTTGTTAGCCCTGGATTAACTCTATAATGGGGAATTGCAAAATATTGAAGGCAACAGGTGAATTTGTTGCCTATGGCAACGAAATTGCCTATGGGAACCTGGTGGGCCATTTACTTAGTCTATGGGGACTGCAAAATCAAGTAGGGAATGGGTTGACAGTAAAATACAATTAAAAGATGCCGAATAGCGGTGGTAAAGTAGGCAAGCTTGGCCCTTGCATTGCCTTTGTTTTTTTAATTTTTTTTATTTGATGATGAAAGCAGCTCCACACATGGACGCTATGCAAGGCAAGCCATTTGCTATCTCAAATATTAATCGCGGGGTATGATGGAAGACTGCTCCACACATTCCTGAGTCGCTTACACAAACTCACAAAACTTATATCTCGCCCAGTGACTCATCGGCAAATTGGCAACCATACTCCAGGAGTCACCTAGTCTCCATTTTCAGACCCATTTTCTTTTTGTCCCCTCAAATTAGGACAAAAGGGGTCAAAAGAAGTGAACAAGAATACAGGACATCAAGAAAATGTCTCGCAATTTGATTAAATAATTTCATTCTTTATTCCAGCACTCTGAAACTTAATAATTTTGAGTTAAAAGATTGTCTTTAACTTACAAAAAGAAGTTATCAATGTACCTAAGAAATGTGTAAGCATTGTGGATCCCCTCCCCCACTTTTTTTGGTATTTCATGTAATAATACCAAAACTATGACATGTATGTTACATATATTTGTCTTTTAATCCAGTTTTCAGGGAAAAGCCTGAATTCAGGCCCTGTTTATCTAGAAATATCTAGAAATTCAGGCCCAAATTGTTTATTTCTACCCAAATTAGGTATTATGTCTCAGTTTTCATACCATTTACTGAATGCAAATATTGGCATCCCTGGTTGAATAGTGAATACAATATGATACAGGTATTACCCTAGTCATTTACAACATGAGTTTGAGTTTGGACATTTGATTCTGATAGTGCAATCATTACAAATTGAGGTCTGGTAGCGAAGGCTAGCGACCCAGGCAGTTGGGAGGAAGACATGTATACAATGTGCATTCCAACGATCCTTGATCAGACACCACATACACTCTGGCATTCCAATCCAATCTTAGTCTCTCCTTGCAGACTATGTTCCACAAGACGCCCATAATGTCTTATGTGTGACATAGCCCATGAGATTGAAAAGTTAATTTAATTTTGATGAAAGAAATATATTTGATATTGATTTTTAAAATGAAATATATTTTTAATAGTGTATTTGATACTGTAATTGCGATTACAAATCCATATTCATGAGTCTGCACAGTATGTAAAGTACATTCATATATTTACAGCAGAAAGTAGGCCTCCCTCCCCGAGTTTTCGTTTGAGAAATGGGTCTAATAATGAAGACTAGGCGTGATCAGCTGTGCAAGCATTTACTGCCTAGGTTTGACCCTGACAGATAGAAGACTGGTAATTTAACCCCCTCCTCGTCATCATTAAGCATACACACAGCCATGCAAATGGGTCATTAACAGTGTAACAATCTTTGTACGATCTCCCACTACCACTATACCTACCCAATGTACATATATAACATATTAACGTCATAGAAATAGCGATGGCACAGCGTTTGAATCTGAAAGTCATAATATAAATTCTTAGCAAAGCAATGGCACAGAGTTGGTTTAATAGTATGGATTCCCACTATATACCCAATTTACAAATTATATGAAATATAAAAGTCATATTCTGAGCAGAGTGAGGGCACAACATTTGTTAAAGGGATCTAGTAACTTTGTTGACATGTGCAAAAAGTGATGAGTGTTTGATACAATGTATATTATTGTTATCTGATATGTTCACTGGGTGTTGTATGAAAATTTCAAGTTAAATGGACATTATATGGCCGAGTAATGAGCACAAATGCAAAGTGATATTCACTAACTTATTGCACTCACTTTGCACATGGTTTTATGATCCCGTGGAATGGATAATTCAACATCTGAACACTTCAATCGTAAATATCTTTTTAACGAAAGGGAAATTTGAAAAACCGAAACCTGTCCCATGCTTTTATTGTTAATACGAATACAACAAGGTATGAGGGAACCGCTAGAATTCCAATTGGATTTTGAGGATTTGGACAATGTTACTAAGTCCCTTTAAACAATAGTCATTGTATAGGGCTGACAGTAATTTAACCCCTAGACCCAGATTATATGCATTAACAATACAATGACACATAAGCAATGTAACAGTCATGGTATTGGCTTTCAGTCATTTCTTTTTAACCCGTTCGGTATGGAAACCATTGCTAAAGACTACTCATGTAGGTAGTACATGTTAGTCCTTGCTTTTTAACTCGATCTGATTCGTAAATCAGGCGCGTTGCCATCGTACGAACGCTTATGCGCACAGTGCGTTGTACACACTGGCCCAGCGTTATGCAGCGCGCACAAATTACCCAAGTTCAAAAAGTTGATGCCACAGTGGCATAGTTTATACAGACTTTGATAAAAATTCAAGCAAAAACAAGAACAAAAATGGAATTAGCTTCTCATCTTTGTTTCTAGTTTTTTCTCAGTTACTGAATTTAATAAAAACAGTGAAAGGTTTGATCAAGTAGATTTGTTTCCAGTTTTTAAAACTTTGTGTGAAAATTGTCAAATGTAGGCAGAAGGGATAGTAGAGTTGGTTAAATACCAAGAAATATTAACTTATTAATAATTAGGTGCAGAAATTGTGAGTTGCACTTTTGATGTCTGCATCAGGGCTGAAGATGCAACACAAACTTTTGACTCTGCCGGTCGATCTAGTGAAGAAATCAATGAAATTCACTTTTTTGATTAGCAGAAAGAAATACTTGTTGGTTACCCCATAAGAAAGGAAAACAAAATAAGAACTAATGTTTTTTTTAAAATACTTTTAATACTGTTGCATATGAAATGTTTTTTTCATTTATGATTTGTTTTGTATGGGTCAATATGGACTTTTAAAATAATATATAATGTGGAACTGTCTGGGGGGGGGGGGGGGGGACATATGCATTTGAGCCAATCTCAGATGGCCCACTAGAACAAAAAAGAGCTTGTGTAGAGCCCCCCTACCTTAAAGGGATAGTACAGTTCTGGACAAACTGAATGTAAGTTACTCAAAATGGTATGTTATCATTAAAAAACTAATAGTTGTATAAATTCAATGGTGCTTGAATAGTTGAAAAATAAATAAACGGTCAAATTATTATTTCTGACTTGAAGCGCCCTCTAAACCAAAACTGTACTATCCCTTTAAGCTCACTGCACTGATTCCGACCAGACAAACAAGCGAGTATCTGAACTAAATGTAGATGCACGTTTTTAAAGCGTGTAGTATAGTTCAGATCTTACTTGTTCATCTGATCGGATCGGATCATTGTGTCTCTCTCTGCACAGGTGTAGAAAAGAGGGGACCTGGCAGGAATTTTTTCCTTGAAATGCTTGATGCGCCTTATCGTGGCAGCTGGGCTAAAGCCGGGGTGACACTAATTGTGCATTACAAGTATATTTATTGTAGTTATGCTATGTAAATGTTCATATTCTGATTATCACTATTACTACAAATATATTGTAGGCAAGAAATGTATTATCTTTAAGAAAAAAACATCAGTCATTGACACTGATTTACTTTTGTTGGTAGTGGCCCTGTTTGGCTCCTGTCTTGATGGGTTATATTCAACTTGAATTAACAGAATTATAAATCCATATGATACACTGTACACTTGTAAAAGAAATGTCAGAAAATAAACATTAACCTCTTTAGGACTGGTCCCGAAAATACTCGGGCCTGGGTCTATGGAGATGACATGTTATAGCAAAATCAACCAGTCCTGAGCAGGTTAAGTAGGTGATGCAGGAGATAGGTGTAGGCAACTTGGTGTAGGGATGTATTTTATTATGATACGATCATATTACTGAATAAAACAGATCTTGTGATATATTGTTCATTGTTCCGTTGAAAGTATGAATAGGGAACTGATGAAGCGTTGTATTCCTAAGAGTGTAAATTATGTTCAGAATCAAAGATAGTGTGTTACATTTCTCGAAAGATTATACGTTGTGTTCATGATCAACGATAGTGTTACATTTCTTGAAAGAGTATAAATTATGTTCAGAATCACAGATAGTGTTATATTTCTTGAAAGAGTGTATTATGTTTGAGATGACAAATCCAGGACGTCTTTATGTTTATATTATGTAACATGATATTGTCTTTAAGTAAAGCAAGAATCCTTAACATGCTTCTTAATGCTCGACTCATTTTGAAATGTCATTTCCTTTAAAAATGCAGGAATGATCTTCTTTTTTTTTGTTTCGTTGCACAGTGTTCTTTAATCTTCTAGCTATTGCATGCGTTTGATTTCTGCCGTTTGTTTGTTTGTTTGTGTGTTTGATTAGTTAGTACTGCCTTTTTCTAGCATTTCTCGCCTTTGCATTTTGTGAAGGCTGCGTTTTTAATTTCCTTCTCTTTTTGGCGCACTTGAGTGATTTTTGACTCCATCTTAAAGTTCTTGGTGCATTGTTCCTCTTGTCTTGTTTGCGTGCTGTGCTGCACAAAAACTCCTATATTATAAATATTACTATTTTTTCAATGTATGTTGTTTCTACCATTCTGTTTCCTACTCTAAAATTATGAAAATAAGATTCAATGTTCACTTGATTAATTTATTGTTGCCGATGTTAAACTCTTTCCACGCAATATAGGTGCAATGTACAGCTGCTTTTATGTGCATTATGTATGTGTATGATTGGGTGCGAATCTTCCCAGGACTTGGCACTATGGGAGCTAATAGCTAATGTTTCACGATTTTACAACATGTGTGTATGTTCTCACGGAATGATCTTTAGTCATGTGAGATCAGTGCCATTTTACTGCCAGATCTTTTAAAGTTTTTAGGAATGGTAGGTTATGCTTTCGAATGCACACAAGCTCTTCGGTGTTTTGCATCTATATAGTGAAACTACATAGTGTTGGATGGACTTAAAATTCAACCGTTTTGTTTTTAGTTGTAATGTGTTTTATTGACTTTATTTTTGATAACGTTTGTGTATGGTAGGTTTAAAAATTGCGTGCATATTGAACTATTGCACACAAATATATGTGAAATGTACATTGAGATTTTGTTATTGTACGTACATGTACAGTATGTACATTTACATTTGTTAATATGGAGATGCGCAACATCCGTGCACCGTTACAGAAAGAGATGCACTCGATTGTTAAGTTGCAATCAATTGCAAGTCAGAAAATATTAACCAATCAGATTTGCACATTCATGCTGTGACTTTCAATTAATTGCAACTTTACAATCCATTGCAACTCTTTTCTGCATAATTGGGCCCAGTTTTGGTTGCCTTTTGACAATGCCTTGCATCCGACTGTCCGGAACGACTGGCAAAATGCGGCTAAAACATATTAGCTCAGCAGCAGCCGCCACAAGGCCTTTCTGCATCTGCCAGGCCGTTCATGCAGTATGCCCATATCTCATGCAGAATTACAGGGCTCTACACAAAATATATGATTTCATCAGTCGTTTCTGAAACTCAAATATGTTCATTTTCAAAAGGCTACAAATTAGGAAACTGCAACGATGTGTCATTGGGGTCATAATTACCTGAAGGGTTACGAGGGGCACATTTATATTATGTTGTAAAGAAGTGATATGGTATTGAGTTGCTGCTTGGTAAGTATCATCAAATGTATGTCAATATGCAAAGTGATGAAAAGAAAACCATTTTGATTTTGCTGATAGTTCTGGGCCCCCATTGCAGAAAGAGATGCAATCGATTGTAAAGTTGCAATTGATTGCAAGTCAGATCATGTGACTAAATGCGCAAATCTGATTGGTTCAAATGTACATATTTATTACTGACTTGAAATTAATTGCAACTTTACAATCGATTGCATCTCTTTCTACAACAGGGCCCTGGTATATTTAGACCCAATATCCTTAAAAGTTCTAATGAAGTTACTTTTTAAGATGCCACATTTGGAATGGAGATACTTAACTTTAAATATTGTATGATTAATTATAATACTTTTTATGAATATGGTTATTCTTTCAACCTTAATAGACTATCTTTTTGTTGTTCTCATACTCAATACTCTTTCAATCATATTTTTTACTATATTATTATCATCATAACTTTGTTCACAGCATTCAGCAATCAAGAGTATTCACTTCATAACTTATTAGGGAAATAAAAGTATCTACATGTATGTCCCATTCACAGTGCTTTCGCTTTATTGGTGAGACTGGGTCAAGTATATAAAAGAAGATGTTCTTGATTCAAGTTCTTCCAGTTTATACAATCCTGTAGCAAACATTCTAATATTGATGAGATATATCATTCATGTATATCTCTTCCTCTCTTGTACTTTGATGTGAAGAAATGCATATAACTACCTGGCCCCATTATTCATGAAACCCTGCTAGCTTAGTTCCTTGCTAAGTGTATTTTTAGTGTGCAGTTTATTGAGCAACAAATACTTTTCCTAGTCCCCAACTAGGGTCAACTGGTTACTAAGCCTTCTAGGTACCCACTCAGTTAACCTTTGTTAGCAACTAAAAGATCTTGCGTATACTTCTTAGCCACGCCATCCAAAATAGACTTAGCAAGGAACTAAGCTAGCGGGCTTTCATGAATACGGGTCCTGATAACAGTGTCTTTAAATACCCTCATCATAATCATCTGTCTTTCTCCACTATTTTCAATGAGTTTATATTTGGTGTAGTTCGTTAATATATATTATATAATCATGAGTGAAGAAATATTTGATATTTTATTCATGAGTGATGAAAAAAACAACTTGATATTGAATTTATGAGTGATAAAATACTTGCCATTTTAATACTGTATGGGTGATCAACTTCTTGATATTGTCTTTATTATGCTTGTTGGTGTTGTTTGTGTGTCATTTACTCACTAACCAGTGGTTAGGTCAAAGGTCATCACATACAGTGTATGTACATTTATTACATGTTTACAATTTAGGAAAAATGTGTTTGGGGTTTGTACATGTATTAGAAAAAAAAATTAAACTGAAGTTTAAAGTGACCTTTAGCCCTCTTTCACAAGAGGGCAGTTGTATTTAAGTTGAACAATGACTTGACATTAATATCAACATTTGCATAAAGTCAGGCATGCAAGTTAATTTCAATAGATAATCGGATGCAATTTGTTTGGCACTGATGTTGAATATTCAATTAAAACAGTTTTCAGACTCGCATATATTGATAATCTGATTTTCATAGTCAAGTATAGTTTTAAGTTGTTTTCTAAAATTTATTGTTGGAGATAACACCACCAGTTCAGATTTGAACTTCAATTTGAGTCTAGTTGTTGATTCAGGGAAAATGGAAATCATATTTTTCGGGGGCTGCTTTTCTTGCTTGACTGGTAAAAATAAAAGCACCCTAAAAGCTTTACATTCATCACGTAAAGTGAATTTTCTGGGGCTTAAATCTGCCTGGGCCCCATGGTCGGAGTCACCCTGCCTTCATAATATATTTCACAATTTTGACATGGTGAAAATAACCACTGCTCAAAATTTGAATACATCTTTTTTTGGGGGGTAATTATTGAGTGTTGTGTTTATGTTTCCTTGGATTACCAATAAAAACACGTTTCTTGGCCTCACCACTGGCTAGTACTAACCAAACCTTCTCTTTTCTTTATTTTATTTTTTTAGTAGACGTCTCCCCCGTTTTTAATGTGCAGTTATCGTTTTGCATGTGTTATTTACTCAGATGAAGAAGGATGATAAGCAGTCCGCTCCCCGGATCGACACAAAGGCACCTCCACCATTGAAAAGAAGGTAAGGGTCTGGTTAGCAAAGACTACCATTGGTAGATCTTATACCACAAATTCAAGACTTTTGGCCTCCTCTGAATTCTTTTGTCTGCAGTGCTTTGTAGATTTTATTATTATTTTTTCTGAAATTGTTTTTATTTTGTAGAGATTCTGTTTTTTAAATTTATTTAACGTTGCTATTATTTCCATTCACAGCTGATACTGCACATCAAAGAGTTCTTAGCAATGTTCATGATCATGATCAACTTGGAAGTATAGTCTTCCCAAAAGGAACTTTTTGTCGTTGCAATAATGATGTAGGAACAGGGGGTGTTGCTTAACGTGTTGCGATTAAACCCAAGTCTGAAAATGCGCCTAATTGCGCAAATCTGATTGGCTCAAAAGCGCTTATTTTCTGACTTGTTTATTCGCAACGTTGAGATTGATTGCAACTCTTTAGACAACAACCACCATTCCGTATGATAAGTTTGTGCGAATGCATGGCGTAGTCTCTCCTGTCTATTGCCGGATCAAATACCTTTTTTTCGGAGTCTTAGCATTCTTGATTCTGCATTTCAATATGTTTATTGGTCCACATAGTCAATGTAGCCACAAAAAGTTCCTATTGATGACGGTTCATACAAGTTCCTAATTGAATAAATGGTCATGATCATTTTTATTTTAGTAAATATGATTATCTTCATAACCTTGCTTTTGAGTTTGACAGGAATGAGAATGGAACAAAATGGAGACCTGGTACATGGTTTCAGGTCTAGGACCTATTTGTAGATCTAAGAAATGAGTCCAGGGCTCAATGTACCCAGGTGGTATGCAGAGACCTAGTTCCAGGGCCCAGAGGCATAGGTCTAAGACAGTAGTCCAGTATCCAATATGTACATTCATTTAATATGTAAGATCTAGTATGTAGTCCAGGATAAGCCTAGTCTAATACCAGCTTGGTGTATTTACAGGTCTTGTATTTGGACTTAGTCCGGGGTGGGGTAGGGTAGGGTAAGGGTAGGGTAAATTTGGTCCTAGATCTTTGTTCTAAAGATAGACCCAGTCTTGGGCATGTACATGTAGGGTAAGGTTAGGAATAGGGTAGCAATAGCTTTTTAAACAGTGTTACCAAAATGGTCAAGTTAGAATTGATATTGCTGTATATGACGTTTTTGTGAAAGCTGTATGTTTTTGTGAATAACTTCATATTGTGGTGTGTTTTAATGAAGAATTTTTATGAGCTTTTGTTTAATTTTGATAGGCACGGATAGTACAAAAACAAACCCACTCTGTGAACATCCTGTATCAAATGATGTAAAATGCCTATGGAATACAATGGAATAGTTAGCCAAGTGATAGCGATTTAAAAGCTCTATTTATTTTCTTAAAACCAGAGATTTACGGCCTGTCAAAGACAACCCACACACTTGTTTCCTCGGTTCTAAACTTGTTTTGTCTTTGTGTTTCACATTGTTCGGATATTGCCCGATTGTGGGTTTTCCCCACGCACTTTCAATCTGATGGCTTAATTACAATTTATAACACAATTTACTACCTGTGGGACTGTTAAGACTGCAGACTACCTATTAATTAATAACACAATGGACTACATACATGTATAAGGGTTAAACAGCATACCGTAGAACACCATCGTCAAGCACCCCCCAATCACCTATATGCATCTTGCTTTTAAAGAGTGCCCGCTCTCTGTCCAAACGGGAAACTTTAATCAAGAATGCAAATAATGGTGAGGAATATTCATGAGGATAATAATGGAGGTGAATCTCATGGAAACGTCTTTAAAAGCAAGATGCGTATAGGTGCTTGGGGGGTGCTTGACGATGGTGTTCTACGGTATGCTGTACAGACTGCCCTTGCATTGGCTCAGTTGATATCAAAAGTTGAAAGTGCGGTTAGACTTTGACAAGATGTATGTAGATGAGGTTAATGTTTATTAAAAGTTCAGAGACCTTTCTTCAAGTTTTCTGATACAAATCAATACAAATCATAGACGAAAAAAATCATAGAAGAACAACAAACGTTAAATATTATAGATAACATTTTTAAAGAATTTGCGGTAATTAAGCATAGACGGTATTTAAATCAAGAATATTATTATTATTATTATTAGTATTATTATTATTTATTCTTTTTGTTCTAGATCAATTAAATTTGTTTTAAACAAAATTAGACTAAGGGTGGTCGATTTAACTAATGATTTAGTATTTCTAAAACCTTGCAATTTGGGATTTAACTTGTTTAATTTGGGCATACTATAAACTGTCTGAATAGGCCTTTCTTGATAAAAATTGATATTATTAAATATTATATTTAATTATTAATGGTAGTTAAAATGTGAATAAAATATTCACTGCAACTATTTCACTCAACTAATTTTGACAGATGACCAATTGTTTTAGCCACAAAAACAAATTGACGTTCTGAAATTAACTATTATACTTTATGGACTTCTGAAAACTTTCTGAAAAGGCCTTTCTTGGTTATTAATTACATGTATTTTATTATCTTAATACTACATTAATGGTATCATAAATTTGAATATATTACTAATGGTTTTAACCATGATAAAAAAAATTAACATGAGAGTTCAGAAATCAATTAATATAATATAATATAGACTTCTGTAAACCTTTCTTGGTTAAAATTGATATTATTAATTATTATATTATCTAATTATAATACATTAATGGTATACATATATAATTATTAAATAATGTGAATATTCACTACAGACCTAGGAGTTGGTCTTCTGGTAGTTGGTATGTATGAACTATCTCTTCCCACGTTTTTATTCTATCTTTTATTCATTTATTCTCTTATTTCTCTTCATCTGATTGTTATTATTCCAAAACGAAACAAATTATGTACAGGGAGCATAATCTGCATTCTAGCATTCATTATGGTATTACTAACAGTGGGTCTACATTTAAGCCGATTCTCAGGATCACAAACAAATTATGTTTAAAAATGCAATATATAAAATGATATGATAAAATGTATGATTTGAGTCTTCAATTATTTCATATGCTTATCAACTATAAGTGTTCAAAGGAATTTGGAAAATATGGGCCTATGGTCTAGCAAAAACTATATACATGTATACAGCAAGCAAATGACATCCATATTTAGACCTAAAAAAGAAAAACTATTAAAAAACAATTATTTATAATAAACTGTGGTTTTATGGGGACTGAATAGCAAGAAAACTTTCATATGCTCATTATCTTTTATCTGCATCATTTTTTTTTCTCTTCTTTTTTTCATACCGGGGGAGATGTAATGCAAAGCTATCATTTAGCGCAGTCAAGCCGGCATATATACATGTATCATAATGCTAGAATGCAATGTGCTATCATATGAATTATTACAGTTATTTATTATAATTAATATTGTTATTCTGTTATTTGTAAGATATCTGACATAGTCCTCTGTATTTATAATACCAATGCACAGTTAACTAACCGTCTTTTTCTCAGTCTTGGTGGAGTGTTTTAGATCATCAACTTGTTACTGATTGCCGAATACCTCTTTTTTTATTTTGCCTAGTTCGGTTTTAGACATGACTTGCCATTAAAAAAAAACCTAATAATTATGATGTTATGTAGAGTTAGTCTACGTACATTTCTGGTGAGATTTAACCATGGGCCATCATAAACATGCAAGAAAAACAATATTGACTATGGACATATAAATAATTATATACAAATACATTTTTACAAATATAAAAAGTATCCCCAAATCCATGATTATTTTTTTTTTCTTTCTCCATCTTTGGCCCTTCTTTAATTGGTATAATGCACTGTATACTCTACATAAAAATGCATGATTGAATTGCAAACATATTCAATGCCTGTGGGGGAAAAGATCTGATTGAAATTTAAAAATCATGATTTAAATTAAACAAATTTTTTTTTTTTTAATTCCCAACCCTGGATGTGAATTTTTTTCTTTTTTTTTCAATTTTTGATTTTGTGAACTTTTTTTTACAGCAAATTGTAACAAGTTGTTTGATTTTAGCACTCTTTCTCTTCTGTAATGTTGGGTGTGATGAGGGGATATCAGGCATAGTAATGTGTTGAGAAAGCAAGATAAGTCTGAAATAACACCGGAGCACTGACATCTGTACTGCTTATGAAATGGGTATGGAATTATTCCAAATCAAATCAATTCATGTCAAATCAAATTGATTCAAATCAAAACTAGTTAATGATATTCAGGCATTTGGGATGAAATTATGATGGATGAATTTTTGAAAATTTTCTTTCATAATATGTTGGATGATGAAATTTAAAAAATGTGTCAGTTGGGCAGATTTATTAATCTAAACTCTAAAGAGAATAGACTAAAATTTGGAATTAATATATTTTTCATGAACAAATGATAACCTAGATGGTTTAAATTCTTGAAGCAAATTTTATTGGAGCCAAGTTATTTGTTGTAAGGAAATTAAATGGTTTAGGATGGTTTAAAGAACAAAAGACAAAATAAATGACAATCAATTGTGGCCTACAGTAATCTTTCCATCCTAGTAAAATCTTCATCAGAGGCTAGAATAATACCCCAAAATGAATCAACGAAAGAAGAAACACTAGAGAAAGTGTTTAGATATGAACAATATAATTATGACCAGTACAGATGTAACATGTTCAAAACACATCAACTATCACGCACCATACTGCACACACTAAGAACACTCTATACAGAAAGAGATACAATGAATTGTAAGTTACAATTGATTGCAAGTCAGATCATGTGTTCTGAATGTGCAAATCTGATTGGTTGAATCACACAAATTTGCTGACTTACAATTAATTGTAACTTACAATCGATTGTATCTCTTTCTGCAACGGGGCCCGTATCTAAGATATGTTAAACTGCCATGGCAAGATATGGATGCACTGCCTGAAAGGTGAAGGGATATAGGGTTTAAGGTCATTGGTCATCAAGAAAAGGAACATTATAACTTTGGCCCTCCTGGCCTGCTATAAGTCAGTCCCAATTACAAGTAGGTTTTTCATAAAAAGCTTGGAAGGCCAAATGGCACATACATGTATACATTCTAGACTACTTGTTTATAGACTTGACATGTATGTTAACAATTTTGGCCGGCCATAAAACATTTCCATATATACATGTGGATGCTGCAGCAGCTGTAGGGCTTTGCTCATGGTGACAAAAATGTATGGTAGGCCAAATGAGACTTCAAATTAGATGTAGATTCAAGGCTTTGCTCATTGGGAATGATTGCAGGTTAAAGGTGTTAGGAATTTTTGTCTCTTTTGGCCTGCCATACCTATAGGTGTCAATATGTGACTGGCTATAGCAAAACCTGGCACTTGTCGGTAAAAATAAAAATGTAGATTTTCATACCGTTAAAAAGGCCTCATCACAAGCTTTCATTTGATGCTTTGTTATAACTAATTGGTCAATAATTGGCGAAGATATGATTGTTTGAATTTTACAATCATAGGTCTTTTACACACTGTGAACTTAAAATGACATTTTTTTTCAAAATCTGAATTAACGACAAGTGCCGGGTTTTGCTATAGCCGGTCACATATTGAAGGCGATATGGGATATATTTATATATGTTTCATTGAGCTTGCCATAAAGATGGTTCCTACAATATGGTGATAGTTTAGATCAAATTAGGCATAATGTTCATCATTAGCCCCTCTGTTGAAGGGAGGTAAAGGCATATCGACGGCTTTCATTTTGCAGCGTAAATGTCGCAGTCGTGGTATTTTTTATGGATATTTTTGTATGGTTGTTGGAGGCCTTAGTGTGGGAGTAACTTGATTTTTTTTGTTGGAAAGGATTTTGTGCGGGTTATGAGTGTCTAATATTAATGTCATTTTTCCCTTAAACCTTTCTTTCTAGCAGGTTTATATACAGAACTAGATAGGACTGTACACCCTTAAATATTAGGTTATTATATTTAGACTGGTAACGGGCAGAAATTCCCGCAGAAATACTCCTTGAAGAGCAAAAGTAACATCTCAAATATTTTACTTCTCTTATTGACAGGTATCTTTATTCCATGATATTACCCTTTTTTTTTTCAAAACCAAAATGTGAACTTCTATTTTTTTTTAAAGGTTTGTGGTATTAATTTTTTTAATAATGTAAAATTTCTTCCAAATTTTGTCTTGTTTTCTATAAAAGAAAAAGTTCTGGTGACCAAAGGTAAATAGCTGTATATAGATTTTGTTGTTGCTGTCGTAAGTTTGTAAGCTTATCCATGTATATCCATTCAACTCTTCGCTTACGCTCATCATGCTCACATTTAAAAAAAGTGACACATTTGGACTCTGTTTAAATTAAAAACGGCAATTTGTCTCTATTTGTATATACGTATATCCAGCATATCTTCTCTGTTGCACAGTGCGATTTATTTCCGACCTCTATCATTTCTTCTTTCAGGAAAGAAGCGACAACTTTTGTTTATTTTCTTTTTATGCTTTAATAGTATTCTTGCACAGACTCTCGACTCACTCTTTTCTGCCTTTAAGTTTGATGTGATGCTTTTGTTTAATATGATGTTTGAAAAGAAAAAATTGTTTTATTTTCTTATTTAGTTTTGTAAGATTTCTATCAGTGCATATATATATATATGTATATATAAAACATAACTTTCCAGAAGTTTAACATCTTGAAATCTAAAGAATTATAATTTCATATTAGTTTTATTTAACATATTTTATGTTCATGAAAAAATACACATTTTTGAGTGGTGGGAACCATTTATATAAAAAGAAATCAGTTGAAATTGAGTTTACAAATGCGCTTGCAATTGCCAAGCTGTGGGGCTTTGAAATGTAATCCTGCAATTTATACTGTTATACTGTTGTCTTGTGGTTGTTATGGAAAGTAAGTAAAATTAAAAGTGCAAATAGTATTTTTTTTAAATTTCTTTATTGTCCCCCAAGTTCCCCCCAGTTTTCAGACAAGTAAATATTTAGCTTAACCTGTTGAATCAATGTTGTTTTGAGTCATATGTTATGTGAAATTGTATTTTAAATTTAAACGTTTTTTTGTCATATTTTTGAAAAGAATAATGGTCAGTTGATAGAACAACAGCTTTTTGTTGTGTCTGGTGATATTATGTATAAATTATACCGCTTTCAAGCTGCACTACTTTTCATCGGATGCGTCCGGACGCATCCGATGAAACGGGCACTATGAATGTTACAGAGGAGAAATAGCCGATAGAATAGCTGATGAAAAGAAGAGAAATAGGCGATTAAATTCTCCTGCTTAACAGCGGGAGAAATTCTCTTTCTATCGGTGTCACTCCGATAAAACGGGCACTATAAATTGGTTAGGGGGGGGAAATGGGAGAAAATACTGATGAAAATGGTCAAAGGTCGTTAAAGCGCGCGCCAATCCACGTAATCAGCTAGCAAGCGATTGCGCAATAATTCACTTCCGGCCGGTGCTTGCACATGGCGATTAAATTCCCTTGCATTATGAATGTTATAGAGGGGAAGCAGCGATTTCACCGTTGTTTACATAAGGGAAATTCTATCGGTATTTTCATCGGTGAAGTGCAGCTTGAAAGCGGTATTAGAAAAGTGAAGGAATATATTACAATGGTCTCTGCATGATTGGGTTCTGTTTCTCCTGTTTTAAAAAGGGGTACAATTTTTCCAAACTTTTTACATTTCTTAAGAAATTGTCTATTCTTAAATGGGCACTCCTGTTAAATTTCTTAAGAAATTGTCTATTCTTAAATGGGTACTCCTGTTAAATTATTGTCTATTCTTAAATGGGTACTCCTGTTAAATTGGTTAAAAATGTTCTGCAAAAGTCTGCCCAAGTACAAAACATTATTAATAATAATACATTGTATTTGTATATAGTGCTAAATACGGGGATTCTAAAGCGCTGTTGCATAGCAAATACAATATAATTCCAATAATAAAAGGGTAGCTTTTAGAAAGAAGATAACGAGATATTTATTCAACATACTTATTGATATAAATCAGCGGAGACCACTGTATATAAATCCATCATATTTCATCTCTCTATCTCCCCCTCCTATTTCTCTGTCACTATTTATTATGTAAAAAAAAAAACACATCCATGCCACACAACAGGTGCATCAAAAACTGTGCTGTGTCGCAAGCAAATTGCAAAAAAACAAAAACAAAAAAAGTGTGAAGAAATTGATTTTAAGAAAACGTTCCCCTTCCATGGAAGCAAATATCATCCATAATGGACACTTAGGGACACATGAGGTTTAAGTAAACAAAATATGTTTGATTTATGCTTTATTGGTTATTGTCTGCAAACTACAACGTATTATCCTAGAAGCCTTTTGCAGGAATACTTTGTTACATTACATCATAACTAACAAAGCATGCACAATTTTTTGATATTTAAATGACCAAACTTTACTTCAAAGATTTCAGTTTAATCATCACACTTTTGCATGCTGAAAATGTATCAAACTGTGTATCTTCGATCAGAGTCTTATTTGATATTATTTGGTTAAAAAAGAAATATGCAGCTATATGAACCAAAATGTGACACCACTCTTTCATGAACACTAATTTAAATTCACACTCAATATATGTTCATCTAAATTAAATCTCACAAAGCACCCCTCTCTTTACACATAAAAAGTACACATATCATTTAACTAAATGATCTCTTTATTTTCTTTCCTTTTGCATGCAATATGTAAAGGTTATATAAGACACCAAATGGTATTGCAATATAAAGTCAAAGGTCAAATATAACTCAAAGAGGTGATATTTTGTTTAAGCAATCACAAGAAAATATTTATTGGAAATATAAACACAGCGGTTAGCTACTTTTGTGCTTATTTTATGAAAATGAAACCAACACAAACATACTTTGGTCCAATTAAACACTTAAGGAATGGAAACAAAATCACTGAAGTATCAATTGGCTCTTTGTGAAAAAAATAACACAGAAACCTGAAGCCCGAAATTAATGTCACAGTGCAGTTAAGTAGTACTCCCAACATCAATGCATCTCTTCATGTCTAAGCACATGTTAGTCGGAATATGACACTTGTTTTATATTTATCATCAGATAAGTTTAAGATTCCGACATGAAAGTTTTGCTAAAAATAATTACTAGTATCATCTTGCAAATCGTTTGCTTGCAGTGAAGTAAATGTACTACAGTAGGCCATGTTCAGCCAACTGCACACTTCATGATCCAACCGACCGTCAAACTGGAGATCTGATTTATACAAAGCTCTACCAGCGTGCACTTGTTCTTTTAGTTCAGATATGCAATTGGCAGTTCATATGGTCCTTATTTGTGTAAATTTTGACTGAGTAGTTACGTTTTAACCAACTGCATATCCTAACTAAAATGGTACATGGGCATTCAAAAGTTGGAGTTTGACAAATTAGATACAAGATTGGCAGTCATTCTGGGGTTGAATTGTGAAGTGTGTCGTAGGCGCTTATAATAATGATAATATATTGCATTTCCATAGCGCTTTACTAGGTTTCTAAGCGCTAGACAAAGTAGGCATAATCGCTGACTTTATCGTCTTCTGTGATCGTTTCCCAGGTCGTCAGTTACTCGGATAAGCGTGCCCGACCGAAACATGCTGCTGCATCAAGACATGGCCAAGGAGAGGAAGGAACTCGAGAAGAAAATGCACGGCGGCGACAAGGTAAACATATATATGGTTTAACTTTAGAAACATATATATGATTAACTCCAAACATATGTATATGATTATGATTATTAACATTAGTTGGTTGTTGTTTTTGTTCACCGAGTATTTAGTAGTTGCAATCAACTTGGTGAGGTGAAAATGTATCATTGTTTATATTAACAAGTAGTTTGTTGTTTACTTGGTAGCTTTCCTTCATAACTTGATAAACATACAGTGTATATATACTTCAAATATATGATTTAATCAAATATATGATTTAATCAACATGGGTTGTTTCAGTAGTTACATATAGGATCAATCAGTTTCTTGAGATAACTATATTTATGCTCACAAAATGAGCTTTCACCAATTTATCAAATATGATGAAATCTTGGACAATACAATTTAAGGACATCATACAAATTAAATGCCAATTATTCCCGTCTGTCTATTGGAAATATGTGAAAGCAGTCTATCTATAGATACTCGCTTGTTACATGGTAGATTTGTGCAGTTAACCAAACATTTCCATGCGTCTGGTGGAAATGCATGGCTAAATGATAATTCGTACAAAATTGTTTGATCAGCAATAATTGAAATAGAATCTGTACATGCTAGACAATAGTCAAACAGGACCGAGATATATCTCAGTTTGTTGGCTAGTATTAGAGAGGCTTCTAAGTATGATAGTGAGCTACAAATGTCCAATAGTGCTCATATTAAAGAGGCTTATATATTTTGTTAGGAGTTTCTTTTGCTTGTTACTCAGCCCTCCAATTCTAAGGGTTTGTCATATTTTTTGTTGTTGGCTAGTATCAGAGAGAGACTAATCAATATATATCTGGAAGGATTTGTTGCGTTAGTTACGCACCAAGTCGCCCATCCAAAATTTGTCACCATTCATGTCATGTTATAAATGTATGAAAGGTACAAGTATACTGTAATTCCTGCTTTGATACATCTTGTGTGCATATTGGCGGAATGTTTTAGGCTTGTGCATGAACCTACCCTAGCTTGGCTTTGCTTGATGCTACCTTTACGGTGCCTTGTTTCCACTCTAAATAAAATCCAACTATTGTTATACTCTTGAAATTAGATGGTATATGTTTTTTTCAAAGACATATTTAAACGTAGCTTTCAAATAATGATTTTTAAATGATTATCATTGACCCGGTTCCGTTGAGATACTGAAATTCCCAAAGACTGTAGGCAAGACGTTCAAATCTGTTGGATGACAATATGATATTATTTGACTCCAATTTCTTATACAGACCCCCAACATATAAAGCGCTCATGTTTGAGCATGTGCACTTGTATAATCGTCACACAAGACAAGTGCTTGTATTCAATATTCACAATTTCTGAACAAAATTATAAATCTATAAATTGTGTACATTTGTTCACAAAATCAAGAAGAATATTTTTTTTTTTTGCAGATTTGTTTATGAAACAAAGAATCTTTCTAGAGTGGAAATAGGATAGAGTGGATTGATGTCTTTGCATCATGGTTTAGATAGAAGTTTGAGGGTTACTGTGCATCTATTTCCCTGGCACAATCTGAACAAAACTTGAATCACTGCATCCCTGTGATACTTGTTTTTTAATAGCTTTCTGCATCTCTTAGATAGTTATTTAAAACTATGACACAATAGTTTACAATTTTACACCATTTGCAAATGTATTATCAGCAAGGAGTTGTTTTTGTAGTTTTTATGGCTCTGTCACACAAGTGGCTAAGAAAATAAGTGAGCTTTTTGATGATCTCAATATCAACAAATATTGACATTAAAAGATAATTTTTAATGCCTTGGTGTGATACTAAGCTCAACAAAAAAAAATTTTGTACGGAAGTTCCTTTTAGTTTAATAGTGAAACTATTTTGTTAATGTTTAACTAGAAGAGGTGTTGTTTAAGACATTTCTGAGCTACTGTCGTAGCAAACTATCGTTTGTTAAAATACATGTATGTACCGATGTAATATCTTACAATAAAATTTGGCGTTTGTATTGTGACTTGTGAGAAATAGTTAGATGTGTTTTTTTTTCTTCAGAAAGTTAGAATATACGTCACATCGATTACCGGTTGTAGCACGTGTGAGGAAGTATCTAAAAAGCATCATGAAGGATTGTTATCTACCGTGTACCTCGATTGATCCCTCTTTTACTATGTATTTGTTCCTGATACAATAAGTAGCTTGTAGCATACTGTATTCTAGCTTGTGATACATGTTTGTTTGCTAGCGTGAGTGTAAGAACATACTGTTCTTAAATAGGCATTTAGCTTTTTGATTAATTGTCATTTTTGTCAGCAAGTATTAGATCAGATGTCTGGTTCCATTTGTGTTTCAGAATTCTCTGTTTTGCTTGTCTTGTTGGACAAGATGGTATCATGTTTTGCAACAATGATGCTTTGTAGGACTGCAATTAATAATTAATCAAGCTTGTCACTCCCTCCATCATTAAGGGTTTCAGGAAGTGATGATATAATTCTCTTAGAGCTGCAAAGAATTCAGCATCTTCAAGTTTCAGATAATTTTCTTTCTATAGATAGACCACAGCAGCGCTCTACAGCACCACCTGAACTTGATGATGATGATGATGATGAGAACAATTTGCCGAGTAATCAATGACATTTGCTGTTTTATTCTCATCTTTATATAGGACAAGATGATAATGGAATTACTGAAGAGCTCCAAAATTATCAACACAGAGGAAGCGACAAGTCCAACAAGCAAGCTTGTCATTTCATCTTGTCTCTGTCTTGCAGCTAACAAAGCAAGTTTGTCTATTTCTTCGTTTTTCCTCAGGGAAAGATGACTCTGAAATCATCAGGCTTCCGATAGAAAATCATGACAATAAGTATTAAACAAAGACAATTGTTTATTTTTTCTTTATTTCTCGCAGGACAAGAAGACGATGGAATCATCGAGCTCCAGTGGTGAAGCAGGCGTTTTTATTTTGCTACATGTCTTTGTACGATATTGTTGGTATTTCGGAAGGTAGTTGGCCATTATTGCTTTAGTGTTTGTTTTTCTGGCAAAAAGACAATAAGTAACAAAGGACAATTGTCTATACTTTCTTTTTTTTCTTACAGGACAAGAAGACGATGGAATCATCGAGCTCCAGTGGTGAAGCAGGCGTTTTTATTTTGCTGCATGTGTTTGTACGATATCTTGTGTATTTCTGAAGGTAGTTATTGCTTTTAGTGTTGGTTGTTTCTGGCAACAAGTCAATAAGTAACAAAGGACAATTGTCTATACTTTCTTTTTTCATTTTCTCAGGACAAGAAGATGATGGAATCATCGAGCTCCAGTGCTGAAGCAGGCGTATTTATTTTGCTACATGTCTTTGTACGATATTGTTGGTATTTCGGAAGGTAGTTGGCCATTATTGCTTTAGTGTTTGTTTTTCTGGCAAAGAGACAATAAGTAACAAAGGACAATTGTCTATACTTTCTTTATTTCTCGCAGGACAAGAAGACGATGGAATCATCGAGCTCCAGTGGTGAAGCAAGCGTTTTTATTTTACTACATGTCTTTGTAAGACATTGTTGGTATTTCGGAAGGTAGTTGGCCATTATTGCTTTAGTGTTGGTTGTTTCTGGCAACACAACAATAAGTATTAAACAAAGACAATTGTCTATTTTCTCTTTATTTTTTGCAGGACAAGAAGACGATGGAATCATCGAGCTCCAGTGAGGACAGCGAGAGCGAGGAGGAGTCCTCCTCGGAGGAGGAGGAGAAGAACAGCGACAAGAACAAGGCTCCTCTCCTCAGGAGACCAGCGCCAGCAGAGGTCAACAGTAGGGGGCGTCCTACACTCACACCGCAGCCAGCTGCACCTTCAAAGAGAGAAGTAATAACCCTCTCACTCTTTACTTTTACTTCGAGAAAAAAATGTTTACGGGTAGCAGGTTGTAGAAAAGTTTGGGGTCAGGTGACCAACAGAGGTCAACAGTAGGGGGCGTCCTACACTCACACCGCAGCCAACTGCACCTTCAAGAGAGACATAAACCTTCCCTCTTATCTTTACAAAAAGGGTGAAAATGTTATTCAAGGGGGATTTGTAGGGGCACTGATTTTCCGCGATCGCGGAAAATCGCGGAATTGACCATTTGAGAAAGAAAAAAAAAAAAAAAAAAAAAAAAAAAAAAAAAAAAAAAAAAAAAAAAAAAAAAAAAATCGTTTTTTTTTTTTTTTTTTTTTTTTTTTTCCTCTTTCTTTTTCGGACCCCGTTCCAAAGAAAACGAAACCGGGACCCGATGGTGACGGTGGGGAACCAGTGATCGACCAAACCAACTCAGCATTAATCATTATTAAATGAATTTTAAAGATATTTACTCTCTGGCCTGTGGTAAGTCCTTCCTGATATCAGGCAGGACACATTCCCCCCAAATTTTGATGATTTGTGGGTGAAAATCATGTTTTTACCCTACTCATTAAATTTTGTATGGAGTTCTATGTAAACGGAATTTGCAGTTTTTCACATGTACAAAGTCTATGGCAAAACGGAATTTCCGTTTTTCAGGCAGGTAAAAACGGAATTCCTGATTTTCTGAAACGGAAAAGGCCTTTTTTTAAAACGGAAAATCAGTGCCTCTAGATTTGGTTGAGTATGCTGTAGGAAAGTTTGGGATAGGTGATCAGCAGAGGTCAACAGTAGGGGGCCCTCTACAATTTTTGTATTATACAGGTTGAAAAAAATAAGGTTGGGATTGGTAGCTAGTTGGAGATATACAGCACTGGTCAACATTGAAGGGGGGCAGAGCTTTCACCCACACTGCAGCCAGACGCAAAGTCCTTACTAAACAAATGTTTACTTTGACTTCTTTGACTTGTAGGGAGGGTAGCCAATTTAATTTTGAGATGTTGAACATTGCATAAAGTGAAGGGAAGGTGTGGTGTAGAAACCTTAAGGTAACCCACAGAGGTCAACAGTAGAGGGCCTTCTTCATCCAAACCGTAGCCAGCTGCACCCTTAAAAAAATAAGTAAATTTTATTTTGGAATGGAAAGAGGACAGGAAGGGGAGGTTAATAAAAAGATAATTTGTTAAAAAATAGTAGGATCGGTAAATGATAAATGAAAAGAAAAATGCATTATTGTAAACAAACAAGATGGGCATATAATGCTAATTCATATTTTCCTCCCTTTTCTCCTCTCTAGCATTGGCCAAAAGTAAGATTGAATTACACTTGATTCTCCCACATTCATGTACTCTAAATGTACAAATTTGTCACCACGAGATACTAGATTACGGGCAGAAGTAGATGAAATATCACTATATTAATCCTTTTGTAGCTGTCTTTTATTTAGAAAATGGGCACAGGTTACACTTAATATGGTAGTGGAAGACAAATATGTACTTGTACCTTCACTGTCTCACAAACAAATTTATATGGATGTATTTAATCCAATATGTAATGGATTTGGTCAAGTGTATTTGTGTTAGCTATTGCACAGGTTTAAATCAAAGTAAAGACAATTAAATAACAATGGCATACTCAGTTTGTATAGCACCTGTGCCCCGTTTCATAAAACACTTGCAATTGTTGTAAGTGTCCAATTATTGTAACTACTATGGCAGCAGCTGAAATGCTCCATGCTGATTGGCTGTTGACCTAATAGTTACAATATAATTGAACAATTGCAAGTGTTTTAATGAAACGGGTGATTTGATCATCATCTAGTTCTTAAAGGCTTTACAATGATATTATTGTATTATTAATTAACTGTTCTTGTATACGTATACACAACCTGAATTTAATGAGTACATGTAGTATGGTTCAATTTAGGTACATTTATTGTATTTATATTAAGATTTTTTGCACAGGTTTGCTTGAGCTAGTCACATACATTGATATGCAATCATACAATTGTTGGGTCAGGTAATAAAGAACGATGTATAGAGGTTTTGGAGAGTGGTAGACGTTCAAATCTCATGGCACTCTGCTGTGTAGTGTAGCAGCAATGTATCGGTGAAATATGGCAAGTGGCTGTATACAAGAAGCTCATTTGGTTGTGTATGGGTGTCTTGGATGGACGTATGCATCAACCACTGATCTAAATTGCTGGATTATTCTTCTGCTATTACATTGGCTATTACCAGTGCCCAACACTGAGCAGTAAGCAGCCATCCATTGATATTCCTTCAGTATTCCCTTAATTTTTTTCATTGTCAATGAATACTTGTTAAGTATAAATTTGCTATTGTCGTAGGAGAAGTGAAATTTCTGACATCTACAGATTTGCTTTTGTTTCAGTCAAAGATTTATCCAGCAATTTAGATCAGTGGTGCCAATAGGAACGTCGTCACTTCACGCCTAGCTACAACTGTTTTGTGCTCACAACAGCATCATTGGGGGTCTTTTGCACAAAAACTTGTGCTTTGATCGAATCGAGTGTAAGTTACCCAACGGATCAATACACAATGAGTATTTCCTGACTTTACCTTCGATTCGATCAGTGGTAAGTTTTGTGCAGTTGACCCCCCTTTCTTAAAGGAATTCTCGGTCCAGTCACAATGTTAACGTTTCTGTCAAGTGCAGTTTTATTTGATGTATTTTCATGTGGTTTTGGATTAATTTTGCTTCAGTGATAACCGTGTCTTCACTTGTTTTTATTTCTGTTGTCGGATCTAATGCAGTAATGTGTATTAAGGCATGACCCTGTACACCAACCAATATTTAACGACTAATGAAACTAATGAAATGTTGAGTGCTTAGTAGTCTTATTAATGATTTCAAGCAAACTTTTGCATGCTGTAGTAGTGTTTCTTGATTTCTGTTCCAGCCTTTTTTCACTACTTGTGCACAAAGTCTCTACCGATTTTTCCCTCAAGAAAGTCAACATTAACTATCCAAGTTAATAACTCCATGCAGTATGCACTGGTCTCGTGAATCAATGATGAATTTATAAAAGAGTACAATTTTACCTCCATTTATTTAATTTACAAGTATGTGATTGATTTATTTACAGTGGTGCCGTCGCGCAAGTTTCTGCCCGGCGGTGGCGGGCACATGGCGCAATACATCCTAATGCCTATGCCTTGCACCCATTTGCGCACGCGCTGGGCATTAACTTGCATGTGGGCACCACTGTATTTGTTAATTTGCATATAGTCACAAAGTATGAACACTGCCTTTTTGTAATAGTTTAGTTACTCGATTTGATGAATGCAGAGTATTCAAAAGCATTATGCAAGTGAAAGAATGTAAAGACGAGATGTGATGTTACATTGTACGGGCACTTGCTCGATTCAATATAAAAGCTCAACCTATGTATTCATAATAACGTCTGTTCCCGTGGCCTTTTGAATGATTAGGTTCCATACTGCAGAAATAATCAATCATTCTCATTTTATGATTTGATAGCCTACTCGGTTGAATAAGGTATGTTAGTGACTGTAATACAGTCAAACCTGTATAATTATAGCCACCAAAAGTAGTCCTGCAGAGAAAAACAATCCCCAGATACTTGTTTATAAAAAATAGAGATCACCTGTCTACAGTGATCACCCATTTTTGTTTGGATTAGAGGGTCGCTATTATACAGGTTTGACTGTACCATGAATTTATTTTTCTCCTCATACAGGATAGTCATGTTTCCACAAATGAAAGAAAGACAATGAAGTTATGTTGAAATGCATACAAGCCATTTTGTTTGTACCATGGAATTCCTCTGCTCTGAGAGAATATTCAGGTTTCACTTGAAAGAAAGACAATGAAGTTTCTGTTGAAATGCATATGAGCCAGTTTGTTTGGCAGTTTGTGGAAATGAATGGAAAACATTTTAGTAATTACTTCTTCCAAGTCATTATCGAGTGAGTTTGAAATGTATATCCATCGCCTATGAAAAAGGCCTTGATTCTTTTTATTTCATTTTTATTGGACTGGTGTGAGTGCCCGAAGATTTGAATACAGGGCAATACCAAGCAGAACCATCACAGTGTTACCAAAAACGTACCCCTGTTCAATTTGAATCCTGCCACTGTGGAAATTTTGTTTTGTTCAAGGGGGAATGGACAAAACATATCGCTTAATACAACAGATCTACATGTACGCCAGTGAATTCTGCCAATTTGTATACGGCTACTGCAAGTATTTCAGTACGTATAGTAATGAGAACATAATTGTTTGTAGGATTCAAATGACAAAACGGTAATTTTTGGGTAACATCATCAACATTTTGTCCATGTTTGCTTTGGATTACCCTACAAAATAAGAGGGATCAAAAGGAATTTTCAACTGCTGGTTTGGGCCCTCAAACTTTTTGGTGGCACCCAAACTTCTTGGGGCCATGAAAAACACAACTCAATGTCAGAGTTTGATTTTGTTTTTGCTTCTTTATTTTTGGCAGCCGTGTAGTATAAGTTTATAAAATGGAAAATATCACAGGTAATTTTCCTTGCCTATTTGTGCCCGTAGAAAAAATAAAGGGTTTGCCTTTGAGCTGTGCAAATAAGGTTGATGGATAATTATCATTGACCATTTTTCCCCCGCCAAGTTAGCCATGACCCATAGTTGCGAAACCCTGCTTATTTTAACGCTAATTCTATTTTGGTTGATAGGGCTAAAAAAATGCAACTATAAGCAATTAGTAGTCTTTGTAGTTGTCTGGGTTAGCCTTTGGTACCTACTAAGTTCAACCTAGTTGGCAACTAAAAAAGACCACTTGTTGTGTAATTTGCCCTGTCAATCAATATGGACTTAGAATGAAACTAAGCTAGAGGGGTTTAATTAATATGGGCCCCGGTATTATCTTTTTCCATAACGTTCACCAGATTTGTAATTGTTGCTTGCATACAGCTGGCGACATTTGGTAGACTTGTTGAATAATTTTTTTCGCAGCGATTACTTTTGTTTGTAGAGGTTGATAACAAATATGCTGTGGAGGTTACTTCCCAAACGTCTTATGATGCCACTTGACCCAGTTGATTTTAACTTGGCTTTTACATGGAAATATGTGATGGTTTTGTTATTCAAAGTTTATAAATTCAACAACATGTTATGAATGACAGGAAATATATGTAGATCAAGCAGTTTGTTAGATGTGTAGTTTGGGTTAACGCTATCTAAAAGTTGTGTTATTCTCATAAGTTACCAAAATGAGTTGTAATTGAAGGTTTTGATTTTGAGATTGTGATGTATATGGTAAAACACGATAACTCTATGATGTTAAAGAACATACAAATGAAACTCATACTTACACATTTTCATGCATATTTCAAAGAGAAATTTAATTTAAAATCAGTAGTATTCTATGCAAAATACTGATGGAACTACAATTATTTATCATTTGATTTTAAATAATTAAGAATTCTATGCAAAATTGTAATACATTGGAACTATATCTTTGCTTTCATAGATTCATTTGGTAGAGCCCCGGTTTAGCAATCTGGAGGTCTCGGGTTCGATTCCCAGGGAACCCCAATTTTGATTTATAATCAAGTTATGTAAACAATCTACAATCCAATTGTGTCCCTTTAACTCAACCTCTCTTAAATGCGGAAAAATTGGAACTGCTATTGATATATCTTTGCTTTCATTGATTTGTGTGCCAAATGATCCATAATCGAGTTTTGTAACTAAAATCCTCCATCTCTTAATTGCTGAAAAATTGGAACTACTATTGATAAATCTTTGCTTTCATTGAATGGAACTACTATTGATATATCTTTGCTTTCATTGATTTGTGTGCCAAATGATCCACAATCAAAATGTGTAACCAATCTATAATCCACTTTTCCCCCATCTCTTCCACCCCTCTCTCTCTCTATCTTTCACTCTCACTCACCAGATGCCTAGTTTTTCACCCAAGCCACTGGCCACCCAGCAACCATCGCAACCCAAACCCAAACTTCCCGAGAAGAAGCAGGAAGAGGAGCAGCCCGCGTGGCGGACTGGATTGCGCAAGGCGCCCAGCGCCAGCGTGGTTGAGCCCAAGAAGCCTGATCCCCAGGCCGACAAGCTCTCTCGCTCCTCCTCCACCCCTCGAATACCAACCTCCAAGAAAGGGGAAGACTTACCACCTCCAGTAAGATTCCATTCACTTATTAATAGTCACTCTGTTTTACAATAGCCATACATGCAGGCTTATTATTCTTCATACCAAGTATATAGCTTGGTGCTATGGTAGGTAAGCTTTCTCTCTCTTCTTCCCCCCCTGAAATACCAACTTCCAAAAAAGGGGAAGACTTCCCACCTCCAGTAAGGTTCCTTTCTGTTTCTTAGCACTTTTTATTATCCCTACATTTCCATGTAGCACATTATTCTATCCATACACTGTGGTAGAGAGCTTGTTGCTATGGTAGGCAAGCTCTCTCGCTCCTCCTCCACCCCTCAAATTACAACCTCAAAAAAAAAAAGGAATACCTCCAGTAGGATTCCTTTCATTCCGTTTAACTATTTATTATCTCGTGATAAAATATTGTTTTTGCTGCATGCTTGCATTGTGATACATAGCTTGTTGCTATGGTAGGTAAGCAATGGGGAAACCAGTAGTTTTCACATCTAAGTCTCTTTGAAAATGTTAATGGTACACTATTTTCCCTTCTACTTTCTTTTCAGCCATGGGAAAACCAGGGCCCATATTCATAAAAACCTGCTTGCTTAGTTGTATGCTAAGTCTATTTTAGATTACATGGCTAAAAGAATGAAACACATGATCGTTTAGTTGCTAACTAGGGTTAACTTAGTGGGTACGTAAGGTTTACCCAGCTAACCCTAGTTGGGGACTGGAAAACTGTTGCTCACTAAACTGTATTATTTGAATTGGAACTAAGCTAGCAGGGTTTTATGAATATGGACCCAGTAGTTTTCACTTTACAGTCTCTTTGAAAACTAAAATGGTACTATTTTCCCTCACAACTTTCTTTTCAGCCATGGGAAAACCAGCGGATATCTAGGACCAGCCCATCTGTTGGCAAGACACCAACCCCCAGCAAGACAGACTCGGAACCCAGCAGGTTTGTTGTAAAGATGCCCCTCAAAAAGAGATAATTCTGTCGTAGCCGTCAGTACCGTCTGTAACCGTCTGTCCGTCCTTCTGTCCTTGTGTCTGTCCGTCCGTCTGTTTGGTACTCAGGTAGTGCTGTACCTGTATATACTTGGTGTGTGTTTGGGTGATAGTTGTTATGTGGTGGTAGAATCTTATAATATAATATATTCTATTTCTTTCTGTGAATATTGAGAGATATATTATAGTTCTTGGGGCTTCCTATCTTGAATGTATCGACTTTCCTTATATCATTTTATTACTTCTACACTTGGGAATCCTCCTAATATGTGGTTGCTTCTTCCTAACACTGTTATTATCTATGCAATGAATAGTTTTGGGGGTAGATGAAGCAGATGTTTAATATATATATGTCATTTTTTTGATGGGAGGAATACTTTCTAACTTATGCATACATACATTGATGATGTGAATCAGGGTAGGAAGTGTGGAACATTTTGTTTCATAGAAACTTTTTAAACTATCAGAAGATTACCTCTTTTTTTATTGTGTGAGACAAATAATCTACATGTCCAAAGAGATTGTTGTACATATGTTGCTGAATGAGGGAGCTCTGTGCCGGTTGAGTGGAGATAGGATAGCCTTTCGTTCTAGGAGGATGCCTGACATGAGGTCAAAGGTCACGTCATTGACTTGCAGCCTGCTGACGAACTGTGTGCTGCTCCGCGTCCTCCTGTCAGGCATTCAGAAACATCCTTGCTGTAATCATTTCAGTTAGCGGGGATCTGGTGGTTATGTGACCATGTGATCATGTGACCTGATGGTCACATGATCAGAAACCTGATGGCCATGTGACCATGATCATGTGATAGGATAAGCCTGTGGTCCTTAGCCATGCTTCATCTGATGGGGATGTCTTCCTGGAGAGCGGTTTGGTGTTCCGCAGTGCTGATCTGTCACTGCCTGCGCCCTGGGGGTGTTGCCATGTCTCCGGAGGTCGTGTTCTGGATGATACTTCAAAGACCACTTAAGTCATCAAGGTCACCATGTTCCCAAGACTCCTGTTTCACCAAAGTCACCATGTCAAGAAATTTAATCACCATGTTCCAAGACGATGTCCAAAGACCACAAAGACTTGGTGTGGAAGACCCTTGAGTCCTGTCCCTCAATCCAGCAAGACGGGACCCTGTTAACCTATCGTGTTGTAGCGAAGAGCTGATTTCATGTGATCAACGTCAACATCTTCTGGATGACACTACCAAAGACCTACACTTCTCTAACCTGTAAGAGCTGTGTCACTATTCTATATATGAAGCAGATATACCTGTGGAAATTTAATAGAGAAGCAGTCCTGTTTTTACTGCAATATCTTCCACCAGTGTTGTGCAGAGCATTCAAAACAGTGTGAGTTAGCCCTGTCTATTGAACTCTTCTCTGCAAATGTCCGCTCAAAGAAAGTGTGCATGAATCGTCAGTTGTGTACACATCCACGCATTGCAGATCAGGATGGCAGAGAGCTATCTCCACTGAACTGATAACTAGCAGTCTACTACACTGACTTTTTTCCGCTCATATACAGTAAATGGATTGCTAATACCAGCGTTGTAACATGCACTTCTGCTCAATCAAGAACAGACTGCGAGATTCTAATCACCTCTTCTGACCGTCAATCAACAAATATGTCCGCTCAACAGAGTTTGAACCAATGGTCAGTTTTGATTAATGATTGGAACGTCTCGGCAGTTTGGAAGAGAGCGAGAGCTGTAACTGTGATCATCAAGTCCGCTCAGTTGATCAATCTACATCATAGCTCTCAATCGTACTCGATCTCAATCTCTCGCACAACTGCTCAGCAAGTTCATCACGTGACTGTTGCAGATGGAAGAACTGTTCCATCTTGCGGGAGAGAAGCCTGGCAGAACATCCTTTGTCACTTAGAAGTCCATCTTCCACCAAAGGGACTTCAAAGAAACGGATTTGATTTCCACCGTGACTTGGAATCCACTGTGAATGGATCAGCGACTATCCTGAACATGAATGCTCTGCACTCGATTGACATTTCCACAGGAATTGACCTACAGCGTTTTGATTACCACAGTGACTTGACACTGATAACAAAGCAACATAATTTTGCTTGAATCTATTTCATTTCACCACCATGTTTGAGAGGTTATGCTCTACAGTCATCTTGGCGAGACATCTTTCGTGATGAAGACTTTCTAGTTCATCATCACTGCTAATGGACTCCCATCATTATAACTTGGATGTTTCCTGTCAATGTGCAGTCACCACTCTTCTATCAGCTCAAGAAGATTTCTTCACACTTTCTTCACCTCGGCACAGAGACAACTCTTTTACTGCTCACACTCGTATCTACACCATATTTCTTCCTCAAGGGTCTTTGGAACTTTCTCATCTAGCTCATTCTCTGAGGGCATCTTCTTCATCACATTCACCAACTCTATTCTAACAACTCACTTTTTCACCGTTGGATTATAAAGTGAACTTCAGAACATATGCTCATCAAATGTGTCGGAGCATCTCTTTGCCCTTCACTGTATAGACCCTTACTTTTCTGCACATTTCAACACTTTTGCTATCCGGAGTCTGCAAGTTCTACAGAATTTGCTAAAGAGACTAATGATTGGCAACTACTAGGAACACAACAACATTGGTAGTTGCAGAAGATTCCTTCTTCTGTAGAAGGAAACAGCATCTGGACAACTGGGTTGTCTCAACGCACAGTGCTGCTTCGTCTCTTTCTCAAGCAACAGCAAGTTCACAAGAATGCCATGATATCTTACGAATGCTGGTAATCATCATCATCTCCATGAATATCATGACTGTCAACATCACAGTCATCATACTTAGCAACTTCTGCTTTCGGAGAGCCATGGCATCATGCGCTATTTGAGGTAGCCTTTGACGTGTATCATCCAGGAGCCATTCAACTATAGAGTGAAGATTACCAGACTCCTGAGTTCTGCTGTGATGAAATCATTTGGATGGAGGTCTACGATTCAGGGACTGTTGGAGGTGATGAACCATTATCATCACCTCCACTACCAGCTCCACCACCATCATCATCGTCATCAGCTTCAACATCATCTGATTAGCCGAGGTAGGAAAACTCTTCAATTGATCTAGAGGAAGAATCAAGTCCGGATATTCTTGAAGGATAAAAATGTAATATATATAGATGAGCACTAAGCTGTCATGGAACATTGTGAGGTGATGAACCATCATCATCACCTCCACCGTTATCATCGTCATTGTCATCATCATGGATTTACTGGGGTGGTGCAACATCATCATCATCATCATCATCACCACCACGACCTAAGCTACATCTGTTATTGACTTTGCTTGTTTTGGAGAACTTACGAACCATGGATTTGTTTTAGGTGATGAACCATTATCATCACCACAGCCAGCCAACACACCACCATCATCATTTTCATCATCGTGTTACGGTTGGAAGGATCATTCATCCATGGATTTGTTTGAGGTGGCCGAGCCATCGGTTCTGCGAGGTGGATTCCGGAACACCACCAGGAGCTGTTCAGGTGTGGGGCCCACTCGGTGCAGCCAGTGATGGGTCAGTGTCACAGACCACCACCCTGCTAGCTCCTAGAACACCCCCAAAGGACTGGGGCGAGGCTGCCACATACGTACTCCATTCACTCGGCACTTGGTTCCCTATCTATGTTTTATATATATGTGAAACATCTTTATGTCAAATGCGTGCAATGTTTGCCTTGTGTGTGGTGCAATACATAGGTGGTTTTATTTATTTATACTGTAGGTACAATTATATATGGTTACTGTATTCTAGAACATCTATGCAAAAATATTGTGTGTTAGGAATTGAAATATTAGTTGCCTTATATTATATTTGTAAAGCTCATAGCAAAATTATGAAGTCTTCCATCATGTATCGAGATTTATTTATTTATTATACTTGAAATGTTAGCTGTGTATCATCTGCAATTCTCTATGAGTTTGATTGTCCGCCTTATCGTTATGTTATGAGCTAACATTATTGTGACTCTATTTTATCACTGTGCAAATGCTTTGGTAGGAAGTATAATAATCCCAAGTCGATTACATGCTCTCTGTACTGCTTTACATGTGATGGGATCCGACATGTTGTCATGACGACGCGCTAACCGCTTCCATTTCTCTCCTCCTCTCAGCATTTGGAAGATGAACCAAAAGATATACTCAACTTCTTTATTATAATCATCCTTCTTTCTTCTTTCACTTTGTGCTGAACAATCATGCGTGTTTGCATTGAAAGTCAATACCTGTGTTTTGACTGCTGAGTAGTTGCCATATTATTATCAAGTGCCTTATTGAAATTTACATTTTTATAGCAATAAATATACATTTGAAGAAAGAATATGGATCCTAATTTCTCAGAAAAGACAGAATATAAGCTAGCCAATTTGGCTCATTTCTGCACAAAACAGATTTCATCTGTGTTGAACATCATGCACAAAACTTATATGCAGGAGTGACTACCCAAAAAGGGTAGCATAATGGAAACAGCATATTATCAAACAGCACACCAAGATAAATCATTTAAAACATTCAAATAGCAAATAACAAATACAAATGAAATGAAATCGGATAAAAAATGAAAAGAAATTAAATATGATGATAGGCAAACTACCTGATAATAAGTAAATTCTCGCCAGTCAAGACACACATTTCTGCTGTAGTGTTGTAGGAGTAAGGATCCCATCTCGATTCTCATGCTTGTAGTGTGTTCCTCAACACATATTAGTTCCACAACTTATACCAACAAATCCTGGATCTTATACATGACAGTTGATGTATATTCTGTCAAGGACATTATAAATTGATATTTTTTCCAGTCAAAAAGTTCATGTTGATGTTTATCAAAATATCTTCATTTCAGAACTTTGGAAGTTTGCCTATTAAATACATTCAAAAGATGTCCTGAATAACTTTCATTGAATGGTTCATTTAAATCATTACCATAATGCTTTCGAACATACATGTACATGTTAGCTTATTTATTCTACACAAAGTATATTAGTAGTTTAGAATTGTCCAAACATGTACCCTGTTCACGATCATCACATACATTAACTTTGAAAACTGTGATAAACCATAATGAATATAATTATCTTCCATGAGAAAAATAATCATCACATGATCTTACCCATATCTATCAGTACATCATGCAAGAAAAGTTAATCCAAATATTCCTTCTGAGTGCTGTAAAGACCGTGATCGAGTGATTTAAACCTACATTTTGGGTGTGATATATACTTTCCTACTGTATTGACAAAAACAACGGTGTAAGTGATTGAAATCTCAACGTAAAAACAGTAGTAGAATGCTTGACTATAATCACGAGTGATTTACAGTGGTAATGATGTTCAAATGTGTTCAGACAGTGTGGGTTTTTTCTGAAGTCAAATGAAATACTTATTGGTAATTCTGTCTAGATAAATACTCTAGCCTATCACTAAAATAAACGAAATAGAATGCTTGCATGGTCGTGATGATAGACAAATGTGTACATTTTATTACATCGTGCTAATACATCGTTTTTTCATTTATTCAGATATATTTATCTCCCGAGTGGTTTTTACGAATTCATTTCATTTGACAGTCCATGTATTTCAGTACCATGGTTCATTTTTTATGTTGTTACATGTTCTTGTAGGTCTCTCATTTTTGTAACATTTCTTTCTATAGTTTTATTTGTGCGTGGTGTGTGTTCATGATTTTGTTTTGTTGAACAATTCTTCAGTTTCGACGTGTAACGGAGGTGTTTTCATAATTGTCGTTCTTTCATCTTTGTCGTTGATTTTTGTGACTCCTTCGAGATCCCGTAAGGCATGTGATTGTTAATGATAGTGTGGAGTTAAGAAATTTTAAGTTTGTTAATAAACGCATTTAGCTGCATACCCTCTCTGAAGTGACACATAATAATCACAACTGTTTGCATATCAAATTTTGTTATATAAATGCACTAAATAGTTATGAATTGGTTACACAAGTGTTGAAGACATTCAAAGAAAAAGTAAGTAGGTCATCTAAACGAGAATGAAGACATTTTTATCATCCCTGTCATTAATCGGATGAAGACCGTCAAATATACCCAATATTTAGGACTGCAAAACCCCCCAAAATACACCTATTTTCAGTGATACACCAATATGTGTGGATTATGAATGATATTTCCAGAGAGTTACCGTGCAGTAATCTTCTATAGAGTCTTGTGCATGGTTTGGAAAGGCATGTGAAAGGACAGTTTCTTTCATGAACTCGAATGATGAATGCTACCTGATGTGTTTTTATTAAATCATGAATCCTGACCCCTAAAATGTGAAGCAATAATATGATTCAATATCAATGCACTTTTCATATACATTTCATACCTCTGCGTTTAATAAAAGAATGCATATTAGCTTATTAAAAAATCCAATAAAGGGCAAACAACAACAAATCTTGCATTAGGATTATATTCACTATGTTACATTTGGATATAGTTCTGGTATATAGATGATTTTTCTTTGAAACTAAGCTAACATTCTGGATTATATTTGTCCTAGAAAACAATGCTTTTCATTGATTGTTTTTCTTGGAATGTAAGCTAACACACTGGGATAAAAGATAAAATTGCTTCGCATTTTCTGGTTGGGACGGATAACTATATATATATTTATCTTTCTTGCTGTGGGGTTGTTGATCTCTAACCACCATCTCCCTCTCCCCTCTTCTCCTCTCATTTACTCCTAACACCATTTAACCCCCCACTCCGGTCCCTCGAGTAGAGAGGTCATACTCCCCTCTCGTGGAAGTGGAAGGCGCCGCATCGCCGCCGAGATTAGCACAGACCAGGATAGGCCGGAACCCGTCCGCGACCGATCGATCCGGGATCGAAACTTTCTTAGTAGCGCGGTCTCCACAACTAGTACTACCACCACCACTACCACCGATACCACCTCTACCACTTGCAATAATAACACCACCCCTGTCGGTAGTTCTGCATCCACTACCGTACCTACAACTCGCAGGTAACCCCTGGGTGCAACCCCCCCTTGGTGGTGGGGAAAAGGGGGGAAATCCCCCTCCTTACATAAGGGGAACCCCCTTTCTTCTCTCTTCTTCTCTCTCTCTTTAATTAAATAACAAAGTGCTTTGTACTGGAATCTAAGATATACCATTGGGCAGTGGAAATTAATTCAATGTTTAATTAACAAGTATATTAGACCCATAACCGTCCTTTTCGAGATCTATGTATTGGGAAGTGGAAACTGACTTAAATGTTTAGTCACCAAGTAAAAAAACCCTCTAATAATTTGAATCTATATGTATATTAACATGATAGATGGAAATTCTAAATAATATTTGGATGTGGGAACTGACCCGGTTGATTAACACCCTCTTTCTCAAACAAAAACCTTGATGGTCTTTTGTTACTACTAAATGGTGCCCTATACATTAATCCCACCTTCCTTTTTATAATGATATAAACTCTTTATATCTCTTAAATGTAAACTTGTTTATAACTCTGGCTCAGTCAAAAGATTTAAATTTGTTTTTTAAATGATAACATAACCCTCATTTACTATTCAAAAATATCTGAAGCATAATTCTGTCCAATTACAATTCCAGGTTGATCCATACTTTGAGGAGATGATATCACATGGGATTAAAAGTGAAATAAAACAACAGAACTCTCTGACAACATTTATTTCCATTTCATTCCCCTCGTGTCACAATAAGTTGAGTTTATGACGTTCTCATTCACTACCCGTTGTTGTGCGAGTTATTTCGATTCCGTGTTTAATTTGACGATGTTTGGACTCAAAATTTCCCTGACTGTCTCTTTGTAGTGCTACTGTATTTGAAACATCCTAAAACAGTTTGAACTCTTCATTACGAGATGCAGTTATGTGCAGTTATGAATTTATTTCTTGTGGAATTTCCTTATTTCATAATATTATGCTTTCTAAAAGATTTACATTTCACTCAGCCCTCCTTAATGTAATAAAGTAGAATTCAGAAAAAGAGTATAAAATGATACCATGACTACAGGAAGACAAAAGTGTTGAAAAAAAATGATTATAAGTTTCACAACTTAAAACCCAAATGAAATAATGCTAACTTTTTTCAGTTTATTTCTGATATCGCAACAATGCCTTCCAAATTAGACTTAAATGCTGACCATACAACACTAACATCTTTACAAAAAAGAAAAATATAGTAAAAGACTCACCGAAAAATAACAAGTCATATTTCTTAGAATTCTTGGAGGAAAAAGCAATAAAAGTACTTAAAACTTAAATACTCTATCATTCATATTTGTAGACATGTACATCCCTTGCATTGTTAAATCATAATATATTTGCAGTGTTTCATAATCATGCGCATGACACTCCGTATGGTTCCACATTCGGAGTATAATTCACATTTTGAGTATGATTCCACACACATAATTATTATAACCATTATCCTCTTTGTTGTGTTACATTATACAGTACATGTGGCAACATAACCAGCGCACAAGCATTACATAACTGTGAATCAAGTCATTATATAATACTGGAACCATTAATATGATATCTGAATCATAATAGTAATAATAATATTAATAACCGAGCTATTGATTAATAATCAAATCAATTGCTGCTCAACACTTGTCTTCCTGTCATGGTGTAGTCAGTAGACTTTAGACCGTTTTTTCCAAACTCCATGCATCGTTTGCAGTGTAGTGTACAAGTGAAGCATGCTTCCGCACACTGCCACTTCTCCCGCTCATTTATATGATTTTGCTTTGTCTACCATTCCTCCTCCCTCCCATTTCCCCACCCCCTCCCCGTCCCCCCTGCTCCCCTCCCCCTAGGTCCATCATGACCCCGTCCCGAGAGGAGGAGGCAGAGACCCAGAGGAAGGTCAGGGCCAAGAGGGAACGGTCCTCCAGGAGATCTACGCAGGTTAGTAGACTAGTCCAGGACTTAACCTATTGTGTACGAGAACCTGGCCCCCATTTTATAAAACTTTTGCAATTGTAACTATCATGGCAACCGCTCCAATGCTCCATGCTGACTGGCAGTTGACCTTCTAGTTACCGTATTTGCTGGTGTATTAACCGCACCTTTTTTCAACAAAAAAAAGAAGAAAAAAAGGGGGGTGCGGTTAATACCGTATTAACCACACTTTTTTCATTTTGTTAAAAAATTTTTTTTTAATGGGGGTGCGGTTAATACACAGGTGCGGTTTATACACCGGCAAATACGGTACAATAATTGGACATTTACAACAATTGAAAAAGTTTTATGAATCAGAGCCCTCGTCTGTCTTGTATTAAAGGGGTAGTCCGGGCCTGATATAACTATTTGTTTTTTGAATAAGCAGAACAAGACGAATGATTGGTGAAAATTTGATCAAAATCGGACAAGAAACACGGGAGTTATACCTGTTTGAACATTATGTAATAATGAGCGATCGTTTCAAAATTGCCGCCATATGCAACCTCATTCACGAGCACCTCGCCATGGCTTTAGTACATGAAAATACACTTATTTCTCATTTTTCGATGCTAAAAATTAACTTTTCTCTCCTTTTTTCACGAATTCATAAAAGAATATCGATGGGGCAACCTCATTTGAATGTGTAAGCTCATAAATTTGCTTTGTTATGAAGAAAATTTAAATTTTGTTAAATTTCCATGTAGAAGTCAAAATGGCTGCAGCTCGCAAGTGACGTCACGATCGATAGCAATTGCGAACGATACTAAAAATCGGAGCAAAGTTCGTCCTGTCATAACTTTTTTATTGCTTATCCGTTTTGGCTCAAATTTTCGATCCCGATTCTTCATATTCACCTCATTTTATAGCAAATATCACATTTCTGGGGTGGAATTCCTCTTTAACACTATATGGAAATTGCAAAATCTAGTAGGGAACAGGTTAACCCATTGCCTGTGGGAACATGGTTGGTCCTGTACATGTATTATCTCTATGGGAATCAAAAAATCTGGGGAGGAACTGTACCCGTATAATTATGATAAATACATAAGTATAGCTTAGTTCTTTTTAAAGTGTATTTTAGATGGCAGGGCCAAGTATGCAACGAGAGATCCTTTTAGGTGCCTACTAGGGTTGTAGTTAATAAATGCTTACCCAATTAAAACATTGTTAGGGACTTAGAAAACGTATTGCTTACTTCAATCTATCATCCAAATCGACTTAGGTTTGAACTAAGCTATAACAATTATAAATATGTAAAGACATGATGATGATGATGATGATGATGATGATGATGATGATTAGGGTGATGATAATTAAGACTAATGATGATGAAGGTGATGATGATGATGGTGATGATGATGATGATGATGATGATTAGGGTGATGATAATTAAGACTAATGATGATGAAGGTGATGATGATGATGGTGATGATGATGATGATGATGATGATTAGGGTGATGATAATTAAGACTAATGATGATGAAGGTGATGATGATGATGGTGATGATGATGATGATGATGATGATTAGGGTGATGATAATTAAGACTAATGATGATGAAGGTGATGATGATGATGGTGATGATGATGATGATGATGATGACCATGTTTATGTCTAAGATGATTGTCCTTTTTTTACCTCTATAAATCTTGTTGTTTTTCTTTTGCTTGTTTTTATGTCCAGGGAGTTACAGCAGAGGATATAGAGAGTGCAGTCAGTACGCTGAAGACCTCGGAACAAGCGAAGGTAAATCAGTGTGATGTATTATCCCATCAACAATTGATGATGTAGATAATATGGATAGAGTTCACAGAGGTGGTTTGAATTTGAACCACTGTTTAAAATGCCCACGGTTTTATGAAGTGCCACATGTTCATCTCTTTTTTTTTCCAAATAAGGAATAGATTTTGGCGATTAAAACTGGTAATCAACGGGAAAATTCTTATCAACACCTGGTCTATGTAAAACAGTGGTCTAATCCATGGGTATTTATTTGAGGTTTGTTGATGTGAAGTTGACTGTGCCGTCCTATTAAATTTTGATTTTCTTTAAAAAGTGTGTTATTCTTGATTTTTAGCTAGAAAAATTGCTTGAAAGATGATAGTTTTATCCACTTTCCCTTATTTTAAGTTCATGGATGTGAGATTGAAATCTGCTGTGTCGTATTTTTGCGTTTCTTCACTTTTCCCCACGTTTTTTAGGCATTATTACAAAGTTATTTCACATTTTATTTGATGCACCGTAATTATTTCTTTCTGGAAAAATTGTACCCCTCCTTCATGACTGTTCCAGTTCTCGTTGTTTTCCCCCTTTCTAGTCCAGGGGGTGTTTCACAAAGATCCTAAGTTGAACTTAACTCTAAGTTAGACTTAAAAATTATGGAAAGCCAATAGTTTCTTTGAAAATTTGTTGTAAAAGTCCTTTTTAGAGGCATAAAATGTTGATTAAAATCATTAATATTTTGTTTTTTTTAAGGAGATTTCATGTTCTTGATGTAACATTTATAAACAAAAGTATAGAATACTTGCTTGTTGGCTTTTGAATGTATTGTATTCCAAGGCTACAAATGGCTTTCCATAACAGTAAGGTCCAACTTAAAGTTAAGTTCAACTAAAGAATCTTTGTGAACCCCCCCCCCCCCCAAGAAAATGAGTTGGTTAATAATTGTATGTTTTATTTTATATGATTTTCCCCCTGTGTGATGTTCATTGTTGTTTTCATTTCATTCACGTTTGCACCCCGACAGACGCAAGATAATAAAGTTACTGTGAGTATTTTGCACTATAGCTTCCCTTAGTACATGTGTATTGTACCTCATTTGTACAGTGGTAACACAAACACCTGGGCCCTGTTTCATTAAACTTGTCCATTTGTTGAAAGTGTCCAATTATGGTAAAAACTATGGCAACAGCCAATCGGCATTAAGCATTTTAGCTGTTCCTATAGGCTATGGTAGTTACAATAATTGGAAAAGTTTGATGAAACGGGGCCCTGGGGGTGTTTCACAACAGATTTTTAAGTTGGACAAGTTATGGAAAGGCATTAGAATACTACCTTAACATGCCTAAAACAAATAAATACTTGATGTAAGATTGTGTTTATAAAACCATCAATATTTTCTGTTAATGAGAAGATTCTTTGTCATTGAAATTTAGCAATAATCATAAAATAACCATAACAATGAATGAATGATAAATAGGGAGTAAGGTCACGTAAGATATTAAAGATAAAGTAGAAATCTCCTAATTTGCATTGCCATATTGAAAGCAGGACAGCAATAAGCAGGAGCCCTTGAGATTGCGACCGAGGATTTCAGAATCTCAAAGGGAATGGGTTGTATAACAAAGGAACAAAATTATTATACTAACCATAAAATAAATGAATGCTAAATAGGGAGTAAGGTCACGTAAGATATTAAAGATAAAGTAGAAATCTCCTAATTTGCATTGCCATATTGAAAGCAGGACAGCAATAAACAAGAGCCTCTGAGGTTGCGCCCGAGGATAGCCACGTCTATGGTAGAAAACCAGGTAAAGACACTGTCCAGAACAAGTAAAAAGTTTGTAGCATGCGGATATCATGGCAAGTAGTAAAGACCAAGTAAAGTTTCATAGCATGCGGATATCGTAGCATCTTCATCATCATCATCATCATCATGATCATGATCTTCGCTAGCATGCCCAGCCTTGTTTTAGGGGCTCTAACTTAAAAACATAAACTAGATAAATGATCTCTAGTGGCTAGCACATTCAGCCATGTTTTGGGGGTTTATGCTCTAACTTAGCATCGTATTAAGATACATTATTGCTAGCATGTTCGTTCTTGTTTAGGGACTCTATTCAAGCTCTAACTTAAAACAGTATTTAGATCTACATTATCACTAGCATGTTCAGCCTTGGTTGAAGGGCTGCACACTCTAATATAAAACTGTGTATAGATACATCATCGCTCGAATGTTCTACCTTGTTTGGGGTTTTTATGCTAAACTTGAAACAATATTCAGATCTACATGTATGTACAGCCTAGTTTGAAGGGGCTGTACACCCTAACATAAACATCATATTTAGATAAATATTTGCTAGCATGTTCAGCTTTGTTTAAAGGGATTTATGCTCTAATGTAAAACCATATTTAAATACAGGCATGTACATTATGTAGGACAGTTGTTAATTGTTATCGTTATCCTTGTTTGCAAGAATATCCAGGGACAAGTAGAAATGCATTTAAAAACTAACCTTTTCGTCTAGTGGCCCAGTCTGGCAAGTAAAATCAAGACCTGACAAATCCTGGGCCTTGTTTTTAATGAAAGGGTCTTCGCTAAGACCGTTGTCTTATTTTCTCTGGCGCGGAGCAAGTAACTACTAAACAGAGCTTTTGAAATTCAACGGCTATCGACACTCTGTGCGGAACGCACCGTAGCTCCGCGCCAGATAAGATAAGACAACGGTCTTAGCCCCTTTCATGAAACGGGGGCCTGGTGGCCGAAACCAGAATGTTTTAACGATTCCCTAGGATGCTTTTCACATGAAAATTGACATGTCTGTTGTATAAAGACCAACTTGAACTGTTACAAAGACCACATTTTCTGTCTCCCTCAGTCACTCTTTATAGACATGTTTCACTGTCATAATCTTTTTTATCAATATCAACATGGCATGCATTAAAAAGGAGAAATAGTTTCACAGTGTTTGTAATTTGAGTGTACTAATTTTAATTAATCTAACCTTTTAAAAGTCTAATATGGAATGGTAAATTAATTATTCCACTTTGTTTTTAATATTTCTTTTGTTAATTCTTACGATGTATGCTTAACTTTTTTTGATTGTTTGATTTTCTTCTGCATGGATGTATGAGTTTGGTTTCTTTTGTGTAGTATAAAACACCTAATCGCATCTTGATAGATTTCAGGATTTATTAGTTATTATTATGTTCTAGATAAGGCCAAAAAAAAAAATTTGTTTGATTGGCGTAACGGGCAACCAAAAATTAGGGTAGGTCGGTAGGGATTTTTGTTTTCTTTGTTTTCTTTTTTTTTTTTTTCTTCGCACAAATACACAAAAACACACACATAACACATCGCAATTGCAAATTCTATTGCAATTTTTTAGTTAGTTATTTATTTTTTATTATTATTTTAAAAAATAAAAAATTCAGAAAAAACCTCTAGGGTCGGCGTGCATTAGCGCCGGTATTTTTAGGGGTGGGCGGGTTACGCCAATCCAACCATTTATTTGTCATGGCCTAATATTGGCAGGACTGTAGGTACTGCCATGCAACTAATTTGATTTTGATTTGCCATGTCTTCATAAGAAGTGTGTATTGGAAGTAGATTATTAGCTGATGTTACCAAGATATTAAACGTAAATGAATAGTGAATCTGTAAAATAGGAATAACAGTGGTACAGTGGTAGTTTACATACCTGTACAAATTTGTCAAAAGGAAATATACTTGGCTTGAATTTTGATAAATAATAATGCATTTTTAAAAATTAAGGTTTGGAGTAATAAAACTCTAAGAACTGGCAATGGAACAAAGTGTACTTTTACTTCTATGTTGTATTTGTCATACATTTATTTGGCTTTGGAATACTAACATTTGAATAGAATTTGTAACAGTAACTAAAATTTGGCATGCTTGAATATATACTCAACTTGAATCAGTGATATGGTGATATCAGTGAGATAGTGATATACAATGTAAGTGATAAATCAACACAAAAACAGTTATAATTTTTTTTAAATTTATGTCCAGTCCTAGATTCTAGTTCGGTTTAGACCCTCTCAAGGAACTGAATTTATACATGGGATAACATTTTGTTACAACAGTTTTGCTGTTTCACATCAAAGGAAACATTTATCAGGACTTTATTTTGGATGTTATAATTAACAGTTCAGAATGGTGTGGATACTAATATCAGAAAGAAATCGGAAAATGTCCTAGATGGATTTTATTAATACCCATCCCTCCGTGAAGAGAAATAAACTATGTTTGTGTTGTTCTTGTCTTTAGGAGGAGAAATCGAAGGACGACACGCCACAGACGGTAGCTTTCATTGCGCGCCCCGGCCGCACTTCATCACAATCCACGCAAGACTCTTCCAGCACCACGGCCACTGCCAGGTTAGGCCGCTACAACAGGGACGATAAGTCAGGTAAGTTGCTTTATAACTTTATGGTTACTATGGTATTCAAGAAATTATGATTTATGGTAGCTTTCATTGCGCTTCCCAGTCGCACTTCATCACACTCCACGCAAGACTCTTCCAGCACCACGGCCACTGCCAGGCTAGGCCGCTACAACAGGGATGATAAGTCAGGTAAGTTGTTTTGATCACTTTATGGTAACTATGGTAATTAAGAAATGATGATTTATGGTAGCTTTTATTGCGCTTCCCAGTCGCACTTCATCACAATCCACGCAAGACTCTTCCAGCACCATGGCCACTGCCAGGCTAGGCCGCTACAACAGGGATGATAAGTCAGGTAAGTTGTTTTTATCACTTTATGGTAACTAAGTTGAACTTAACACAAAATTGAACTTTAAAATGTTATAAAGAACTGTACAATGGATCTCAATATTTCTAAGAACCATTGTTATCTTGGTCTCTATAGCAACAGACGAAGCTAAAGAGAAGGAGCAGAAGAGAGAGAGGGAGAGGGAGACGGAGCAAGATACGTCTCTGAAGAAAAGAAAATCAACAGCACGTCATCCTAAAAAAAAAGAATCCAAGAATATAAATTATTATTTTCATGGTTGTAACTTTAATTTCCATAGCAACAGACGAAGCTAAGGAGAAGGAGCAGGAGAGAGCGAGGGAGAGGGAGACGGAGCAAGATACGTCTCTGAAGAGAAGAAAAACAACAGCACGTCATCCTAAAAACAAATCCAAGAACATAAATTGTTATTTGTATGTTTATAACCTTAATTTCTATAGCAACAGACGAAGCTAAGGAGAAGGAGCAGGAGAGAGCGAGGGAGAAAGAGCAAGAGCAAGATACGTTTGGAAGAAAAACAACATCACATCTGTCATAATCATAACGATAAAAAGAACTATACAATGAATCTCAATATTCTAAGAACCATTGTTATCTTGGTCTCTATAGCCACAGACGAAGCTAAGGAGAAGGAGCAGGAGAGAGCGAGGGAGAGGGAGAAGGAGCAGGATACGTCTCTGAAGAAGAACAACAACAGCACGTCGGCGGTGATCGCCAGGAGACGACCGAGGGAGAAGAGAAGAGACACCGGGGTAATCTTTCTCGAGGAAGAGGTGAACGACCCATTTTGATTCAGTTTTTATTTCGTTTGGCAAAAACAGAACAAAACAAAACAAAAATCGTCACATGCCTTTCGGTCAATTTCTGGCCGAGGCATAACGATCCTCACTCTTACAAACATCCATCCACACAAGATCTTTTGATAGCTTTTTGTCAAAGTTCTACTTTCATCCTTACACCGAATCAGAAAAAATACACTCAATCATTCAACCTTTCTATCCTCTCTTCTTTCGATATCCCCATAAACAATTTCGTTCATCGTCATTTAAAAAGTTGAATCCCCGTTTCCTAAGTAACATTTCATTGGCATTCTACCCAAAATTGTTGAACAAACAAACCCAAGTGGCTAAAGCACCAAACAAACCAACCAACCCACTATCCTAACCTTAGAAAACATAACTGAATTGCTAAACCATGAAACAAGTCACCTAGCAAAGTCATGCCCCTGAACCAATGAATAAATCCAATCTAACCAGCTGAGAAACCAAGTCAAATTTGCTAGATTTTGAAACAAACATACCCATATTATTTTACCATGGAAATCAACAAACCCTAATTGCTACAACAAGGAAACAAACCCAAATTACTAAACCATCAATAGCCAAACCCAAATTTCTGAACCATCAACAACCACCAACAACCAAACCCAAATTGCTGAACCATCAACAACCAAACCCTAATTGCTAAACCATCAACAACCACCAACAACCAAACCCAAATTGCTGAACCATCAACAACCAAACCCAGATTGCTAAACCATCAACAACCAAACCCAGATTGCTAAACCATCAACAACCAAACCCAGATTGCTGAAGCATCAACAACCAAACCCAGATTGCTAAACCATCAACAACCAAATCCAAATTGCTGAACCATCAACAACCAAACCCAAATTGCTGAACCATCAACAACCGAACCCAAATTGCTAAACCATCAACAACCAAACCCAAATTACCAAACCTTCAACCAAACCAATGTTGCTAAAACATCAACCAAACCAATACCAAATTGCTATTAAATCATGTTAAAAACAACAACAACAACAAGAACGCATGGAAAGAAGCAATCAAAGTTGCTATTCCATGAAGCGAACAAACCCAAAATTGCCAAACCATGGATCCAAAAATGATTCATTGATGGGTCTTTCTAACTTCGGCTTCCTCGTGTGTTCAAATCCTGCATCCCCTACCCGGCTTGATCCAGTCATATTATGGTTTGCTTTGCATCAAAAACCTGATTTATTTATACCCAACGCCTTGCACCTGATTCAAATCTGACTTTCTCCAAGCTCTTTCGACGATTCTGACGTGTATCCCGACTTTCCCCAAAGACAGATTGATGCGAGTTTAATGCCCCAGTACAGCACTTGTGTCCTTCAGCTAGGCACTTAATCCGCATTGCTGCTCCCCACCCTGGGGGGTGTTTCACAAAGATCCTAAGTTGAACTTAACACTAAATGGAACTTTACAATTATGGAAAGCCATTTGTAGCCTTGGAATAAAAACCATTTAAAAGGCAAATATGCAAGTATTTTAGACTTTTCATAAATTTTACATCAAGAACATGTAATATCCTTGATATTAGAAAATATTGACGGTTTGAATCAATATTTTATGCCTTTTAAAAGAACTTTAAAAGAAAAATGTCACAGAAACTGATGGCTTTCCATAATTTTAAAGTCCAACTAAGAGTTAAGTTCAACTTAGGATCTTTGTGAAACACCCCCACAGGTGCAATAATGGGTACTTGGCATGAATGAGTGTGTGTATAAAAGCATATGTGTACTGTAAAGTAGTACATGCTGGAATGCTCCCCAGGGAGTGGAGAGAGTGCACAATAAGTGCTAGATCAATTGCGGGTGTGTGCTGTATCCATTGGCCAGGTCCCTCTTGGATAATAGAACAAAAAGCACTGGAGAGGCTAACCTGGATGAATAATAATCAAATCAGTCTTAGTAGGATGGCAAGGTACATGTACGTCAGAATTGTGAAAGAATAGCGCAGAAAAGGGCAGATTTCAATCGGTGCAATTGTTGCTATATTGCTGAACATTTACCGAAACCCCCCATATTGCCACACATACCAACCACGCTACTTCCCCTACCCACACTATGCATGCGATTCTGAGGTCCCTTTCTCATCATTTCTATCATACCTTTGTTTTTGTTTTATTTGTGAAACATATACATATCTATATTTAATTATTTATACATTGTTTTTTTTGTTTTTATTTGTGAAGCATATACATGTACATATATTTATACATTTTACAATAGTTTAATTACTAGCATAGCTTTTATTATACACATTTATACACTGATATATAATTTGCATCATTTTGTTTTGTTTGAACACCTATATTTAAATTTGTGTGAAACACATAGGCCCGAATTCTCATCAGTGGCTCAACTTGAGCCTGGCCTAAAATGACAAAGACTACCGGTAACACTTTGCACTAGCAGACCTATTTTCACGTTGTTATGGTCCCCGGAGATATTCTAATGGTTTCCTTTCATTATCCAGTCAATCCCTTGAGTTCTGATTTTATGCATCAGGACAATGGGCCCTTTGAAATTCAGTCATAGTATAGTCTGTCATCAGCCAAATTGCGTCCTGGATCATCCTGGACATTGTATTGCTGGTGACCTGTTATACTAGGACTGAATTTCAAAGGAATGAAAGGAAACCATTATAATATCTCCGGGGACCATAGCAACACGACAATAAGTCTTTGTCTTTGTCTTTAATCTTTGTCTTTAAGGCCGGGAACAAGTTGAGCCACTGATGAGAATTCGGGCTATAATCTATAGAGCATCTAGCTTTGTATTAATAGCATCCTACATGTATTTATATTATTTACAGATGTTTATTGCTCCTTTACCATTTGTAAATGATCGTCACTTTGTCTATTTTGTTTGTTTTTGTTTCATTTATACCATGTGAATAGAAGTTGAGCCTCAAGGTATGCTAATTTATAAAAAGAAAAAACAACAACTTTGTATCCACTTTTTCTTGCCTCAAAATGTCTTTCCACTCACTATGATAAATATTTATTGCATTTTCACTGCAGTACACATCATTTACATGTACAGTCAAACCTGTGTATAGTGACCACCCAAGGGAAACAAGGAAAGTGGTCACTGTAGACAGGTGACCTCTATAGACAGGTTCCAAAACACTGTTTTCCTTTGTAGGGGAGCACTTTTGGTGGCCACTATAGGCAGGTTGGCTGCTATATACAGGTTTTACTGTATATCACCCATCCATTTGCATCATCACTACACTGCATGGACATATATAAATTGTGCACATGTAAAGAGTTGATATTTAAATGTCATTCACTCTTTTGGCTCTTCGCATCACTTATATACATGGCTATGGAAGTGCACAATCTTATAAATTGCTGTAAGCATATAGACCAATCCGGTTTCGAGTCTATAGTACTATAGCGTCGGCCATAACTGGGGGGCTTCCAAGAGTACAACAAAAGATGATTTGAACAGGTTTTAACCGTTGTGCAACATGTCAGGTGTATTATTGTCTCCTAAACAATCAAGTGTGGGTCTAAGAGACCTTTGTTCAGTATGCTAGACATGCTTGAAGCCCCCCAGTTATGGCAGACGCTAGACTTGAAACCGGATTGGTGCACAATCTTATAAATTGCTGTAAGCATATAGACCAATCCGGTTTCAAGTCTATAGTTCTATAGCGTCGGCCATAACTGGGGGGCTTCCAAGAGTGCAACAAAAGATAATTTGAACCGGTTTTAACCGCTATGCAACATGTCAGGTGTATTATTGTCTCCTAAACAATCAAGTGTGGTTCTATTAAAGAGACCTTTGTTCAGCATGCTAGACATGCTTGAAGCCCCCCAGTTATGGCAGACGCTAGACTTGAAACCGGATTGGTCTATTCATTAACCGTTAGTGAAGTCACATTCATTAGTTACAACATTGTGATTGTTAGCCTTTGATTCAGGCTTTTGGTAGTGGGTTGGAGCTGGACTATCGCCGCCCTTCTTAGCAACCACTAGGCCGCAAAATATATGGCTTGCCTGACATTGCTTCGAACCATTATCCATGGCAATGAATACCTGTGATGTCACAGTTGGATACTCTTTAGGAAAGCCAAGAATATGCAGAGGCAATTTGAAAAAGTATAGACATAATTTGTAGGATGTTTTCAAGGATACGGCTACGAATAAGAAAACGCGTATTTCTGAACACTTTTATTTATTGCAAAACTTGAAATCTGTGTCTGAATATGAGTGCTATTCATATCTGGCCCTGTCGCATTTAGAATTGCAAACAATTGCAAGGTTGAGATTCATCGTACAAGTCAGAAAATGTGCCAAAATGCGCAAATCTGATTGGCTCAAGGGGCCGTATTTTTCTTACTTGCGTTTAATCGCAACTTTGCGATTAATTGCAACTCTTTATAACACTCGCTGATAATCCTCTAGTTGTTTCATTGCACCTATATGTTCTTGAATCTTAATTATGAAGCATCCAAGGAAGAATGCCGGAACCAATTTAATGTTTAAAATGTTATTCATTTTATCAGATATACATGTATCTTGCTTGACCCTGGGTCTATTGCATAAAAGATGCAATCATTAATGAGTTGCACCTAAATGTGTAAATCTGATTGGCTCAAATGCAAATGTTCTGGCTTGTGTTCAATTTAATTGCAATGCAAAAGGCCCCTTGAATAAACATGACAAAGCTAGTTTAATAATGTAAATCATATACATAATTACACTCGGGAACGCAGTATGCAATTCTCGTTTACACCTTGCACACAGTTGTGAACTGTACACTTTACCCCTATTGTTATAATTAGGCAATTTTACTGGGAAATGCAATGGCTTTTGTAAAACAATAAAACAAATAAAAAAGGGTTATCATGTCACTAATATTTATTCTTCCCGCACCTTAAATTATTTGAATCATGCAGCAAAACTGAAACAATTTTTTCTATCTAATTAAATTCCTCCATATTATTGCACAGTTGGCAATGCAGGAAAGTTGAAATAGAGATAACACCGCTAAATGGTCTCTTATATGATTGCTTAATGCTTGGACTATTCATAGAGGGTAACAAATAAGAGTGAAATAGTCACTACTACATAATAGATGCCATGTATGGAATGCTTTGCTGTAAATTCATGGACCTGGGGTCACGTGTCGTAATGTATGTTTGACCTTTGACCCGGCCGAGCGGCCATATCATCTGCCATAGAAAAATTAATTGAAAAGTTGCAATTTGCATTAAAGTTTTGTACTGTGATATTACCCACCACAGCACTTCAGCTAGCATGGTTTTTATGTTTTTATGTATACTCCCGGACACATGGCCCCCACTTGTAACATGTATATGACCTTTGAATCCACCATGGCACCATCTCCTCTGCTGTGGTATAATTGATTAAAAATTGTTCAAGAGTATTTCGCCAAAGCACTTTCTAAGCCAGCATGGATTGGATGATTTGTTGTATACTCCCGGACACATAACTGTAGCCCCCACTTGTTACATATGAACTTTGACCCCACTGTGTCATACAGCTGAGTGTGTACATGTATACTCTTGGGACCATATTCATGAAACCACAATAGCTTAGTTCCATTCTAAGTCTTATTATGCAACAAGTGATCCCCTTAGTTGCCAACTAGGGTCAACTTGAGTAGGTAATGAATGCTTTCCATGATAACCATCTTTAATTAGTGAAGAAGAAAACTACTTTATGTAGGTTACTTAGCCCTATCCAGGGCTCCACACTTACCTTTTTTTGTCAGTGGCCCGGTCGGGCCACTGAAATAATTAATTTCCATTTTCTGGTGGCCCGAACAAAAAATTTACTGGCCCGAAAATATTATTTCATGAGTACACTCTTTACTCTTCAAAATATCACTCTTTCTTGATCAAAGCTGTGATTATAGATGAAGCATGACATGTAAGAAAACGAGATCTATGAAAATCCGCTTGCCCGATCGGGCCACCAAAATATGACTTATATACATTTTTGCTGGCCCAAAGTGCAATTTTAACTGGCACCGGGCCAGCGGGCCAGTGCGATTGTCGAGCCCTGCCCTATCTATACATTTGGAACTAAACTAGTGCAGTGTTATGAATTAGCCCTAGACCCACAGCCTCACTTGTTACGCTTGATTGTTGACCTTTGACCTTTGACCTGTGACCCCAGTAAAGCCACCATACATCACCAGTGTCTATCCTGCATGGTGTCCGCTCCTGCATGCATCAACGATGTTCCCTTCTAATCAATTTTGTCTCCCCATCTTTTTTCCACCACTCTCTCTCTCTCCCGCAAAAAATTCCTTTTCTGTGGTCAATATTGCTACCACAAATCTGGTGCTGCTGTCGCTTCAAACTCAACTTGTCACCATATGTGGTTGATGTCACTACAACTACTGATGTTGCTGCACCTGCTACTATTGCTACTCTGTGGTTGGATACCTCTACGACTGATGCCACTACTCAACGTGTTGCTGCAACTGCCATTGTTGCCACCACTTGTGGGCAATGTTGCAACCACTGGTGATGTTTCTACCATGCTGCATCACTGATTGATGTTGTTACCACTTCTTCTACTTTGGCCACCCCTTGCTGTTGATTTTGCCACCACTGCAATTGTTGCTACTTCAATGATTGACAATGAAATATACATTGACAATAACATTTGCATTGACATTGGCTATTGACATTGACATTGATGTTACTTTGTGTTGGTACCACTTCTACTTATGCTGCAACTTCTGATGTTTTCACCACTTCTTGCTGCTACGTTGCCGGCTGTTGCTACCACTTGCAGGAGGATGATGACGACGATGAGGAAGAGGAGGAGACACCGAGGGTAAGAGATTTTTGCAATAATCATTTTTTTTGTTCATTTCATTTTAATATTAGATAGTTGTCTTAATGTTGTCTTGTCTGTCTGTGTGATTTGTATATTGTTTGTTGTTTGTACTGTGACAAACTTGGAAACAAAGTTTGTTATTCTGGTCTTTGAATACTCTGACCATTATATACATGCATAAATTGAAATAAATTAGCAATTTTGATCAACTATCTACAGTACTTTTAGTGCATATCTTGCATTCAATAATAGAGGACAGCATTCTTAATTTTTTATAATTTTAAGTACCTGACTGGCTGGGATGTATATTTTGCCCATAAAGAAATGTAGATTTTCAAACGGTGCATGATATTTGTGTGAATTATAACTTGTGTACATACAATATGCAATGGAGAGTGCGGAGTATGTGTATGTTTTGTTTGTGATTGTGTTTTGTGGTTTATGTATGTGTGCCTCACTCTTTGCTTACATACGGTAGACAAATGATGGCGAGCGTCTCTGTTAGAAGAGATTTATAAGCAGTATGAGAAATGTTGGGCTGACCTCTGACCTTTGTCTAAAGTTGTCACATGACTGGCGGTGTATGTCATGTGACATACACTTTGTCATATGAAGTAGTCTTCATCATTTTCCAAGTTGTGGGATGATGCAGTCTTTTATTATGTGACCTGGGGGTGTATTCTGAAAACGATTTTAAGTTCAAGTTTATTGTATCTACGTCATATCTACGTCACTAAAATATTCAACTGTACTTAAGGAATAGCGATTTGCTATAATATATTTTAGTGACGTCGATATGACATAGAAAATACATTTTAACTTAAAATTGTTTTCAGAATACACCCCCTGGATTTCTAATTGAACTTCCATTGATAAAATAGGCAGAATTAATTTAGCTGAGCATGTTTTGATCATGAAGCCTGTAGCGAAATATTGATATGGACTGATTAATTTGGTATGGACTGATTAATTTGGCTGTATCGCTAATGACAATGCTGAATAGAGGATGACCCGATAAGGACTTGTGGGGTCATCTGTAATGTCATGTGATAACAAATTGCGCCCTCCTGCAATTTGTACAAAACAGTATGACATTTATTCAATTTTTAAAGAATAATTTGCTTGCATTTAACTCCACCCTGTTTTTTTAAACGCTGTGAGAATTATTAGGGGCTCTTTTGTGTGAGTTTTTTTTTTTTTTTTTTTTTTTTTTTGGGGGGGGGGGGGGGGGGGGGGGCTAAATCGCTCCCGAGCCCTGTGTGTTTGGTTCACTCATGAATATGGACTGATTGATTTGGCTATCTGATGGGTGCCAGATGAATGCAAATGCTGAATAGAATAGAAACTGACCTTGTTCTTAGGAGTACAATGTAAATAGAAGAATGTATCCTAATATATGGAAGAAAGAAAGACATATTTTGTCGATGATGATTGTTGGGGTATGCTTATTGTCAGTTTGATAACCATACGAGTGTTCATTGTAAAATCGTAGATAAAAATCTACATTTTTGACACAGTTGGATGATTGTTTTGCTAAGGGTTGTGTCAGGCAATTAGCTCTGCTCCAGTTACTTCATTTAAAAGAAGCATTGCAAACATCAATTTAGTGCAAAACAAATAGAACAAACATTTTCAACTTTTCATGCACATTTACTTCTGGTGCTGTACAAAAATTGTATTTTGAAAGCTTTTTTGAGTGTCTATCGAGCTTAAAATTACAACAAAATCAATACAAACAGATGTATAGCGTCAAGCACTATTTAACCTGTTGCTTACAGGAACTGGGTGGGCCATGTACAAAGTCTACGGGGATTTCATAACCTCGAAGGGAACAGGATAAATAGTTCCTTTTTTCTCCCCTTGAAGTTACCAACTTTGTCATTATCTATAGACACAAAATCAAAGTTTTATAGCAGATATAATTTAACAAAATTAGAGAAATGCCCATAATTTATGTTCTGTGTGATGACATCACTTGGCAAAATGTGGGAACTTATTTTAGTGAAATGACACACAGATTGCTTATTCAGCTCTGTAGATTTGAAACATTTCCATCTCTAATAACAAAAACAATTTAACAAGTTCTCTAGAGGCAATTAGTTGCCATTATTTGCTTGGAAAACTGATGTACAGAAAATGTATCCAGAGCTGTATTATTCTAAAAAAATTTCCATCGCACATTTCATAAAAAATTCATAAGCTGTGAGAGTAATGGTACTTAGCTACTGCTTTGATAATTGATATTCAGGCTTTGTGCTCCCCACTGATAGCGATACTTAGTTGTCGCTATGGCGACATCTACTGCCGCCTGCCCCTAGGCAGCACTGCCCTAGGTATCAGCCACAAATAATGTATGAAGTGGCTAGACAGCAGAAAAAAGGCCAATATATGTACATTTATTTAGTCAGGGTTTCACACCAGGGTAGGAAATATACGGGGGCTGAGGGCGATTTTGCTCCCTAATTTTCAAAATAGCCCCCTGAAATCATTATGTGAAATATTTTGTGATATCCATCAGATTGAAAAAGTAGCCCCCTAAAATTAAAAATTAATTCCTGCGTTGTTTCACACTAACCTTTTTTGTTAGCGGCAGGCCCAGTTGGGCAAGTAAAACATTCCCTCTAAGTTATTAGTGGCCCACAACAAGCCATCACTACACCCCCATCCGAAAAATCATAAAAAGAGCCCCGGCAAATTTGCATCAAGTTCAACGTAAAACAACTTTGAGAGCATTATTTTCATGCAGGCAGGTTTGAAAAGTAGCCCCAGAATTGTTTTGTCCCCTCCCTCCTGCTCCACACTAATCTCTTTTACTAGTGGGCCAGTCGGGCAATTACAATCATTTCCTCTACATTTTTAGTGGCTCAGAACAAGGATTTACTGGCCCACAAATTTTAATTTCATATACATGTATGTACACTGTTAACTACAAAATTTCACTCCCTTTATTGCTCAAATATGCAATGATGAATGATGTTTGACATGGGAGATTACAAGATTGTCTCATCCTATCATTGTACTGTAAGTTTAAAAATCTAGATTTCCGGGTGGGGCCACAAACATTTAACTTTGCATAAATTCTATTTTTACACCAGTGATGCAACTATTGTACTGTTTTGTGGAATGTGTATGAATTGCTCACATTTGGTTATTAATATTATGTGACTCGCCACTCGTTATAAAGAAGCCTTATTTGGCTACAAAAGCCACTTTTAATTGAATGAAATGAAGGCTTGAAAAGGAAAGCAGTTTATACAAAGAGAGTGAGAGAGAGAGGCAATAGATCAAGCTGGAAAAGAATTGTACAACATTTGCTCGATGTGATTGCTTGTTTTGTATTGTGTTGTTATGTGGCGTGAAATGTGTACATGTTTTTCTTGCATTGGGTAATTGTTATTTTTAGATTTGTTATGGTTTGTACAAAGATTTGAAACGGTTTGAAAGGTTTGATGTACATAACAAAATCTAATTGGAAGATAGAAAAGGATGTAAATGGGAGAGAAGGGAGTTGATGATTTCTACATTTATTTGATGCATTGCTTGTTTTGTATTGTGTTGTCTGACATGATATATACATGTATGTTTTCCTTGCGCTGGGTAATTACAATTGTTAGGGTTTGTACACAGATTAGAAAGCTTACAAAGGTCTGATATCATGAAAAAAAAAACACATTTTAATGGAAGAGAGAATAGAGAAGAGAGGGGGGGGGGGGTCTACTTAGATATTTTAAAAATTGCTCCATTTTGATAATGCGTGGTTTGTGTTGTGTTATATGTGAAATATGTTTTCCTTGCATTGGGTTATAACAAATGTTACGGTTTGTACACAAATTAGAAAGCATTCAAAGTTTGTATCAAATTCTGTTGGAAAAAGGAGGGAAAATAGAGAGAGGGGGGGGGGGGGGGAATGGTTTGAGCAGTAAAAGATTTCAACATTTGTTCGATTTTTCACTTGTTTTGTTGTGTTGTGTGACATGATACAGCATCGGTAATTACAATTTTCAAGGTTTTCACCAAGATTATAAATATGCTAAAAAAGCTTTATATATTAAACAAAAAAAAATGCTTTGTAAAGTGTGATAGCGAAACCAGAATTGGTGTAAAATAGAGGAATTGAGCATGTTTTGCCTGGATAGCTGTGAACCGTCTGAAGGTATGGCTACACTTGACTGGTTGCCATTATAGTCACACAATGACTGTCTGAGTAGGACACGATCATAACAGGCTGTAAAGGGTAATTGAAGAGTTTTCTTTTGCATAACGCTCTATATCTCCATTTGTGTAGATTTGAGATGTTAGCAAGTGAAGCTGCTAAAAGTAACACAGTTATGTTAAAAAATACTTGAGATGCAATGTACTATTACTCCAGTAACACCATTTGAAAGGCTTTTTAAAAATGCATTCAATACCAATCCCACTTTTGAAATGTTAGAAATTGGTATTTACGGCCTTCTGCAACTTTCAATTGTCCATTAATATGATCCCTGTACCTGGCCATATTACCCTGTGATTGAGTTCACACGATGTATGGCTAATTCCGAGTCTCTGGCACAATGCTGATCTGTAGATCTGTCAATTGATGCAAATAGATCACAGTTCTGACTGGACTTCAAGGCTTAGTGTGAAAGCAAGGTTTTGGAGTGAGCTGAAGTCCCTTGCATGCTTATGACACTTTGTGCACACTTTTTACTGGACTTCAAGGCAAAGTGTGAAAGCAAGGGTTAGTATTGTGACTGAATAAGAGTTGAAAGTCCCTCGAATGCTTACACCACCATGACACTTTGTACGTAAACTCGAGTCATCTCTCGCTACACTCTTAGCTTGACATGATGTGTAAATTTATTCTTCCTGGGCGCTATTGTGATTTCAGCGATTGTGCATTGTATGTGTGCATTAGCGCTAATGCATGATCATGCTTAATGCTGGTAATCTTCGGTGCATGGAGTGTCGATGCATTGTAGCAGGCAGAGCGAAAAGTGAAAATGTCAAATTTACACGCGTTTTGACATGTGGTAAACAAATGCATGCTGTACAAACGGATAGAGACTCAGTCTGCTCCGAATGATCTTTGTTCCTCTGACATTTTATTTGCCATCTGGATATTGTCGTCTGCTAAAATAAGCGTGCCTTGAATTGATTTCACACCTCCCAGCGCACTAAATTAACTCTGCGAAATCCATAGATAAAGGAACAACGAAAATGTCATGAATGATACGCCGTGCAACTGACGATGTTCTAGGGTAGACATCAAGACATACAGGTGCACGTACCAGTGTCGCATGTCGGGATAATTTCATGGGCATCTTCTCGCGTCCAAGTAATACACTTGAGCTGGCGTATGGATGGTGGAATACAGTTGATGAAGACATGATCTAATAACATTGCGGGGATGTTGTTGCTGTTGTTGCTTCAAATGATGACATTAAAGGGATAGTGTTGGAAGAATATATTTGGTGAAATACAGTTGATGAAGACATGATCTAATAACATTGCGGGGATGCTGTTGTTGTTGTTGCTTCAAATGATGACATTAAAGGGATAGTGTTGGAGGCTGTGATTAAAAACCTGGAATATATTTGGTGAAATACAGTTGATGAAGACGTGATCTAATAACGTTGCAGGGATGTTGTTGCTTCGATGATGATATTAAAGGGATGGTGTCGGGGGCTATTATGAGAATCTTGAAAGGAAAATTTAGGCAATTGGTAATATTTGAGGAACACTTGCTCTGAGATGACATTGAAATAACACTCAAGAGTTAGATTGGTTTCATAAAGGCACTTGGAATGTTAAAGGAACACTCTGGCTATTCGTAATATTTGAAGAACGCTTTCTCTGAGATGACATTGAAATGACATTTGACAGTTGCGATGGTTTCATGTATTAAAGGCACTTTTAAGAATTTAAAGAAATGTTCTGGCAAGTGATCTGCAACATTTAATTCAAGTTATCTAGATGAAGTTTGGAATGTTGTTGTCTTCCTCATCAACAATTTTAAAGGGACACTGTCATAGACTATAGATGATGTCAACTCAATATAGGATGCTCTATGATCTGACCTTAGGATGATAACAAAATGAATGATGGATCTTCATCCTTGAATTCTATCCATGGAGTTTGGAATTCACATGTAGATATCATCTGCTAGGCTGGTTTAAAGTGATACTCGCGGTAACTGTTATGATAATTAAAGGGTGCTGTCTGGATGCTCTCCTTTGACTAAAGTATTTTGAGATGGGTGATGAGATCTGCGTCCTTTAATTTGCATCCGCGGAGCTTGGAATTCAGATATCGTCCATCTGGCTGGATGCCTGAGATTCCTCTGCTTGCTTGCATCTTGCTCATCATAAAAAATACACATACATACACACACTCACACACACACACACAAAAGTATACACGCAGACACATTACACACATAGACTGTATTGCAAAAAACCAACTCACACACACATAACTATGCACACAAACAGTCACACAGACAGACACATTCACACACTCACACAGACAGACACCGCCACACATACACATACACACACACACAGACTTGACAGACACACAAACACAGCATCACTTTTACACGGGAAAGTACTGAGTGCACTTGCACTGCACTGATCACCCCACCCACAGATGTTAGCGCAGTGACGCCTCTTCTCGACCGTGCCTCCGTCCCATAGACCTCTGCCGCAAGCTTCACCTCTGCTTGCATCATGCATGGATGGGATTAGCGCCCTTGTACATGTAACTGATCTCTGATCCCCGGATTAGTTAATCCACTTAGCTGTCAAAGTGAATTGGAGCCGCAGCATTGTTGCGATAGGGCACTCCTGTGTGATCGATGCTATTGGGGAATAGTCTATATTACTATACTCGATGCTGCAGTCTTTCTTTCGGGAACCTGTGCTACAATTGTGTTGCCGTCGCCAAACATTTTTGTGGATTTTATTATCCTACACCATTTCATTTGTGGTGCATTCATGATATTTTGCTTGGAGCTTACATGTAGATTGTTATCTAAAGGAGGGTTTTCGTCAATGCTTCACAATGCTTCACATTGAAACTGTGCCAGCAGTACTGCAGCGTATTATGTTTGTTATTGGAGCATATTGATTCATTCATTGTATTGATTGCTGTTTAACATCTGTAATCCAAGTTCCGTATTATAAAGAGTACTAGAGAATAGTATGCCAGACGATTAGATGATGATATCATCGTGCATGTATTAACAGGATTCTGTACGAGTTGCTTCCACGTACGGCTGACTGACGAGTCATACTTCCTTCTCTGGGTGATTAACAAGGCAAACAAGACGGGCTCATTAACGAATTCCCCCTGTATTCGGAAACCCTTCATTGAACTCGCTGGGCGGATATTGGATTAAACTCTCCTCCTTTCCGCATTTCGTCTATTTTAGTTCAACTTCTGTGCTGCAATCATATGAATTCTATCATATTCTGTTATATAAATTTACGAAAGTATAGTTCAATGAATCTTCGCATAGTGTCATGAAATTATAAACTGATCCTGTTTGTTTCTAGTTCTTAAACCCGTAGATATCTGAATATTTTGTCTGAACATATTTTGAATATCTCCACAAATCAGGATTTGCTGTCAGATTGACCGAATGTCAATCATATTTGTGACCAGATCGCCCACATTCTTCACATGTGCACAGGAAGTCACCATTCGTTATTGAAACGTCACACTTTTGTTACCTACTTCCGTCCAGACGTCACAACATCTTGGTCAGGAACTTGCAGTAATTGACTCAAATTACCGCACGAACACCCCCCTATGCCTCTAATCACAGCATGCGTGGAACACTTAATTGACATCAGAGCTTTGTTTCCGAGGTGAACTATTGAGACAAAATTGTGAGAGAATTTGTATGATTCCGAGAAAACCTGCCAAATCCTGTCATTCATTTTTTGTGCCAACTTTAAATTCATGGTAAGAAAGTTAAATGCACAAGAAAGGTGCCGTAACAGTTCTTTTATTAGATCTCAAGTGGCCAGCTGATCGATGATGCTATACTGTAAGCAACTCTGCTCTTTGTTCTAACGCTGTTATTCAAGAGGCGGACAGTTGACATCTTTATAAATAACAATTTCTCTTGACTGGATTATATACGTACAGTACATTTTTATAAGGATTACTTTCGATTTGAATTGGAGGATTCAAGACAACAGCCATCTACAGTACATGTATCTATGGAACAAAGTTTGAGCAAAGTAGTAGTGGAACTTGATCACTCCTATCCATAACTTGCTTGTTTTTCCTGTGACTGTGAGTAGGGAAGTTATATTAAATCCGTTGGATCCATCCGGTATTCGTTTGGCCCTAAAAGAGAGTTCCATTCCTTGGATCCATCTGTTTTTTTTGCCTGAGGAGCGATAGCTAGAGATAGGTTGTCGTCATGTCTTACGGAGGTGGATACTCCGGTCGCTACGGATCGGGGAGTAGCTCCTCGTCCTCGTCCTACACTCCTGGGAGTGGATCCAGGTACGGATCCGGCACAGGGAGCCGTCTGGGCTCCACCGGGAGTTATACACCCTCCTCCTCCTCCTCATCAGTAAGCATCTTCTCACATCACATCTCCCTGCTTGCCCCCTCTCCTAGCTTGTCCCACAAAGCTTGCTCAGACTTTAAATTGCTTGTCTCTGTACTTTGCCCTTTAAAAGAATACTTTGCCCCATTATGGTTCAAATAGTCTCATGTTTTTTTCTATCAAGAGTTATGCAACATCCTCTTTCTGAGTTTTTAAGAAATAAGAATCATTCACATTTCATGCCTTTGCCCATGTGTTGGATCTTGTTTCTAAATTTGCCCCTAAAGTGACCCATGAACTTAACCCTAAAGTGACCCATGAACTTGCCCCTAAAATGACCCTTGTAATTGCTCCTAAACTGAGCCAAATACCTGCCCCTATATTGACCTATTAACTTGCCCCTAAAATGACCCTTGTAATTTCCCCTAAACTGAGCCAAATACTTGCCCCTAAACTGACCCATGTACTTGCCCTTTAACTGACCCATGTACAGTATACTTGCCCCTAAATTGACCTATTAACTTGCCCCTAAACTGACCTGTGTACTTGCCCCTAAATTGACCTATTAACTTGCCCCAAAACTGACCTGTGTAATTGCCCCTAAACTGACCCTTGTAATTGCCCCTATACTGACCCATGTACTTGACCCTAAAATGACGGGTGTAATTGCCCCTATAGTGATGATTGTAATTGCCCCTAATGTGACCCATGTACTTGCCCCTAATGTGACCCATGTACTTGCCCCTAACTGACCCATGTACTTGACCCTAAAATGACGGGTGTAATTGCCCCTATAGTGATGATTGTAATTGCCCCTAATGTGACCCATGTACTTGCCCCTAACTGACCCATGTACTGGACCATAAACTGACTGGTGTAATTGCCCCTATAGTGATGATTGTAATTGCCCCTAATGTGACCCATGTACTTGCCCCTAACTGACCCATGTACTGGACCATAAACTGACTGGTGTAATTGCCCCTATAGTGATGATTGTAATTGCCCCTAATGTGACCCATGTACTTGCCCCTAACTGACCCATGTACTGGACCATAAACTGACTGGTGTAATTGCCCCTATAGTGATGATTGTAATTGCCCCTAATGTGACCCATGTACTTGCCCCTAACTGACCCATGTACTGGACCATAAACTGACTGGTGTAATTGCCCCTATAGTGATGATTGTAATTGCCCCTAATGTGACCCATGTACTTGCCCCTAACTGACCCATGTACTGGACCATAAACTGACTGGTGTAATTGCCCCTATAGTGATGATTGTAATTGCCCCTAATGTGACCCATGTACTTGCCCCTAACTGACCCATGTACTGGACCATAAACTGACTGGTGTAATTGCCCCTATAGTGATGATTGTAATTGCCCCTAATGTGACCCATGTACTTGCCCCTAACTGACCCATGTACTGGACCATAAACTGACTGGTGTAATTGCCCCTATAGTGATGATTGTAATTGCCCCTAATGTGACCCATGTACTTGCCCCTAACTGACCCATGTACTGGACCATAAACTGACTGGTGTAATTGCCCCTATAGTGATGATTGTAATTGCCCCTAATGTGACCCATGTACTTGCCCCTAACTGACCCATGTACTGGACCATAAACTGACTGGTGTAATTGCCCCTATAGTGATGATTGTAATTGCCCCTAATGTGACCCATGTACTTGCCCCTAACTGACCCATGTACTGGACCATAAACTGACGGGTGTAATTGCCCCTATAGTGATGATTGTAATTGCCCCTAATGTGACCCATGTACTTGCCCCTAACTGACCCATGTACTGGACCATAAACTGACTGGTGTAATTGCCCCTATAGTGATGATTGTAATTGCCCCTAATGTGACCCATGTACTTGCCCCTAACTGACCCATGTACTGGACCATAAACTGACTGGTGTAATTGCCCCTATAGTGATGATTGTAATTGCCCCTAATGTGACCCATGTACTTGCCCCTAACTGACCCATGTACTGGACCATAAACTGACTGGTGTAATTGCCCCTATAGTGATGATTGTAATTGCCCCTAATGTGACCCATGTACTTGCCCCTAACTGACCCATGTACTGGACCATAAACTGACTGGTGTAATTGCCCCTATAGTGATGATTGTAATTGCCCCTAATGTGACCCATGTACTTGCCCCTAACTGACCCATGTACTGGACCATAAACTGACTGGTGTAATTGCCCCTATAGTGATGATTGTAATTGCCCCTAATGTGACCCATGTACTTGCCCCTAAAATGACCCATGTACTGGACCATAAACTGACCGGTGTAATTGCCCCATAACACCCATGTAATTGCCTAAACTGACACATTTACTTACCCTAAGCTTGAACCTATAAAGAAAGTGGGCATGGGAAGTTTGTATCTTACTTTCTTTTCAATTTTAAACTTTTGCAAAGATCATTCTGATTTCCATTGAGTTTTGATAGAATTTTGTAGAAATCACCTTGATCAATATGAAAATGAATTTTAGAAGGTTAAAAAAGATTTATAAACATAAATCATATTTGAACAATTTCACACACCCTTCCAGAAAGATCTCAGGGGAAATGTTTATTTCTGTTTTTTTAAGTTGATGTTTAAATTCTAGTATTGCATTCTTTTTATCATAATTTGCTTCTAGTTTTCTTTGTTGTGAATAATTGTGTAATCCTGTGAGTTTTGCAGTGATTCATTTTGCTGTTTATTTTCCTAGCTACCTACATAATTCTGACAAAGAAAGCTAGTCTTTCCAAATGATATCAATACCAGGTTAATTATCAATCCCATTTTCTATTCCAACATCTACGGTGGCGGTTAAAATTAAGAATCCATCGTTAAAAATATCTGCAAATCTCAAATATATATTATGAATTTCATGAATATTTCTTCCTCAGACCCGAAGACCTACACCCTTCTATACCTCCTTCGTAAGCATATATATATATATCTTGACAAATACTTCAAATGCATCACTTTTATCAGCTCATCCATTTAATTATTTAATAATAATAATATGTGGTCTATTCAGTATACGCATCGCATACATTCACTACTGGCTGTACACACTTTATACATTTCGCTGTCTAGTGCCTAGCTACTTAGTCTTTGTACAAATATTATGAATTTATACTGTATTTATGTACATGTAGGGCATGGTGAATGGAAGTTACAGTAGTTATTGTCATAAATTGAATGCAACGTCAAATGCATATCATATCTACATTAATTAGTTAGTTAATTAGTGCTTGACATACAGTAGATTATTGTCCTTGAATGCAATGTGATGTACAATGTAATGTATGTAATTCTGTAGACTTCATAAGGAAACTTGGAGCATTTCTGTGGTTTTAAAGTTACGCATATTAAGAAGCATGCATGGTTCATACGCTCGATCATCCATATTCATACTAGATTGTTATAATTGATTTATTTGTTTGTTATAAATACATCTGGGTAGTTTGTCACATTTGGAAGTTCAGCGTTGTGATTATCATTATGTGGTTCAACGTTCGTTAGACGCTTCATTTCTCAGTTGAATCCATGGCGGTTAGCTTTGTGGAGAAGTGCTCCTGGTTGTGGCCACTCAATACAAACATTACCATGTTTGTTGTGTTTCTTTTAGGCAGCACAGACAATGCATGGTTAGCATGCAACTGTTGGCTTGCTAACGCATGCATTGTCTATGTACTCTTTACGACCATTCATTTGGTGCTGGATTATCAGTTATCATTTCTCAGACTTGGTATGAAATGGGTATGCCACAAGCTCCGATCATCATTTATTGTGGTGCGTCAAACTTTGAATTGAGGTAAAGAATGTTTATTAGTGACATGTGGTGTAGCTGGACTAGAGACTGAATCCAGTTTTTGCAACCTGAAGTGTGAATGGGGATATGGTATGTTCTGTCTAGCAAAAGTTATTCTGTACTTTTGTAAATTCTCAGGTAGGCTGTCAGCCTGGCACATCATTTTCATTCTTTTAGGTGTGAATGGGTGTTCAAATTGAGGTATTCTGGTACATCATTTTGATTCTTTTAGGTGTGAATGGGTACTGAAATTGAGGTATTCTGGTACATCATTTTCATTCTTTTAGGTGTGAATGGGTGTTCAAATTGAGGTATTCTGGTACATCATTTTCATTCTTTTAGGTGTGAATGGGTGTTCAAATTGAGTTATTCTGGTACATCATTTTCATTATTTTAGGTGTGAATTGGTGTTGAAATTGAGGTATTCTGGTACATCATTTTCATTCTTTTAGGTGTGAATGGGTATTGAAATTGAGGTATTCTGGTACATCATTTTCATTCTTTTAGGTGTGAATGGGTATTGAAATTGAGGTATTCTGGTACATCATTTTCATTCTTTTAGGTGTGAATGGGTATTGAAATTTAGGTATTCTGGTACATCATTTTCATTCTTTTAGGTGTGAATGGGGGTTGAAATTGAGGTATTCTGGGTCATCATTTTCATAGGTGTGAATGCACTGTCTACCAAGCTCATTATCATGTGATATAGCTTATAGTCTCTGGACTAGACAGGTATCATATGTTTGTGCTCTGAGGAGTCTAGACTAGATGGGGACCTTATTTTGTCGAACAGGTGCCTGCAGTGAGACCTAGACCAAGGGGCCCTTTAATTGTAAAGGGCTCCATTACACAGGTGGAACTTGTAAGGTAAGGTGTTGGATTACTGATCAGTGAGATGTTGTTGGTGTCTGATCTCCTTCTCTGTCTCTGTTTGTTGTTGGTTTGGTATTACATGGAAAGTGTAATGAACTCAGGACAGGGGGTTCAGGACCGGAGCAGTTCAGGGCCCTGTTGCAGAAAGAGATACAATCTATTGCTAGTTATGTGTAATCGTAAGTCAGATCATGTGTTCTAAATGGGCAAATCTGATTGGTTGAAACGTGCAAATTTTCTGACTTACTCTGGAAGTGGTGTGGCAAGATTGGTAGAGCACGTGCTTTGCGATCGTGAGATCCCGAGTTCAAACCCAGCCTACTTATTTGCCCTTCAGCAAGGCATTTAATCCACATTGATGCTCTCTACCCAGGTGTATAAATGGGTACTGGGTCTGGTGAAAATTAGCTTGGTGCACCTATAGGGTTGCCCGCCGCTAGTATGCTCCCCAGGGAGTTGAGAATGTATACAAGATAATTGTGCGGGTCTGAACTGTACCATATGACCAGGGGTAATAATAAGCGCTTAGAGGCTGTTCTGCATTAGGCGCTATATAAATACGATCTAGATTATTATTATTATTAAGATTGTATCTCTTTCTGCAACAGGGCCCAGGAACTGTTACAGTTCAGAACTATGATACAAGTCAGTGGTTTATTTTGAGGGCAGTTAAAGGCTGACAAACATTGGCATGTTGATGTCGCTTTGCAAACTATTTATAGGGTAACACCATGTTTAATGGGTGCTGCGTTTAAATAGTATAAGTGCAGTGCACTCGGGTGACCTGACAGGTCATAGGGAGTATGGTTCAGGACTATGATACTAAGTGGTTATTTTGGGGGCGATTAAAGGCCGACAACTGGGCATCTTGATGTCACTTTACAACTCTAAATAGGGAGGTGCCACGCGAGCTCCGTAGCTTACACACGCTACAGAGTCGTGGGGTAATTCTTCCCATTTTTTTTGTTTTTTTGAGCTGATTGATACAAAACCCCATTTGTGGGGTTTCATAAACCAAGAATTTGTCCACGTCTGCAAAGGAATGTCATGATTTGTTAAAAAATTTACACAACCTTTCCTGAAATCTGTACAAAAATACTTGTTAGTATAAAGAAAACAAAGATCCCATATTTGACAGTCACAAGGTTTTAATCCTTGCCTATTTTGTTTACACTTTACAGTCTGATTAAAGACATAAAGGTATTAATATATACGTATGCTTTCTCATGCAGACAGTTACACATGTATGTAAACAAAGGCTTAAAAATCCACTAAATATTGAATAAATGAAATTGAGATCTGTCAATCAAAATCAAACTATGTGTCAGTTACCCATTATCATCGTCACCGTATTAATGCAAGGTGAAATCTTATGCAATCATTGCAAATAATTTGGCTAGTTATGTGCCATTTACATTTTAGGCTAGCTGTCAATTATTAAGTTGTTTAATGACAAGAAAATGAAGGCTAATTTACATGCAATGCTATGTTTACTGCCCTTGTAATTACTGCAATTACTCAATTGTTAAGTTTAGAGGGAAAACAAACTGCGGGAAAAATGTTTGCTAAGAGAAGATTTTTTGTTAGAAAAACAAACAAACATATTTTAATTTCTCATCACAAAGGCAGGTTTGGAATTGCATAACTGTCAATTTTAATTTGTTATTTATTTATAAATGTATTTAAATGTTGTTTATCGGTTTCCATGGGGGTGTAGATAATACGTGTGGTTTGCGGTTGCAACATGTAAAAGGGGGGGGGGGGGGGGATTGGTGAGTCCTGAAAAGGACTGATTGGTATTCTTTCTAGTATGTATTTAGTATTTGGGGGTTGCAGGATTGTTTAAAAATAGAATAATGAAAACAAACAAACTTGTTTTAGATTCTACCGTCCAAGGCAGGCTAACCGATTTTGAATGTCGAGGACGAAGAGGATTTGTAGTTAAAACTCCCACCTTGTTTGCGGGGTGCATTCAAGCCTGTAATCATTCAACCACTGACATGACATGACAGATTTACTTTTAGTTTTTATTTGGACTGATGTGTCCTTTATCCTAACTGTAATACAATGGTAGAGAAAATTAGATCAAACAAAATGAAGCATACAGTACTTAGGATTTGGCGATAGCAGTGTTGGCTCAATTTCCCAGGGTCAGTAAAAATTAGCTTTGGGCCACCAAAATTCATTGAGGCTAACTTCCACTGGCCCATATGGGCAACCAAATATAACAGAATGTAAACTTTTTCTTTGTTTGGGGCCACCAGAAAAAAGTTTCTTGCCACTCAAATTTGAAAATCTTGTTTTTACTTACCCGACTTGGCCAAAAGGCAAAACAAAATTGATTTATAGCATTACATACAGCAGGATTTGACAATAGCACTGGCTTGATGGCCCATGCTCATTAAAAATTGCTTTTAATTAGGCCAGTTTTGTTTTTTCTATAGCACTGGACCAATGGCCCATGTGCAGACAAAATTGTTGTCAGGCCAGTAAAATTTCTTTTAAAGTCCAATGTTAGTTGCCTAATTGGGCAGCTAGTCAAACTGACGGTGACACTGAGTCAATGATCATATCAGAAAATCTTCAATTGCAAGCTTCATCCATAATTTTCAAGAAAATGTTAATCACTGAATAAAGTTATATTTGAACTCTTGGACAGATTCCAAATGGAAAATAATTTTGGGGTCAGTAAATTGTTTTGTGCTATAAAAAATTGAGAGGAAACTATAAAATACTGGACTGACTGGGCCACAGTAACTGAATGAATAAGTATGTGGAGCACTGCACATGTGCTCATGGAGTTAAAAAAAAGTGGTTCAAAAATGTTTACGAAGAATATCAAAAGGTTAAAGAGCTATAGCATGGCTGTGGTGTTTACCTACACAAGTAAACATGTGATTTGTGTTGTCCAGTTTGTGTACTGAGATGACACGTTCTGTGTGCGCTGCAAATCAATAGAGCCAATATTTGACCATCAACCCTTATTCTGCAGTAATCTGACAAAAGGAAGCAACTGACAATTTTATGGATAGTCTTTTTTTACTTGTTTTGGGGTAATTGAGATATGCTCTACACAATGGTGAACAAATTAAAGTCACCTGACAACCCATTTATGAGAAATGAATAGATCTAGGTCAAAAGGAAGTAACTGCACAAATATATCATAATAAAAATCCTCATTTACAAGAAAACTACCAATTGTCAGTGTCTTGTAGGAGACCTGTAGGAGACAATGCAAGGTGTCTTGTCTTTACTTTGAGTATGTACATACATGTATCCTTTAATTGTTCTTAACCCATTGCCTGCAGGAACCGGGTGGACCCTGTATTAATTCTATGGGATTTGCAACATTTAGCTCTATTTTTAGTTCTCTCCATCTCTCTCACTCTCTCACACACTCTGTGGATAATAGTTCTCAAACTCCTACATCCAAATGTCCAGATATGTTTCTGTTTGTATATCACTCTGTCTCTTTCTCTATAAATATCATCTCATATTCCCCCTCTCTCTCTATCTAGCTGTTATTGTTTGTAAGTAAAGTAAATCTCATTATTATGTGAACCGCTATAGCAAAACCCGGCACTTGTCGGTAATTCATGTTTTGAAGAAATGGGCATTATAAGTTCACACAATGTGTGTAAAAGACCTCTTCATGATTGTAAAATTGAAACAATCATAGCTTCGTCAATTATTGGCCAATGAGTTAGAACAAAGCATCAAAATGAAAGCTTGTAATGATGTCTTTCTAATGGTGTGAACATCTACATTTTGATTTTTACCGACGAGTGCCGAGTTTTGCTATAGCCGGTCACATATCCATTTCTGTTACTGGCTTGGTCCATCCAACTCTCTCTCTCTCTCTCTCTCACTCAGACTCTCTAGATAGATGAATAACTCTTTTATCTCCCATGTCCGAACCTCAATATATATTTCTGTCTTTGTACGGTACCTCTCCCGCTCTCTCGCTCTAAAATTCATCCTCAGTTATTGTCCCGTATCCATCTGTGCCTGGCTGCTATGCAGCATTGCCTTATATAGCAATTAGCATGCCAGGGGACCATCCCCATCACTTCACCCCTATTGTAGTCTCGGTCACAGGCTGCAGGAATATGTTGATCATTTGTCATAGTCGGGATTGTAGCTTACTAAACTTTCATTTCCCAGAAATTTGTTTGTAGAACTTTTGTGACCTTCTTAAAAAAAAAAAAACATTAAAAAAAAGATTTAGCAATAAACAACATATTTGCTAAACTTTTGTAATTACTTTGCAAATCTAAAATAGTTGTACCACCTCAACAGATTCAATTTTTATGAAAGCTTTGGCAAGACCTTTCCCTTGCACCATTTTTATTTTGAAATTAGAAACATTTTTCAGGGTTTTGTCTCCCTTTAATATGCATTCTGTGTGTTTTGATATAACAATCTTTTCTCATCTCCAGCAAATGACCTAACAATGCTAATCTTGGTATTAGATTTTAAAAGGTTCACAAATCATGAATATATTAAATTTGATGCTAGTTTTCTAGCAAAAGTCTGGATTCAGGCCATAGTCATCTAGAAATTCAGGCTCATCTCAATAGTTTTCCAACATAGCTCACTAGACACAAGCAAGCCTGTCATACAGGTTTTTTTTGTGAAGACTAGGGGAGAGTGTGCCCCGCTGTTAGAGACTGGTGCCCAGTTATCAGTCAGGCATCCCAGGTATGTGGGGGTCTCTAGCACGAACAAGACGTGAACCCTACCAGCCCTTTTTAATGAGTCCAAGATTTAAAGCAGTGTACTGGCATGTACTTGTATGTCAGCTTGTAGGCCTATGAAGGGAACCCATATATTGTTTGTATCATTCCCAAGCTCCCAACTTTTGAGTTGACTGAGCCTGAGGCACACCTCCTCCCCCCCCCCCCCCCCCAGTCAAAAAGAGAAAGCCCGCCCCCCCCCCCCCCCTTTCCCCGGCCCATGATATACTTGATTCTTTTTATCAATAAATAGAAGTCCATGTCAGACACATTCCTGTTTCACCAAGTTTAGAGACACATAATTGGGCCCCTGGCAAGATCTATATAAACTTGTAGTTGTAACAGTCCTTATAATGAGTTCGTGAGTTAAAGCAGTGCACTAGTGTCTTCAGCCTGTAGACCATTATGTACAGATCTTGTACCATTCATCAACGAAAAAGTCGAGAACTCATTTAGCAGAGTTCGGAGCCACGTTTGGCCCCTTGCAAGATGTCAATTTGTAAAAGTTCTTGTAATGAGTTTATGATTTTAAAGCAGCCTACTAATGTGCTCTATGTTTTCTTAAATCTTATTTTCTGACTGCGATTAGAGAAATCAGTTGAATTTAAATCACAAGTTATTGTGAAAAGTGTGTTCGATCTAATGAGGCACTTTGTTATGTTCAGATGTTGTCAGTTGTAACGTGGTTGAAGTTTGTCTGAAATGTCACAACATGTGAAATAGTGTAGGTATGTTGTCTGGTATGTACGCTTGTATGGTGTCTGTAAACAGCATTTAACAACGTAGCCCTCAACTGTGTACAAGTTATTTCCTGAGGGAGGTGCGAGAACAGGTTAATTAAATCAGCGCGACGTGTTTGAATAAATGAGGCAGTATGACACATTCTTTTGTTGGCAGGTGAAGTTTGTCTGTGAAATGTCACATCATGTGAATGTGTGTTGTCTGTTAAAACATTTAACAACATAGTCATCCGTGTACATTGCACTCATTTTATGAAGGTAATGAGAGAAAAGAGGTTGAATTAAATCAGCCCAAAGCTTTCACAAGAAGATGTATATTTCTACGAGACAGTGTGTGTATGAAGTCTTATTTTGTGTTGCCATGATCATAAATGTAATGTATACATATATACAGTGTATCTGCTTTACTGTTACCTTTAACCAAAGTGTGACATCACAGCCATCCATTGCCATGGGTACCGTAAACTCGTTCTGAATTATGTCGTGCAAATAGGGGAGAAAAAAAAAAAATTGATTTTTTTTTTTTTTTTTTTTTTTTTTTTTTTTTTTTTTGGGGTGGGGGGCTACTTTTTAAGCTCGCCTGCACAAGAACAGCACTCTCAAATTTGCTTTGCATGAAACTCATTGTAAATTAACAGGGGATCTTTTAGGCATTTTCGGGGGGTTTAATTGCCCTGAGCCCCCGTGTATATTGTTTCACTGTCGGGCAAGCCAAACATTTGTGACCTAGCGGTTGCTAAGAAGGCAATCGGCCAGCTCCAACCCACTATAAAGAGCCCAGGCCAAAAGAAAAGGCATTTAGAACTAATACTATGGTAGAACAAATGAGTGTGGTGTCAATACTTCAGTACTCTTACTGCCCGTCATATCATCAAACAACCATGCCCGTTCTCTCGGCACACAGCTTGAATGCACACTAACAATAGCGCGCGTATTGCTCGTTGTTCAATGCTATGACGGGCAGTAAGTGCGATTTATCAGGCACTGACTTGGTTAAAAATTGACAAAAATGGGAGCCTGACATGGTGACACTCAGAGCGCCCTAAAACAAAAACTACACGACCAAAATTACTGCTCTTGGTATCGTTTTTCATTGGAAAAGATACCCCATCCGATGGACATAATTATGTTGTTACTATATTTTGGGAAGTGCCCCGTTCCGTTTTTTGGGGGCCACCCTGTATAGCATGTCTTGACTTGTCTACCATCTTGCATGACTACACTTACCTGATTAGAGAGATACAATATGTTGTTTGTTTGTATAATAACTGTGGTAAGTGTTTTTTTTTTTAAGTAATGTGTACAAAAATTAAATTATGAGAACAAATTGTTGGTGGGTGAGAGGGAGAAGGGCATTAAGTCAGTTTTTGGCTAAATTGAGTTACACAAAAATTCTTGTAGGCTGGTAGCATCCTCTATGCGATGCCAAATTTCCAGATGATAAAGCTATTTCTTATTGTTCAAATTTTCATAAAAAACTTTAAAAGAATCTACATTCGGTTTGTACAGGGCTTCCAAACTTTAAACTTGATTATCTCCAAAGTATATTTAAAAATGTGATTTAGCGCCCTTCTCTTTCTCAACCGAAGATGTGTTCATTAGAGCACACTTTTCCATACAACCACAGCCTTCATGGAATTGTTAACCCCTTGGCTATCATTGGAACCGGGTGGGCTGTGTACAGAGTCTATGGAGATTTCAGAATTTCGAAGGGAGCAGGTTAAGCTACTTTACTGTTTAAAAAAAAAAAAAAAAAAAACACCTTGTAAAAATGCAGGAATGTAAATAATGACACATATATTCAATTTTTTTGTTTTCATTTTAAATTTTCCAGACGTCTGATCGTTCAACAAGGCCTTCATCCACCAGTTCGATAGGTAGCAGGTATGTTAAAACTAGTTCTTTGTCCCTTCCATAAATTTAGATTTTAAATGATATTATAATGCACGCTCATAATTCTGATATTGTCAATTCAACATCTATAGGAGAAACTGACCGGAAAAGAATTGAATAAACGAAAATTAGAAGAAAACAAAATTGGCTCTGAGGGAATCAAGACAATGACCTCTGTATTGAAAGATGGGTGTTGTAACCGTTGAGCCACATAACTCAAATATGATAGATTTGAATGTTTGCCTTTGTTTTTGAGCCACATAACTTTAATTCCTGGTTATTTAATAAGATCTGGTCATAATTTAACATCTGAACACTTCAATCGTAAATATCTTTTTAACAAAAGTGAAATTTGAAAAACCTAAACCTGTCCCATGATTTTATTGTAAATACGAATACAACAAGGTATGAGGGAACCGCTAGAATTCTAATTGTATCTTGAGGATTTGGAAAATGTTACTAAGTCCCTTTAAATACAGTGCTTGAATCTAGCACGGGTTCGCTAAGCCAATACAAAAGAGCTTTGGGCCACCAAATGCTAAATTCCACTGGCTCAAATGGGCAACCAAATATAACAGAATTGTTGATGTTTTTTTTATTGTTTGGGGGCACTAGAATTTGAAGAAAAAAAATCTTTTTTTTTTTAACTTTAAAGTCAAAAAGTGTTCATTTCTAGTTCATTGGCTAACCACGTGTTTGTTTGTGCCTATCCAGATACGACTCTTCATCCTCTGTTCTGGACAGGTCGTCGAGAAGCAGTTCAGAGAGGAATCAAGTCTCATCGTCGGGATCACCATGCTCATCATGCAGAAAGGTGAGTCTGTCTGTCTGCAGTATGTGTGTGTTCATGTGTGTGTGAGTGTCTGTCTGTCTGTCTGTGCTTCTCAATGTATGTCTGTCTGTCTGTCTGTCTGTTGGTGAATCTGTCCTGTGGCTGCTATCTGTCTGAGTCAGTTCAGAGAGGAATAAAGTCTCGTCATCAGGATCACCATGTTCATCATGCAGAAAGGTGAGTCTGTCTGTCTGTCTGTCCGTCTGTCTGTCTGTCTGTTTGTCTGTCTGTAAGTATGTTTCTCCTTTAATATGCCTGTCTGTCTTTCTTTTTGTGAATCTTTCCTGTGGCTATCTGTCTGATTGGGTTCAGAGAGGAATCAGCTCTCGTAATCAGGATCACCATGCTCATGCAGAAGGGGAGTCTGACTGTCTTTCTTTCTGTCTATCAGTAGGGTTTTCTGTGCTTTACTTTGCAACAGTAATGATATTATGATATTGATAGTAACAATGTGATGATGATGATGATGTTGATGATGATGATGATGATGATGACGATGGTGATAATGACGACAATGATGATGATTGATGAAGATTGATGATTTTTTTTTCTGTTCTGTATCTTCAATTTACCAGACATTTTAAGAGATGGTTGTATCTTCTGTTTGAATCTAATAAATCCATTTTTATTATTTCCCCAGCTGTTTGAAGAGAAGGACACCCTAATCACCAAACTGCAAGGCCAGGTCAAGCAAAAGGACCAGGAGATTGCGGAGCTCAAGAGTCAAGCTGACCGTAGAGGAGACTCGCGGTCAGGTGATACAGACAAGAGGGTAAGCGACTTTTCGATTCAATTATAGTTCAAAATGTTCAATCAACTTCATTTATTATTTTCAAAATTGATATTTGAGACCTAAGTCATATGACAGTATCATTCTAAGTTTCTTCTGAATCTGTGATAGTTACATAGAAAAAGAACACCGTACCTAGTGAGAAAAGGGAAAATTGATGCAAGATTTTGTCACCTACTTCGCATTGTTTTTTACTACTAGTTCAATCATAAATATCTCCTTTGTTAGGGAGACATTTGAAAATTAAAGACCCGTTTCATTCTTCTCTTTATACCATAAGGCAAACAACAAAGTACACAAGAAATGTGGACTTTCCAAGTGATTTTGGTTGAATGAAACAAAGCTAATGGATAACTTAAAGGATCATAACCATTATTTTCTTAAATTTGTATGCATTGATTAATTTTTGTTTTATTGATTAGTATATATATTTTGTATTATGGTTGAAATAGATGAAATGAAATGAAATGGAAAATTAAAATTCAGATAAACCTGTTACTTCCAAGACACTTGCATTTCCATAGTTTATACATCACTGCCTATATTCATAAAGCCTCACTAATTTAATAGTTTCAGCCTAAGTCTATTTTAGGGTTTGTATGAATATATCACAAATTCAAAATAATTACTATGTGGGAATTTGTAATCACATAGTGGTAGCTCTGATCTACAAGATGGAATGAATAACTCAAATTAGCCAAAAAGGGATAGTTGAGTTTTTGTAAAGAGAGTACAGTGTATTGTAGAAACAAAAACCTGCACCATTACATTACAAACTAATAGTTATAACTCCACCATGCTCAAAAGGAATATAAAATTACAAATGACTAAGTAAAAAGCCTGTTATCATTTTTTAAAAGCTGTTAAAAATCAAGAGGGCGCTCTCTAAAAAACTCTATCAGTTTCAACCATTTTAAATAAAATATTGTGCATTTGATGTTTTGTTGAAATCGTGATTAGATAGAGAGATAATCTAAAACTATTTAAAAACCTATTTTGTAAATTTTTGAAAAGAGGAAGCATTAAAAAAAAAATGTAACGTCTGGTTCAAAATTATTGAATAAATGTGGGGCCCCACAAGTATTACAAATGGTTCTGTAATGGATATTTCAGCCATTTCTGAACCGATTTTTGTCAAATAAAATTTAATGTGTCATTAAAATTGTATGCTCTTTCAAATTTGACACTCAGTTTTTCATTATCTCACAAAAATATTCACAAAAATATTATTTTGTGTAGCGCCCTCTATACCAAAACTCAACTATCCCTTTAACCCCCTTTTCACTCAACAATAAAAAACAATTATCTGTTCTTGTTCTTTTTTTAGGAAAAACGAGGATTAGAACGAAGGATTTCAGAACTCGAAGAAGAACTCAAGGTAAGTAAAGAGACAAAGGGGGAAAATTAACCTTTCTTTTTTCTTGGTGAAGGTGGTGGCCCTAAATAGAGTTAGGGGCTCTCAAAACAAAGTTTATTGTATCATAATTAGTTTTCTGATCAGACAAGATATTTTTGGTAGTAAAGAAATGTTAGTAGACCAAAATGTATAGGAATGTATATTTTCTGTGATTAGGCTATGATGGTGTACTGCGGTAATTTTCTATCTATATGTAGGAATGTCGTGGATCAACAGAACATTTGAAAGTGTTCATTATTATGAAATAAAACCTAGGCACAATCTATTATCTTCTGTGATAACAAAAGATTCATTGGACAAATTTTCTTTTCACTGCGTCTGCTTGCAGGTCATGGATCAACTAAAAGCTGACAATCAGCGACTGAAGGACGAGAACGGTGCTTTGGTCAGGGTTATCAGCAAGCTGTCCAAATGAGGCCTCCCTCCCAACCCCCTACAACCCCTTAGCGCTGCGACCAACCTACGCAGACACGACACGCCACGCCAACCACCGATTATTACCTCTGTCAGCATCCCCGGTACCCTGCCCGGCCCGGCCAGACACGGCGTTACGCCATCGCCGACAATGTCGCTCATCAAAAAGTCACGTTACGTCGGCGGCGCTATCAGCAAGTGGAAAGTCACGTTATGCTGGCATCAATGTCAACGACCATCTGTCATGTAACCTTGACAGCTTCATGTACGTTAACGAACCGAGACTCGCGATATGTTTCGTTTACGATGTCAACGAACTGAGAGTTACGCCGAGTTGTCACTGGTGCCAACGAACGAAGACTTACGGTATGCTGTCTACGATGTCAGCGAATGGGGAAACGCACAGGACTGTAACGGGTTGGACCACGTCTACGAAAAAACAAAAGAGTATTCATCACATGTCCTCTCGCTATTGCTGCATTTGCGCACGAACAAATAAACAAACAAACGAACGACCAATTTGCGTGTGTGTGTGTGTGTGTACGTTGTGTTTTGCAAGCCACCGGCTGTCCGTCTTTCTTTATTACTGGGATGCTTCGATGTCTTGTTAAGTAACATGTTTTTTTTTTATGTGTGCTTCTTTTAAAGTTTCAAGTCTCAATCAAATGAGAGTTAGGGTATCTTTGAAAGCTTGAGTTCTGTGTTTGGAAAGAGTATCGAAATGTGAAGTCACAGCCATTCATTGCCATTGGTAACTGGTTCTAAGCAATTTTTACCAGGGATACTAGCCTTCTGGAAAATAGCCAGAACACAAACTCTAGCCACTAAGAAATTCAGGCCAAATTTCAAAATCACGCTTTCACACAACCCCTGTTCAGAGAGAATCATCTGCAGTCTTTAATCAGTCTTAGGATTTCGTCCTAGAATGGGTGTTATTTGCGAACTCAAGTTGCAATCGTTTTATTGTGATCACTGATCAGTTGAATACAAATCATAAACACCCGTGTGAGTGTAAATGAGTATGTGCATGTGAGGTTATAAACTAAACATCTTTGTATCGTGTAGCAGAACTGGGTCAAAGGTCATGGGACTTGATGGCTCGACGCGTGCGCTTTGCATGGAGGACATGTGATGGATACGGAGCAATCACATGACCAACTTTGACCAATCGGGGAAGGAGGACGAGCGTACCACTACCATGTTGCTGGAACGGTTGTTGGGATTATTGTTGTGTGTCGTTGTAAACCATGCCTTATAATATCGGTCAAGATGTGATATAGAGATGGGTACAAATAGGCTGCCTCATTCAGGCAGTGTTAGGTTGAAAATCTAGGACTTTGAAGAAATTAGAATGGACAGAAAAAGCAGTACATGAAGAAAATGAATCTACATATCAGGGAAGACATACATGTTGCCTGCCCTCTGGAGTCGAATTCTATACAGTCTCGTCTGGCTTAATGATGTGTTGATCGTTTCTTATGATTGTGTGAGAAAAAAAAAATAACCAGCAAGATTAAATGTGGACACCTAGTTTTAAGTTATTGATTATCAATCTTAATGTTGACTTGTGTATTTTGTTATAAGAAACATTCTTGAGCTCATTCGATCTGTTATTAACGTGATATCCACGCGTGTCTAAGGCGTGGATGTTACTCGTAATGTGTAAGAATAATCATGGCGTCTTCCATAATATGATAAATATCATTTTTGCTATAGCATTAATACTTGATGTTGCGTCGTTTTAAATGGGATCAAGATGTCTCATATTTATATGTTCTCTGTAAATGACCATGTTTCATTGATTGTAGATTTTTCTGTAACATATTTAACAATCTCTTTGGACTGTTTAGAGGAGTAACGATAATAACGAGAGAAGTCGGTAGTTAGCGGACTGAAAGAAGTGGTCATCTATAATCATGGCCGATTGACCGTGCCGTCAACGATTACCAGAGTCTGTTATTCCTTGACCAAGAAGAAGCGCAATCTCTTCTTTCCTCTACGAAGAAGAAACAAAACTTGTTCTTTTATCTGGATGCTGTTCTCTTTGGGTTTTTCTTTTTATTCAGTGGATATATTTTTGACGTGTTAGGACACAAGGAACCGTAGCTAACTTAGGTTTTCAATGGAACTTTTTTTTTTTTTTGAATTCATGAATGAATGAATGAATGAATGTCTCGACGCAGACTCGACTCGAGCCGAGCGGAGCTGCGTCGGTAACGTAGGGATGTAAGCGTATAATAAATAACGAGAAGGTAGCTGTTGTGTGCAATAATTACTAAGCCTGTGTATTATCATAAACTGTTTTCCAGTACGATACCTTATATAATGGATTGCTGTATCTATCACCCCTAGGCGTTTCTCGGTGGGTGAGTCCGGAGCACTTTCTCTCTATGCGTCGATCGTTTGCCTTTAGAAATCCGTGTCTTAAACTATCCCTCGTCGGTTTATAGCTAGGAAAGAAGTTCACCTGTACTTGGTTTTAATTTATATAGGAAGTAACGTGATTCCTTGTCAAGTTTATCTGGAAAGGTGTGTGTGAGATGTTAAATTAGATTGGGGGAACCCTGCAAGAACTATACATGTGCATAGAATAAGGGCGTTTGGGGCTCGATGGTAATAGGACGTCGACCTACATGCGTTTATGATTTAGGTTAAATGATCTGTATCCTTTTCATAGTCGTAGAACTTACTGTAACATCAGTGATTTCGTTAAGGTTCTTCTTAAGTTTACCCCTTGTTGGGGCTCCAATACACGAGCATACATGTGGTTGAATGCCCGATGAATTGTGCCCCCTTATGATAGAACTAAACACATGTGCATAGATTCAAACGTGTGGTGTCTTGTCTGTAGCGCGCGTAGGTGCGTAATGACTCTTAGGCGGTACTTATCGCGGTTCTGTGTGGTACGTAAATGTAGTGCGTCACAATTATGTGCATTTGTGAATTGAATGTCCTCAGGAAATAATCAAAATTACATTGTGGCTTTCAGCGATAACATTTTTTTCAAAGGCATTTATGTTCACCAAGGGTTTTATGTGTTTTTTAAATTTATTATTAATCTCTCATTCATTTCTCAGATTGTTACATTTTTCTGTGAAAGATCCTTCAACAGATTTATCCCGGTAACCTCGAGGAGTTAAAGCCCCCAATTCTGAAGTAAAGAATCCATTATAATTTTATGATGTAAACCATTACCTATAAATGATTCGACTCGATTTGATAAACCCAATGATGCTAGAAAAACCAGAAAAGAAGAAAGAAAATCATGGGCAAAAAGAGAACAAAGTACATTGCACTGTGTGCCTTGATTGTAAAAGATTAATCTGGAGGAGTACTGGACTGAACAGTCAGTTCTCGTTGAAAGGAAATTTGGACACGAGGGGGTTACAAATTCATCTTTACTAATACTTAAAGGAACTGTGACGTCATTTTAGAGGAAGTCTTTCGAAGACCTCATTGGGAGGCCTAATGTCAAAACAGGTGCCGGGTGCTTCGTAGCTCCATATGCTACTCTAGGGATTAGTCCGCTCATACGCAAACCCACTTGGTTACAAAGACATTGCGCCTCCCAGTGAGTTGTGTGAAGCGCCCTCTAATGTCGACTACACAGTCCCTTTAAGCTGTTTGTTATTTTGTCGTCAGGGACTCTCGCCATGTGCGTGTGTGCAGTTGATATGGTTTTCATATGATTTTTAGCCTCTTTGATTGTGATCACCTTTAAGGTGATGATGTAGTCAGAGTTCTTCTTTTGACACATCAGCCCCGATTCTGAAATTTTTCAAAAAAAAAGTCATCAAAGCCGTTACTGTGTCTGTACAACTGGGGCCTATTCAGCTGCATGCACTCCTATCACAAAAATTCAATTGATATATGCTACCAGTCCTGTCAACTTGTGTAAACAAGTCGGTAATCTATCCTTTCCAGAAACTACATGTATCAGAAAATGAGAGAAGCGTAGGGAAGAATGAAGCGTACGAACTGGGCTTTATGATTTCAGATTGACGGGGACTAATTCCCTGAAAAAAAAATTTGGAGTTGCACTAACTATCTTGATGCCACTGGATTGCTAGATACGAGGGGAAAGAATAAAAACACAGGTATGGTCGCTATATTAGAGAGAGAGTCTTTGGACCCAAATGGAATTTTGTTTAAATATTTGTCTGTTTAAATTCAAGAAAACACTGTTTTACTCAATCAGATAAGTAGAACCGATAACTATAGAATCCACAGAAAGGATAATTCTATCTTGTAATACACATAATAAAGCAGGAAATATGTTGCTCTCCGATTCATGCTCAAGAAAAATTACAAATGAGAAAAGAAAGAAAAAAATGTTTTCAAGGTTTCGTGGCAAGCTTTAATGTTTCCGTGATCATCTGTGAGTAGCTATTCATTGCCCCTTTCTTAGGATTGTTCCGAGATGCAAACAAAATTTTTTTAAATGCTCCTAAAAGACGAGGATATATCCAATATTTAGCTGCAGTTGACATTACATCATTGCATTTACCCCCAATCGTAGTTTAAATAAATCATTTCATGATTGTTAATGTCTTCAGCACAGTCGAGTAGTTATGTGTACTATCTCTGTATTCATCATGCTAACAAATCTGCATTGCTTTTTTGATTTATGCCCATGTATCGAGTTTGAAGTGCCGTGCCTATCCAAACACTATGTAAATATATTTAATGATTTAACAAAGGGGGAGATCTGAATATAAATTATTTCAAATATTTAGATTATTCCACTCATGAAATTTGGAGAGCTCTTTGAAAAAAATTAATATTTGGTTGTTTTTATTAACTAAATTTTACAAATTTAATTTGACATGGAGTATATAAAGTGCAGTCCATTATTCAACTCATTAATATATGCACATTGACTGCACTAAAAATCTTTATCTTTGGCCTTTAATATTTTCTGCTTTGTCGCGAGAATTTTGCTTGTTCTTTTAAATGCTACCTTTGTAGTTTTGTATGATTGATATAACTAGGAACAGTAAACCATATACTAATTATCCTATTAGTGAGTGTACAGTGTTGGGTAGATATTCGTAGACAAATATTGGTGCTTTATGCAGTGGGTAGCCACAGTGAATAACTATGCGTTTCGCAATGTTTCTTGTCTTACAAACATCTTTTCTTCTTCTCCATGTTCCAGTTAAAAACAGATCTATGCACTTGTGTTTTATTCCTTGAATATTTTTATATGTTTTTGTCTGATAGTATGTTGATTATATTCCTATTTTGTGCTTTGAATCGTATTAATACAATTAATAATAATTCAAATGTGGAATTCAGAATTTGATGGGGACGCATGCATAGATTTCTTTTCCGGAAATTGGGAAAGAATCGCTTTCTACCAATTTATTAATCAATTACTTACCCATTGTACTCATCATCTTTTAACTCTTAGTCAATCATCTGGTATGAAAATAATTATAAGAAAGAAAGATATGTATTCTATATGTATTAGATGATCTTTATTCACTCGTTTGCCATCATCACATGCTTCTTTGCAGATTTCTTCCCGTACGATTAGTTGTAAAAATCCCTTTGAAGTACATTTTCGACATTCCTGTAGGTTTTTTTTCGATAAATAAAGCGTCACTGAGAAGTCATTTTGAAGTCCTTACACCACATAGAGTGGAGAAAATTCAAAAAAAAAATAGTCGGCACATGGCTGATCTATTTTTAACTCTCGAGCGAAGAGAGTTTATTTTTTTTGGCGGCCCCTGGGGCAGAAATCTGCGGAGAACGAGTGATAATTGGCAAAACTTATGCCATCACTGCTACATTGTGAATTAATAAGAGAATCTTTCCCTTTGTCTTGAGAAGGCAAGAAGTTGGTTGGATCTAATTGAATGGAAACATGAATTGATGAAAAAAGGGGTGATGTATCTTGAAGACAGTCGGGTATAGACTTCCTTTTAATGAAATGAAAAAAAACACTAGAAGTACAAAATGTCTTTATTATAAAAACATGAACAGAAGCTAATTTAAATGTGTATAATTGTTCACGTTTTCTGTTCTATATGTACATGATTTTACAACGTCACGGACCATATTGTCTTCTTCTATTGAATGTATTTATGAGATGATGTCACTATATGCCTAGCTAGCTTTATTCATGTATATGGCCGTGATGTACAGTTTACTACTGATACTAAAAAAAAACAAATTATTTATGTTTCTCCTTTAGCAGAAATTGTAGAAAAAACAATGTATTCTCTTATTCAACATTTTTCTCATTATTTATCTTTTGTTACTATTCAGTTTATTTCATAATGTTTTGTTGTAAGGAGAGAAAGGCAACTCTGGCTTTGTCATATTAAAAATAGTTCTTAACATGAAATGCTGTCTATGAATCTGTCTGTTTGTCTGTGTGTGCATTTGTGTTAGTGCCCCAACAGATCTATGTGTTGGTTATACCTTTGTTTGTGTGTGTGTGTGTGTGTGCATGTGCGTGTGTGCATGTGCGTGTGTGTGTGATTTGTGCATGCGTGTTTGTTTTGTTTCATGTCTATGTTGTTGTGCATGACTATTCTTTATGTCCAACAATTGACCATCAGGTGTCGGATAACAATTAACAAAAGATGAAAAGTTGATTGTGTTGATTACAATATGTGATTATAATCCATGCTATAATTTATCAATTCAATTCACAAACGTGACAACAGTTTAATTCAACACCCATTATATAAGTGTGTGTGTGTGTGTCTGAATATGTGTGCGCTTGTGTGTGATGTGCATGTGTGTGTGTGCATGTTCGTATGTTTGTGAATGTGTAAGTGCGTTATGTGTATATGAACATTCTATTACATGCATGTGAGTGTATAGTGTATATTCTAGCATTTTTTTTCTTTTAATTTACATTTACTGCACACATACACAATCTAAGGTTTTTTTAATTGAATTTGTATGCAACTTCTATTGCAAACACTTTTGGTTAATATAAAAGGGGGAACTGATATATTTTACTCTGGTAAAAAGGTAATTCCATTTTGTAAACTGAAAGGGATCTAGTAAAATTGTCAAAATACACAAAATAGAACCTTATTGGTTCATGTCTACCTCAAGTTCAAGTTCAAGTTTTTTTTTCCATTTTCACAGAATACATTTACATTACGTAATAATGTTACATAATATAATCAATATAAGATTGTAGAGTCAATGCAAACGAAATACAAAAGAGCATTAAAGGGTGACTAAATTAAAAATGCATGTTGACTTTGGTTGATCTATAATAATGAATACATCACATATCTGTTGACTATTTGATGTACATTTTTGTCATATTTTTTATATTATTTGTATTCTACCTGCTAAGATCCACCCCTAAAAAAACCAGAAGCTATTGACTTTTGTGACATCACAATACCATTCAACCATCGATCAGCTAGATAAACATAAACAAAAGATATGTTCTCACCCACTAAGTACCTTATTGCATTAGCGTTTGATGTTTTCATTGAAACCCTTCTTTTCATGGTGAGTGGGCATTGTATAAAACATACAATGCTATTGTAAATAGGTGATCAGGGGACATACCAATATCTTTTGTTCATCTAGCTGACTGATGGTTGAATGGTATTATGATGTCACAGAAGTCAATAGCTTCTGGCCGGTTTTTTTTAGGGGTGAAGTTGAGCAGGTAGAAAAAAGTAATTAAAAACTATGACAAAAATATACATCAAATAGTCAACAGATAATGATGTTTTCATTATTATAGATCAACCAAAGTCTTTAAATTTTTTAATTTAGTCACCCTTTAAGGGTGGAATTCTCATCCAAAGGTTAAATTTAGCACGGTGCTAAAACACGTCATTCGCGTCGTTTTACATCAGAAGTGGGTTAAATTTAACCCACTGTTTTATGGAAAGCCAGATAATTGACGCTTTGCCACCATGGTCTCTCTTGGTATTTTTCTTAATTTTAATTCATTTAATACACGCTTTCTACACTCGATTTCGACAGCGGTGGTATGGAGGTTTCCTGACGAGATGATCATATCATTTAGATGAAAAGTGAAATAATTCTGGCAAAATCGACGATAATAGTCAGTTTTCTTCACACCTTTTTATACTCTCTGCCTGCCAGTTTAGCGTAAAAAATAAGCGTCAGTCGCAATGGTTTAATCATAGGTTTTGTGTGGCGTTTGTGAAGGATGAGCGGGCATATTCTAGCAACCAGTGCGCATTTAGATATAAAAGCGAATTATTTGCAGTGCAGCGCTCCATAAAGTGGTGGGTTAAATTTAACACGGGCTAAATTTAACCTTTTGATGAGAATTCCACCCTAATAATTGTTGTGAAAATGTAGAGATCCACTATATAGACAGCACCCCCTCCTGCTTACACGACTCTCAAACAGTGGTCTCGGCCTCGAAATGTTGTTACGACGGACACCCCCCCCCCCCCCCCCCCCCTGTGTACGCCTAGTATGCCTGATGATTCGTAATTTGTTTAACTAGCCCAGTAATTGTTATAGCGATCATAATGATTTTAATGTTATCTTAAAATATACAATTTTGCATTAGGAAATATAAAGTGATACATGATGCCTATTGACTTTTGTAATCCCTAATTGATTGATCGATATACAAAATAATAATATAATTTACTGTCTTTCGTTAGTATTCATGACTAATTTGTGATACTTTTCAGGTATAATGATTTATTTCTCTAATTATTGTACATAATATATATATATATATAATATATATTAAGGTTTCTTTATACCTCGTGAGTTCATTGTTGCAAATGACACTGCAATTCAGCTTTGAATGTGACATTTTGTTGAATAAAAATACCATTATTATTATATTATAGTTACTCTATCCGGCCTGAGAGCGCGTTGATAGATTCAAACCATTGGCTCCGCACATTGATCTTATGATCTAGCGCTGATATGAACGTAGCAATTTTTTTTTCTGCGTTGGCGCAAACGTGTAGTGGTGGTGTTCGTAATTTCTCGATCATGCCCCCGCATTAGCAATGACACAGTATAGAGCAGCTGAGCTAGAGCTGCATGCACACACATTACACCGACTGATATAATCGCGCGAAAATGTACCTTTGTCTGATGGTGGCGCGAATCGAGGCTATGGCAAACCGTTTGCCCCAAAAGTCGATAAACTCTGTTTTTCACATGAAAATATTTCAATATTCAATATTTCATTTTATTCGTCCAACTCAATGGAAACTTGTATCGGGTTCACAAAAATCACAATACTTAACATCAACATTAAAAAGCATTAACAAAATATACAGCGTAAACACCATTTAAGAAAGGGCAAGTGAGTGGAGAGCGAGATACAGGAAAAGAAGAAGAATAGGGAAAGGAGAAAAGGCAAAAGGAGAGAAGATGAGAAAGAGAATAAAAGGGAAAAGGAGAAAGGCAGTAGGAGAAAGGGATACATTATACATTTATGGCATGGACTATGCGAAAAGATCAGAAGCAAACTACCAATCAAGGCAAGGTATTAGTATATGGCATCAACACAGTGGCGTAGCTACGGGGGGCACGGGGGGGGGGGGGGCCTGTGCCCCCCCCCCCCCCCCAATAATTTTGAAAAAAACTGATAGAAAACATAACGGGGCCATTTTTTGAAAAAAACAAATAAATACATAAGGTGTGCCCCCCCCCCAATAATTTGTCGTGCCCCCCCCCCCCCCCCCAATCAGTCCGACCACGCTACGCCATTGAACACAGATATAGCAAGTCCTAACAATTAAATATACTAACAATTTTACCAATAAACTCTTCATAACCTTGTAACATATTGAACGCTAATATGTAATCAAACCTGTATTATTATTATAATATTACATTCTATACAGCCTGGGGTGGGTGACCAATTTAAGAATCAAAAACACAATCTCTATGATAATATTATATCTATTTTAACTTTTGAATTACTATATCAAACATGTAATTATTAATTTTTAAAAATTGCACAAATTAATTATCCTGTGAGATATTCCAGGTACACGTAGTAATAATATAATACACTATAACCAGAGTTTATCGACTTTTTGGGCAAACAGGTTGCCAAAAAGCAAGCCGTTTAAAATCTGTTTATCACCTGATAAACAGAGTTTATCGACTTTTGGGGCAAACGGCTTGCCATGAGGCTAGTTTTGGCGCGCTTTTATCATTTCGGATCCCGATCGCACACCAAATTGTGATATCGGCACAGCAACAACATAGACATAGTCACAGACACAGTGTTCTGCTATTTGACATATAGAAATCGGTAAGTTCCAATTAATTTGTCGCTCTTCATCATGTCATTATTATTCATTGGATTATTCATTGTTTATGTCGTATTGTTCACCGGCACCGTACGCGTAACCCCCTCTTTCTTTCTCTCATTTTGCTCTCCCGATCCCCCATCCTAGTTCACTATTGTACCCGCACTCCGGTGTCGGCACGCTAGGCCGCTAGCTGCCCGTGACGCGCTCGTGAAGAGTACCCTTCGAAACAAAAATATAACGCACCCAAAATCAACTAAATCTTCGACAATTGTTAGTCCTAACCCTATATAACCCTAACTAAACCCCTAACCCTAACTCTAATTTGGTGGCTATAGGTCATATTAATGGCTATAGGTCAGATTTAGTGGCTATAGGTCAGATTTAGTGGCTATAACTAGTATAAGTTACTACATTATATAGTACATAGTCATTAACTATGATCAGCTCTGTGCGTAGCACAGAGCTGTGAATTACTGACGATCGAAATGGTGTAGCGTTTTTGCGATGAGGTGTTTTTATCACCTTTAATTATAATTTTTTTGTATTTGGTTAACCTTTTCTAGAGAACAAAAGTGCGTTTTATCTGCGCGCTACATAGAAATTATATGAAAAGAATAATAACTTACCTCAAATTGATGATTAATCCCAAACGGCTTCGCACAAATATTCGAAATTGTCCTGTCGCCTCCAAAGTCATCGGCAATGCATGCTGGGATATATAGGCGAGGTTTTATTCCGGTTCCGCGCGTAAGTGGCGATCGGTTGACTAATACATATAAGCCAGGCCACTGTACTCAATGTTAACCTAACCGCCTGGCATATACATCGCTCGAAATCTTGCAGGAACATGTTTGTAGATGGGCGATGAGGTGTTTTATCCTCTTTAAGCAGATTTTTTTTAAATTTTGTTTACTTGTACTGCACCCTAAAATACCTATGTACGACGGCGCTACACAAAATTGCTATAAAAAGAATGATAACTTACCTCAAATTGATTATTTATGTCGATCGTCCTTGTTAGAATCCGGCTTTTTTTTTCGATCCGTCGGTATCGCACAGCGGGATTCTAACAAGGACAATCGACATAAATAATCAATTTGAGGTAGGTTATCATTGTTTTTATAGCAATTTTGTGTAGCGCCGTCGTACATAGGTATTTTAGGGTGCAGTACAAGTAAACAAAATGTTTTAAAAATCTGCTTAAAGAGGATAAAACACCTCATCGCCCATCTACAAACATGTTCCTGCAAGATTTCGAGCGATGTATATGCCAGGCGGTTAGGTTAACATTGAGTACATCTTGGCTCGTACGCCAAAGTTTGACCTGCGACCTCACGCATGCGCACTGTGGACACAAATTCGGATACCATTTTGGAATTTTTGCTTCTTACCACAATCTGGACGATAAAAACCTAATTTTGTGAATTAATACACCGAATGGAGCCTCATGTATCAAGACAGTGGACCATTGATGTCCATGGATAACATCCGTCGTAAGTATAAAACCAGATATAAATTGTATAGTATCTTATATACTATTTTTACCAATAATTGTTACGACCGATACACCTAACACACACTTCAATATGCCAGACTCTGTGCTACGCACAGAGCCTGGTTAGGTTACATAGTCATAAGACATACAGTGAGTGATTTCAAGTTCGGTGTTGGGCTGGTGTTAGAGTGGTGTTACTCCAAGAGCTGCTTAAATCGAGCTCAAAATCAGCTGTTCGGTTTGGGAGAACCGATACCGATGGTGCTATCGATATCTAAACACCGCCCTAACACCAGCGAAAAAGAACAAAAAGGGTTTAAAATGCCAACGAAAATGCCGAAACCCTTTTTCAAATCATTTCAATCATTACGTTTATGATACTGCTGTTCATAATTCAGGGTAATCTGAGACGATAATATGCAGTTCTGTCAGTTAGTAAATGTAAACTAAAATCATACCATTTTCATTATTTCTTTTGTTATTAGAATAATTCTAAAGACGTGTCACGAGTGTCATGCGCGAATTTTGACAAATATTGATTTGCAGCTGAACAGTGCTATACGCAGCGGAACATTCACTACGCATTACGCCAGAAGTTGCGGCGTTCTTAGTCTGCGCGTGGCCGTTAACGGCGTTGTATGTGCATGCATGAGTGAGTGAGTGAGTGATCAGAGTGAGTTAATATTAATAAAACAACGATTGAATTAAATAATTTATAAATATACTAGTTAATGAATCCGGTCAATCTATCAATCAATCATTTAATCTAACAACCAATCAATGAGTGAGTGATCAGTAATATAATATTGTGAGTTAATAATGAAACAATGAGTGAATTCAATAATGTATAATTATATGGTGAATGAATCGGGTCAATCTACCAATCAATCAATCAATTCAACCAACCAGCCAGCCCAGCCCAGCCCAGCCCAGCCCAGCCCAGCCCAGCCCAGCCCAGCCCAGCCCAGCCCAGCCCAGCCCAGCCCAGCCCAGCCCAGCCCAGCCCAGCCCAGCCCAGCCCAGCCCAGCCCAGCCCAGCCCAGCCCAGCCCAGCCCAGCCCAGCCCAGCCCAGCCCAGCCCAGCCCAGCCCAGCCCAGCCCAATTAAATTATTTGACACACGGAGCTAGCTACTTGACTACCGAAGTAGTTGGTACGGTAGAACTTTTTCTCGGTCGATTACCCTCCGAAACATTTTATTTTATTTTTATATATTGTTATTAAACCGGCCAGGAGGTTGCAAAAAAGGTCTGTCTATATCTAGCTATATAGTCTTATCTACTCTAGTTTATTCCAGTTTATTTCTGACTAGGTGTAGGCCTACTGCCTACTGCCCTGGGGCTATGCCCAGGCGAAGCCAGGCAAGCACGGCAGCATGATATAACTATCAGTACCAATATATAGAACTAGAGTAGTCTAGTCAAGACCGTAATTGTAATAGCGTCAGTCAGTTCAGTGCAAGTGGAATAAACAAAGACAAATGTTTGCTTTATGGCTGCCTAAAACACTAAGTCTAAGACTGAGTGAAGTCTTTAATTAGGCTTAGCCTAGCCCTAGGCTAGGCTAAGTAAGGACTAGCCTTAATTAATAGGCTAGCATGCCGGCCACGGGGGCTAGGATGATGCTAAATTGTTAGCCTTAATCTTACTCGATCCTAGACTTAGCTAAGCCTTAGCCTTAGCCTTAATAGCCCCAGGGGCAGGGGCCAGGACTCCATGAGTATGCTATGCTAAGTTTAAAGTAAGACATATCTAGACTAGCCTATCCGGCCTGTCTTGACTAACTAGTTATCCTAGGACTATGCCTATGGCTATAGTCTAGAACTAGTAGACTAGGCTACTACATCTACTAGATAGTACTAGAAAAAGATAAGTAATAAAGTAAGTACAAAATATTAATAGTATTATTAACTTCTGCTAGTTCTGGCTAATTAACGAGTTAACATCTGCATGTTACTAAAATAGCTTGAGTTTGACATATTATATTAATTATTATGACTTACAGTTACACAGAAAAGGATGGACACAGCACAGGACAGGTCCAGAGGCTACATCTATTTTCAGCAAGCTGGTGATGGTATTAACTATGATTGAAGTCTGTGTAAAATAAAAATCCACTTGGTCTCGAAGGCGAAGCGAAGTCTATATTATAGCTGCATAAATTGTACATGTATGCATTATTACGTTGTTTGTTTACGTTATTTTGGCGTACCGGTATGTGTAATTACCATATGACCTAATTATGACCATAAATTAGACTCAAGATCAGACTCGTATTGGTTGTTTATTGATCTTAATAATGTATCCCCAAGAAATGTATCACTATTGGCTTACCAAAATAATAACCCTCAATTATGTTTGATTTTTTTACTAAATATTCAAGAAGACGGTAAATCTAGGTAATTTATAGACCGTGTGTTATCGATATTTGCAAACACAACACAAGTATTCAATTCATATTCTAAATTAAGATCGACTAGCCTACGTTATGATTAATTCATTGATTTGACGTTCACACTAAATCATTGGCGGCGGGGCCGGGGGAAGGGGGGGGGGGCAGCCTTCTCGCCAGAAAAAATTTTACGCTTGGCGCAAAATCAAAAATTTATAGATCGGAAAAATTGCGCTTGGCGGAGCTCTTATCGGCGCGATAGCGCCGATCGCGCACGCGAAGCGTGCGCAGGGGGGAGGGCCGGGAGGGGGGATGTGCCCCCCTCCCGCGCGTAGCGCGAAAACTCAAAACTAGACCATCTTTTGGAGCGAATTTTGACCTCATTTGGGTACTAAAACAGCAAGTAACTCGATCAATTCCCACGTGCATGCAGATAGAAAAAAGACCCAGTCGTCGGAGCTGACGCCGCGAGCGTGCATGCAACGTTTCAGTTTGAAACGGGCGGTTTAGATCGCCAGCTAGACTCCCGACAATTCCATCGTTTGTTGTGTCCTCTTTTACATTAAAATGCAGTATTTTACTGTCGGCCGACAGTGAAATACAATGTAGAAAAGGACATGAAAACATTAGATTTTTCTATATAGTCGCCAGCAAGCTGTATAATTCGGGGGAAGCTAGTACATAAACTTTACTTGGGACAGTTGTGCGTTGATGTCATTGTCATAATAATGGCCTCAAAATATAACTATCAACATAATCATAACATGTTTTTTTTCTTTCCTTTTTAGGAAGATGACAGACGGTCCGAGTCAGTAAGAGTACCACATCCATTTTGTTGCAAGGCTCCTTCAAATCATCGGAAACCGTTCAGCTTCTACAGACATTCGGGCTTGAACAAAAAATGCAGTTAATGCTTTATCATAATTTGTCTATCCCTGTTGTTTTAGTCATCTTCTTTTAATAATTAATTTGTTGACGGTCCTGGTATGAGTATGATTTAGTTTCATGTGCGACTGCCCTGCCGACTAGCGATGATTTTGATTGTGATGTTTAATCATTAATACTTACCATTTTACTTTAGTATTTCAAATGATGGCTCGGCTATTTTATGATAGTTTTACCCCAGTTTTACTGATAATTTGATAGTCATATTTAAAATAATAACTTGGAGATGATTTTTCTTTAGTATATATGATGATGTACAAAAAAATCAACTGATAATAAATAATGAAAAATAAACGATTACTTGGTATGACTTGGTGATGAATGAGTATGTGAACTTGATAATGATTGTGTTGAAACGACTATAAAACCATGACAAGACGAAAGTGATGGTGCAAGTATGACTACATCGATCGGGATTTGGGAATGTCGGCATAATTAAAACTCCACGGCGCTCACGTACCAAAAAGTCTAAGGTAAGTCTGTCAGGTAGGTAATCTGCTATTAATCTGCTTTATGTACATATTATTATAAATTATCAGACAAATTACAAGCCCCAAACAAGTCTATGAACTATGGGAAAGCAATATTGGAATCTATGCCGCGATGTGATCACACAACACACGCGCGCCACGTGGTGGATTTTGAAAGCTAAATAACAACAATAACATCGTAAGGCAAGTTGAAGTTGAATTGCTAAATAGCTAGGGCGGGCGCGCGCGGGACCGGGAACGTACATGTTGCATGTATGTACAAGGTACCGTACAGCTGGCCGTACACACAGAGATCGAGTCGTGATTATTATACTATCACCGTAAATAATGTCACGTAAAACTTGTAAGATATTTTGATCGCCGAATCATTGTTGGTAAGTTCATGTTTGATATTAAATTACCTTTACCTCGAATAGACTACTTGCATGCTTCGAAAGAAAACACAAATGGTATTTTACGTCGTTTCAACGTTCTAATCATGGACTGTTTGCAGGGGGTGGGCCCGCTAGTCATAAGGACCGCTAGTCATAAGGACCGCTAGTCATAACGTGTAACTTCCTATACCTGAAGGACCGCTATACATAATGCGAAAAGGGGGTCGCTATTCATAAAGGCATAAGGACCGTTATTCATAAGGACCGTTATTCATAATGTGAGATGAGGGTCGCTATACATAATTCACATTGAGGGTCATTACTCATAAGGACCGCTAGTCATAATATAGAATCGGGGTCGTTATTCATAAACATGAAGAAGGGGCGCTACTCATAATTGTTAATGGGGGTCACTAGTCATAAGGACCGCTATGCATAATACGAAAATAGGATCGCTATACATAATATTGAATGAGGGTCGCTAGTCATAATACGAGAAGGGGACCGCTACTCCTAATACGGAATGAAGACCGCTAGTCATAATACGAGTGTAGGACCGCTATACATAATGTATCATGAGGGTCGCTAGTCATAATACGATATGGGGGTCGCTAGTCATAATACGAGAAGAGGGTCGCTAGTCATAATATGCGTGTAGGACCGCTATACATAATATAGAATGAGGGTCGCTAGTCATAATACGATATGGGGATCGCTAGTCATAATACGAGAAGAGGATCGCTAGTCATAATACAAGAAGAGGTCCGTTAGTCATAATACGAGTGTAGGACCGCTATACATAATATAGAATGAGGGTCGCTAGTCATAATACGAGAGTATATAGGACCGCTACTCATAATATGAAATGGGGATCGCTAGTCATAATACGAGAAGAGGATCGCTAGTCATAATACAAGAAGAGGTCCGCTAGTCATAATACGAGTGTAGGACCGCTATACATAATGTATCATGAGGGTCGCTAGTCATAATACGATATGGGGGTCGCTAGTCATAATACGAGAAGAGGGTCGCTAGTCATAATATGAGTGTAGGACCGCTATACATATTATAGAATGGGGGTCGCTAGTCATAATACGAGAAGGCGGACCGCTACTCATAATACGGAATGAGGATCGCTAGTCATAATACGAGTGTAGGACCGCTATACATAATATAGAATGGGGGTCGCTAGTCATAATACGAGAAGAGGTCCGCTAGTCATAATACGAGTGTAGGACCGCTATACATAATATAGAATGAGGGTCGCTAGTCATAATACGAGAGTATATAAGACCGCTACTCTTAATATGAAATGGGGGTCGCTAGTCATAATACGAGAAGGGGACCGCTACTCATAATACGAGAAGAGGTCCGCTAGTCATAATACGAGTGTAGGACCGCTATACATAATATAGAATGAGGGTCGCTAGTCATAATACGAGAGTATAAATGACCGCTACTCATAATATGAAATGGGGGTCGCTAGTCATAATACGAGAAGAGGGTCGCTAGTCATAATATGAGTGTAGAACCGCTATACATAATATAGAATGGGGGTCGCTAGTCATAATACGAGAAGGGGACCGCTACTCATAATACGGAAGGAGGACCGCTACTCATAATACGGAAGGAGGACCGCTAGTCATAATACAAAATGAGGATCGCTAGTCATAATAAAATGATTATAATGATCCATATAAGTCGCGCATCCCATCTACACACACACTTACGCACACCCATGCTTCACCATTTCCCTCAGCCTTCTCGTGCCCCCAGCGCACTTCCGTTTTACACCCTGGCCTAGGCATTTTCACCAAGAGCGTTCCCAAAACGCGCTGGTAAGCCAAGATTAGATCCTGCTATATGCGACGCCTGTTGTGTGAATACAATTTATATTCTCTCAATAATATCCTAATTTTTACACCAGGTAGCAAACAGACGTTGGACCAACGCTGTCCATTTTTGTTCCCAACGTTGCTCCAACGTTGGACCATCGATGCTTGTGTACGCCCAAATTACGAATTGCTACAACGTGTTTGACCAACGATGGACCATCGTTTATCCAACAAGTTTGTCCAACGTATTATAGGTTTCGAGTTTCCAACGTTGGACCAACGTTGGCATCCAACCAGATTTCAAAATAAGGAGTTCGAAAATCCAACGTAAATCCAACGTTGGACCAACGTTGGTATCCAACCAGATTTCAATTCGCATCGAGATCAGCCACTAATTTATGGTCTCCCTCGCCCTTGCAATATAGTTACATCGACATTGCAGAGTTTGATGCACATAAATTGTATCGCATATCAGCAGGCACCAGTCTCGGCTTATACCAGCACGCTTTGGGTGAAATTGCCTATGCCAGGGTGGGAATTCGCGCGTCCCACCATAATTTATCCATCCACAGGCAAACATTCAACATCAACTAATAAAGAAAGGTATATAGCTGAAACAATTTCATATAAAACACATTTATATGCAAATGGCAGTAACAAGATCAATGATTTTGCTTTAAATTATCATATCCTGCATATGTTTCATAAGTGGCATTTAAAATGTTTTGAGTAATAACAATATAACAATTAGGTTCAGTTACTTAAAAGCACACCTTTATATTTGTATTCAAAGTGATTGATAGCAGGCATTTTACTTCGTTATTTGTAATTTTGTATACCTTCTGAGCATGGTGGGGTTATATAGCTATTACAAAAATGTACTACTCCTTAATTGCTATCATGTGTACTGATATTTATTTGATCATCTAAAAACTGTGTCAAGAACAGAAATGTATGGCCCTTAATAAACAGAAAAAGCAACATCTTTAGAACATGTGTATACCAAAGCAACGGAAATTAATGCTTAAAGGGCAATGAAACCCAAACAAAATGTTGCTTTTATAGTCTTGACGAGATTAAAAGGAAAGCTAGAGCATAATCGGGCAAGACACAAGGAAAATACGGCTTTTTAAAGGGTCTTTCAAGATTTCTGCAACATTATGCAGTTATCATGCAAACAGGAAGTTAACAGCAAGTTGGAAAACATATTTTACATAGAAATCTCAAGGTCATGATTGTGCCAACATTGATTTAAACTTTTTCATAACTACAGAAAAGTAAACATTCAACAATTGCATATCTCTAAAATCTGAAAAGATGTGCAGCATGTGTATTCCAAGAACAAGATATTGTTGAAAGTATCGTGTTTTTTTTTTGCAACTGCCTGACTTTTAAGGGATAGTTGAGTTTTGGCTACACATAATATTTTTTTCGTTAGATAATGCAAAACTGAGTGTAAAATTTGAAAGAGCATAATATTTTAAGGTTTTGGTTACTAAAATTACTTACCAGAACTCAACTATTCCTTTAATCACATCCTTGTAATAAATTATTATATGCATACCAAATACTTTCCAAACACACATAGTTTACCGAGTTATTACATGCCTGTCTATAATAACTTGTAATACAGTATATACACACAATAAATGATATACAACATAATAATCACCATGCCTTACGCTTTGAATAACTGAACAATATATCTATTCAACAATGTCGTTATTTATTGCTGATTGGTGTACACTTATGATATGATATGTCGTTGAATCATTGCTTTTATTTTGGAACATTCTGTAACGTAAGAGCAAGCATCTTTAAAATAGTCAACATATGGGATAATAAAACACTCAAGTATCCTGCAACATTATGCAGTTATCATGCAAACAATTTGGAAAACATATTTTACACAAGGGAATATCTAATTTAACTGTTACATAACTACAGAATAAGTAAACACTCAACGATGATATATCCTTGAAAACATGTCCAATATGTGTATATATCCAAAGAACATACATTTGTGGTTCTTACATACTTGCTTTTTATTTTGCAACTGCCTGACTTTAACCCTAAATAGACTGGGGGGGGGGGGGGGGGGGGGGGGCTGATTTAGACATCTATCGCGATGCCGAATTTGGAGTCTATCAGAGTTTTGGTTGCCGATATCTTGGAGGGGGGTGGGGCCTTTTAGCCCCTCCCCTGTTTTTTAAAGGTTCAAAATAGCCCAGTCTTTATAGGGTTAAAGGGATAGTTGAGTTTTGGTAGAGAGTTTTGAGAGATAATGAAAAACTGAGTGCAAAATTTGAAAGAGCATAATATTTTGGTGAAACGGCTGAAATATCCATAAACATAACCATTTTTAAAATGTGGGGCCCCACAAAAATTTGATAAATCTGAACCAACCATTACAATTTTGAAAAAAATGCTTCCTCTTTTCAAAATGGTTAAAAAGAAGTTTTGTAATAGTTGTTGATTATCTTCTAATTACTATTTTTACAAACCTTCACATGCACAATATTTTATTTTACATGCTTTAAAGCAAAGAGTTCTTAGAGAGCGCCATCTTGTGTTTAAACGGCTCTGTTTGAATGATAAAAGACTTTTTACTCAGTCGTTTGTGATTTTGAATTCCTTTCAAGCATGGTAGAGTGTGCAGGGTATGGTTACTAAAAATTCAATTTGACAAAAAATGTACTCTCTTTACCAGAACCCAACTATCCCTTTAATCTGACCTGACCTGACCAACTTGGTATGACAATGATAGGATTAATGTATCCTTGTAATAAATTATGCATGAACATTATTTTAAATACATACATATATATATATAGATGATACTGACATGATCTGTCCATCAAAATGATTATTTAAAGCAAACATGTATATATCGTTTGATAAACCAAACATGTATACAGTCAAACCTGTCTATAGGGGGGTGGGGGGGGGGGGGGGGTACTCAGATTATAGTCGGACGGGGGTGTGCGGCTGATACCTCCAAACCCATACCCACATCTAAAGGTCCTTTTGCGAAAAATTGACCCATGTCTATGGATTTTTTCGCCTGCGGCGCATGTTTTGGGTGTATTGCATTGCATCTCGCAATACGTGCCTTCGCAGTTGTTGCGATTGCAAGATCACGTGACAAAATTCTAGTACGGCCGGATTTCTAAACGACGTAGCAGCCGCCGCTTTGTGTATAATGTCAATGGACCCTTTACTTGATTTCGTGTTATACGAAACACGAAACCATTGGGCCCCAATTGCATATGTTTGAGTGCAATTTACGGCGCGGCAGGAAGAAAGGAGAGTCATTTTTGTCAATCAAAATCGAGTTGTATCCTTGAATTTTAAACAAACGATCGTATTCCTTGAATTATCTGAAAATGTATATTGTTCTCGATATATGTCAGGCAATGACAGTGTTATAGAGTTGATATTCATGAATAAATATCTTCATTTAGTTTCGGGTGTCATGCCAGGAAGTAAAGAGTCCATTGACATTATACACAAAGCGGCGGCTGCTACGTCATTTGGAAATCCGGCCGTACTAGAATTTTGTCACGTGATCTTGCAATCGCAACAACTGCGAAGGCACGTATTATGTCTAGAAGTGTAGGAATCATAAATAAGTTAAAATTTCTTTTACCACGTAAAGCCTTGTTCTTATTTTATAATTCATTAATACTTCCATATGTAGCATATTGTAATATTGTTTGGGCCAATTGTGGTGCAACCAAACTTGATCCTATTCTTTTATTACAAAAAAGAGCTTTGCGTATTTGTACAGGATCAACGTTCCTTGCCCATACAGACCCCTTATTTTTAAAGTTAGAAACGTTACAAATTACTGACGTGCATATTCTCCAAGTTCCAGTATTTATGTTTATAAGTACATAAATAAACAACTTCCAATTTCATTCAATAATTATTTTTGTTATAATAATTAGATACCACGGCCCCGATTTATGTAATCATTTACCGAATATAATCAAATCATGCCTGACCCTCTATTCATTTAAAGCAACATTAAAGTGTCACCTTGTATCGCTATACAGAGTCGTAACTCACTAAATATTGTCTCTTATATATAAATGTAAAAATATTTATTTTACTTTTTAGTTAAATCCCAAAGTTATTATAACCGGAAATCTATTTCATTGAACTTCCACCTGCACATGAACTTACACTGCACCCATCTGATCAAAGTCATGCATATATGTATACTACACAAAAGCATTAGTTTGTGTCGCTGATTGTCCCTAAGAGGCCGCCATGGATTTCAAGCTTACAGCTCATGATGGCGGTCTCCTGCGTTTATGTGCTTTATTTATTATTTGTACTATTTGTTGTACTATTATTTATGTATAATTATCACTTGTAATTATATTGTTAATACTCGAATTACATTTTGAACAATTATGATTATGTATTGTTTTGAAAAAATATTGAAATAAAACAAACAAATATTTCCCGCAAATGTTGCATGTGGTTTTAAGTAAACGAGCATAGCAAGCTTGACAAATTTTGCAATTTCACATTGGCCCCCAGAAAAAGGCTTGTTTCGGGGTGATTTAACCCAACCCCCTTTCAAATTGTAGCCGGTAGCGGTCTTGACCATCTTATTACTTCTCGACCTCGAAAATTGTAAAATCAGACAATTTCAAAGAACTTTGCCTCAGGCGCAACAAATTTGAAAAACTTGGGCTCGACGTTTGTTAGCGGACACCGGCCAGCCCCACCCCCCACCCTACTCTTGTATTATGATTATAGCGATCCCCTTCTTGTATTCCGTATTATGATCGACCGTATTATGATCGACCCTTTTTTCGTATTATAGCGATCCCCATTTCATATTATGAGTAGCAGTGCCCTTCTATTATGACTCTTCTCGTATTATGACTAGCGACCCTCATTCTATATTATGTATAGCGGTCCTACACTCGTATTATGACTAGCGACCCTCTTCTCGTATTTTGACTAGCGACCCCCATATCGTATTATGACTAGCGACCCTCATTCTATATTATGTATAGCGGTCCTACACTCGTATTATGACTAGCGACCCTCTTCTCGTATTATGACTAGTGACCCTCATTTCGTATTATCTTCTCGTATTATGACTAGCGACCCTCTTCTCGTATTATGACTAGCGACCCCCATATCGTATTATGACTAGCAACCCTCATTCTATATTATATATAGCGGTCCTACACTCATATTATGACTAGCGACCCTCTTCTCGTATTATGACTAGCGACCCTCATTTCATATGATTAGTAGCGGTCCAACTCTCGTATTATGACTAGCGACCCCCAGCCCATATTATGACTAGCGACCCTCTTCTCGTATTATCTTCTCGTATTATGACTAGCGACCCTCTTCTTGTATTATGACTATTATAGCGACCCTCATTCTATATTATGTATAGTGGTCCTACACTCATATTATGACTAGCGACCCTCTTCTCGTATTATGACTAGCGACCCTCTTCTCGTATTATGACTAGCGACCCTCTTCTCGTATTATGACTAGCGACCCCCATATCGTATTATGACTAGCAACCCTCATTCTTTATTATGTATAGCGGTCCTACACTCATATTATGACTAGCGACCCTCTTCTCGTATTATGACTAGCGACCCTCATTTCATATGATTAGTAGCGGTCCAACTCTCGTATTATGACTAGCGACCCCCAGCCCATATTATGACTAGCGACCCTCTTCTCGTATTATCTTCTCGTATTATGACTAGCGACCCTATTCTTGTATTATGACTAGCGACCCTCTTCTCGTATTATGACTAGCGACCCCCATATCGTATTATGACTAGCAACCCTCATTCTATATTATGTATAGCGGTCCTACACTCGTATTATGACTAGCGGACCTCTTCTCGTATTATGACTAGCGACCCCCATATCGTATTATGATCAAGCGACCCTCATTCTATATTATGTATAGCGGTCCTACACTCGTATTATGACTAGCGACCCTCATTCTATATTATGTATAGCGGTCCTACACTCGCATTATGACTAGCGACCCTTATTCTATATTATGTATAGCGGTCCTACACTCGTATTATGACTAGCGACCCTCATTCTATATTATGTATAGCGGTCCTACACTCGTATTATGACTAGCGACCCTCATTCTATATTATGTATAGCGGTCCTCTTCTTGTATTATGACTAGCGGTCCTTATGAATAAAGACCCCGATGTTGTATTATGATTAGCGATCCTCTTCCGATATTATGAATAGCGACCCTCTTCTTTGATTATGACTAGCGGTCCTTATGAATAATGACCCTTATGACTAGCGACCCTCTTCTCAAATTATGACTAGCGGTCCTTATGAATAGCGGTCCTTATGACTAGCGGTCCTTATGCCTAGCGGTCCTTATGACTAGCGGTCCTTATGACTAGCGAGCGGACCCCGTTTGCAGCATGCAGCTGCACACACGAATGCCAATGCTATGAACTTACAGTCACAATTTGAACGTGTATCTCACTGTTAAAATGACGCAAAATTTATCTTTGGCTGTCTTTCTGGAGATTTGAAAGTAGTTTATTGGAAAATAATTTAATATTGATCATGGACTTGACGGCGAGGTTGCGATAGTTCTGATATTTGTATTTAAAAATTCATGAGAAACTATACTTTGCGTACGGGCTGGGTTGAATAGGGTTTTAGAATTTACTATACTGCTTCTGACAGCGAATTACTCTTGGTCTGGGTATGGGGTGGGTGGGGTAGGGGGGGGGGGGGGGTGCGCGCACGCACATTATTCAATGAGGACACGTACTTATTTTATTTACACACCATTCCTTTTTTTAATAAATATAAATTGGGGGTCAAACTCGAATTGTATCGAGGACCAACCCGTAACACCCATAAAGTAACAATTCAAGCTAATCTCACTACTTACATTTTGTACTGTAATCGCGGTATTGCCTCTGCCTCAGTTCGACATATTATTTCCTTGGCTTCGCCTCTCTCCATCTTAATGTCTCGTGTCGGTCCGTCTGACGACCATCAGTCGGGATATATTTTCATAATTCGCCAAGGAGAAACACCGGGCCTTGTATACCATCACTGATAATTTTCTTCAGTAGGAATTTATAATATATTCGACTTATATAGCGCCTAATAATGATTGATAATCTTCTCTAAGCGCTTTACAATAATATAGTGATCACCGATCATGCACCATCATCCTTTATGTCATAATCACAGTCATCCTCATCTTGATCATCACATTTCATAATTACCATCACATTCATCAGTTCATCATTTCCGATATAATCATGCATCCCCACCGTCATGCTCATCATCTTCATTATCATTTCATCATCCTCGTCCGTTCATCATTCATGTCATAATCATCACCGTCATCCTCATCTTGATCATCCGTTCATCATTTCCGATATCATAATCATACATGCCCGAGATCGTCATGCTCACACCATCTTCATTATTATTTCCTCATCCTTATCCCATCATGGCATGATCGTCCTCAGTCCAATGATTAATCTTTGTGCAAACAAATTATCAGCTATCCTATGAAAGTTTGTAACTTAAACCTTTCTTTCTGCATGTTTGTTTTCCCCGGGCCGTTATCTGATGCCGTTTGTCCCTTTTTTCTCTATCAATTTATTTTCCATTTATATCCGAATCTAAGTTCTAACTGTTGATCATGTCTAGGTATTATTTTACAGCTTATACAGCCAATTAACGTTTCCTTATAATCGCTCAAGTCGGACCAAAATGCCCTCATTGTTTATTCCCCTTAATTGGTTATGACTTTAACTATCTATAATCCCTTTGTCTTATAAATATAATTCATGCCCAGCATGATCCGTCTCATGTTGTGCGTCCGTCTTCAGCTCTATTTGGACGATCCCTTTCTCAGTGTCTGACTGTCTGTAAATGAAAGCAAATATGAAATAAAACATGTTAGATTATTATCAAAACATGTAGTAGCGTGTTATGATCGCGGGAAAATCATATGATTTTCTCTGATCATAATACGCGAAAACAAAATGCTATTGTCGATCGTACAATAATAACAAACCGGCCACGTGCGTGCACGGTGCTCCGCGATCAGAGCTAGAGCACCTCTTCGCATAGCGGCCTGGCGCGGGGCAGCCCGCCGCGCCGCCTGGCCCGCTTCCGAACGCTTTCCGACGTGTGACTGGGAGTCTTGAGGTTCGTTTCTGAGATACTCGCGACGACCGCGCGCGCAGGGAAATCGCATAGGGATCGCATATCAATGGGAAATCGCCGCAGAAAATATGATGAGAAAGTCTTTCATGCGGTGAAAACATTTAGCATGAGAAACTGTTTGTATAAACATGATTTATTTGCAATTTACTTCAGGCGCTTGGCGCTGAATATTGCGCTTGGCGGCACACTTGGCGGGGGAAGTTTGCGCTTGGCGCGGGAAACTCTACCAACTCATACGCTTGGCGGCGCCGCCAAGTGTTTTATACACTGGCGAGAAGGTTGGGGGGGGGGGGGGGGGTGGGGCTGGTGGCGGTCACTTGACAAATGAACGAGGGTCAATTTGATAACATTATTAATGATACATTTTAAAAATACACCACAATCTGCTACTTTAGAACTATACTACTTCTTCTTCTACTACTAGTACTCTATTATAGTACTAATGGAAAGAAAAACACTTTTCAGTTATTTTTGTGTCTAGCATCACTTTGTTTAATTGCCTAATTGTTTTTTTTTATTTATCTTGTACGGTACGTTGGTTTATTTTTAGTTGGATCGTCAACCCAAGCTGACTATAGACTCAAAACCGGCGAATGAATAGGTTCATTAATCGTTTCCATTAATTCTAATCAATTATGAATTCATCGTATACATACTTCTGCTCTAACACTGCACTAACACCGAACTTGAAATCAGCATTTCTTAAATCCCTAGGGGCTAGTGTTAGTGAATGGGAAATTTGTACGCAAATCCTTAACACCAGCCATGAAGCTCAGTTCAAGCAGACGACATTTCCATAAAATTACAACACCAGCCACCGGAAGTTGCAAAATTCCAGAGGTCAACTCCTAACACTGCAAGAGTTCAAGTTCGGTGTTTAGGCCGGTGTTAGTGTTTATTAAACACTAACACCAGCGTTAAACACCGAACTTGAAATCACTCATTATATACTATAGCCATAGGCAGGTGGGGCCTATAATAATACACGATATAGCCATTAATCTGACCTATAGACGTATAGCCATTAATCTGACCTATAGCCACCAAATTAGGGTTAGGGTTAGGGGTTTAGTTAGGGTTATATAGGGTTAGGACTAACAATTGTCGAAGATTTAGTTGATTTTGGGTGCGTTATATTTTTGTTTCGAAGGGTACTCTTCACGAGCGCGTCACGGGCAGCTAGCGGCCTAGCGTGCCGACACCGGATTGCGGGTACAATAGTGAACTAGCGCCCTCATCCTCTCCCGATCCCCCCCTCCCCCAATCCCCATCCTCTCCTTCTCTTCAATCTCTCTCTCCCTCCGCTTTCATACACATTCCTATTTATAAATATGATGTGCTTATTTTTATTCACCTTGTGTTATTTCTTATTATGACTCAAATGTTTTATGCTAGTACAAGTTTGTATTATTATAGGTTTTCCCATTCATTTTAACAACGTTATCGTCATTCAATATCATTAATTTGTCATTCAAATTCGTCCCGAGAAACCACCAGAGCGGAAATCCTAACTTCAATTTCGTCTTTCGTCAATCAATTTAACACAACGATCACACAATTTAGTCATTACACACACACATTTTCGTTAATTGCAAATCAAATTCGTCGGTCACAGTTGCTGAACACATTTAAAAGCAAAAGCAATTTCGTCAATCTTGCAATCATTTTCATTAAATCTCTATTCAAATTCGTCCTATGTATTATTTACATTGTAGTGTTTTCTGTTTTATATTGTCTGTATGTAAATGAAAATTGTAATATTAATCATTTAGGGAGTAACATACACATGTATACACACATGCACACCAACTCGCACACAAGCACGTTTACAACAAATTGCATTAAATTCTTTTTTCCAAGACATTATAGAAATAATATGAAGCAATATAAAATATTATGTACACACACACGCACACACATACACACACAAACATACCCATCTAACCATATACCATCTACATAGTCTTGACACAGAAAGACATATAAGGCTATACCATGCGACGAATTTGAATGACAAAATCACGAAATTGGTTGAACAAAGACGAATTTGATCTTCACATTCACCACTCGCTGAGCGGCGGAGACGAATTCCAATGCCAATTGACGATTTTGAATGCGAATCGTTTGAAATTGGTTGACAAAATGACGAATTTGATTGATCATTGACGAAATTGAAGTTTGGATTTACAGTCTGTTGGTTTCTCGGGACGAAATTGAACTACAAATTAATGAAATTGAATGACGATAGTGTTAAAATGAATGGGAAAACCTATATTAATACAAAATCCAGAGTCGTCAAGCCTCGAGGACAAGCAAGGCCAAGGAGTCAAGGTGGCCCTTTTTTAAAAGCCTTTGCTTTCTGAAGGCCACCTCATGATTACTGTGGCTATTCATTCTTACGACTTACGTGCATGACCGGTCCGTAACATTAACCCGATGTGATTTGGCTATTCTTACGTATTCCGACTTGCGCATGGGCATCTCTGAAATTCCCGACTTAATTAAGTAGACTTATAGCCACTATAAATTTGACCTAGGCTATAGGCATAGCCACCAAATTTAGGATTAGACTTAGGGTTACAGTCGGGGTTTGAAATAGCAACCAAACATTAAATTATATATCCCCCTAAACTAAGACAAAATCCTTACTAGTATTAGGCCCAAAAAATTTTTTTTTTTTGATTGGCGTAACGGGCAACCAAAAATTAGGGTAGGTGGGTAGGGATTTTTTTTTTTTTTTTTTTTTTTTTTTTTTTTTCCGCACAAATACACAAAAACACACACAAAACACATTTAAAAAATTTTTTTTCATTAATTTTTTTAAAAATAAAATTCAGAAAAAACCTCTAGGGTCGGCGTGCATTAGCGCCGGTATTTTTAGGGGCGGGCGGGTTACGCCAATCCAACCATTTATTTTTCATGGCCTTAGTTACTGTCCACTCACAAACCAAGCGAGGTGAATTAGCTCAGTCGGTACGTAGCATGTCAGGCTCATCTCAGACGGCCTAAACTAAGATCGCAGTTGGATTCCCACCGTCGCACAATGCTTTTTGTACGAGACAGTCACACCTCATGCATGCTAAAAGTAAAATTTCTAGATTCCAAGTCCGAAGTTTCGGAGATGCGCATGCGCAAGTCGGAATCACGCAAGATCAAATAGCCAAATCACATCGGGTTACGGTCTGTTACGGTTACATAAGAATAGCCACGGTCTAACATTCCTTTGTTTGTAAATTACTGAACATCCTAATTTATTCACATCAATTGTTGTTTTTTGTGTATAGTTAGGGGCTTAGGGCCATATTTCATTATTTGGACACCACATCATACAATGGGTGATTTCAAGTATGGTGTTTAAGGCCGGTGTTATTGTTTATTACATACAAACGCCAGTTTGATAAACACTAACACCAGCCCTAAACACCATACTTGAAATCACCCAATGTATAAGTATTTATAACAAATTTTAAAATGAAATTAAATGATATCTAAGTCTAACTTAAGGCAAAAGCCTTTTAAATCCTAAACAATCTAATTCTAATGTAGCTAATAAATATAATATCCTTCAGCAATTTACTACATGAGTATAATTTTCTATCCACATTTTGTCATTTATAAATTACAGTTTCCATCATGGGCTTCCGATGGGAATTAATGCTTATCAGTATCACCGTTTGCTGTTTGTATGACGGTGTCGCCTGTACATCGTGGCAAACGAATAGCATCACTGAAGGTGAGAATGCCACAATCCCTTTTTCACGGGCTCTGGACAAACCTCTGGAGGCGTATACATGGTCACTACAGTGTGCTCACAAAGAGCGCCCATTCTACGATCATGTTGGCGTAGGTGATGTTGCAGATGGAACATTTCATACAAATATGCTCGCATCACCAGATCAGCGAGACCGGATGTCAGTGTCATTCGAAATGAGAGAGGGTATTTTATATGTCAACCTATCAATCACCGATGTTCTGGAAGTTGATGCTGCAACATACTTATTTACTGTTGCAGAAAAGGGTAGTAAGCAAGCGTTTCCCGTATTATCATCTGTACTTCGTGTTCTATCGATGCAAAGGCAGAGACATTTCTCTACCCTTGCCTACACTGCCCGACGGGTCAAAGATTGGCGATTTGTGAGGTTCTCCACCTTCGGAGAAAAGGGTGCAATGTTCTATTGCTATGAATTATACCCTTCACCCGAAGAGTTTATCACAAGGTACGTGTTTCATAGGAAGGATCTGTATTATGAGGTAGTCATGGTAAATATTGACAGCCGTTACTATTGTTGTTTGGATTATCAAGACCAAGACCAAGTGAGGTGTGAATATTACAAATTAGACAGCAGTGGTACGCTCACAATGACTAACGTAACTCGACAAGAACCAGAGTACAGGATTACTGTCAGCACAGTCGGGAAACCTTCAACACTTCCTCCTACTGACAGTACCAATGCCAATGGCGGTACTTCCCAAACGCATGTTCCACCTGAAAACAAGGAGGAAAACGTCCGGATGGCATTGTCAGTTCTATTATCTCTCTATATATTATTCTACTAGCTAGTCAATCGCGCTTTAAATCGCCTCAATTATTTTTTTTAATCACTGATTTATATCACCTCCATAGACTTGTGTGTTGTAGAAAATATATATATATATATATTTTTTTTTTTATGTATTACCGTAAAACTCCGTGTATAAGACGCACTCGTGTATAAAACGCACCCCCAACTTTCTATAAAAAAAAAAAATAGAATTTTTTTTTTTAATGAATATTCATATATTCATGAGGTAGCAATGCTCATTAAATATGCAAAATACTAAATTCATTAATAACTTTTTTGTTGAGAAAAATGTATAACCACTGTTTAGAAAATTGAATATTAAATGAGTGCTGCTACTCATGAATATCTGAATATTCAATTAGTAGCAGTGTTACTGCTTAAAAACTTGCATTTTGTTTTGCTAACCACTATAATTTATGTAGGAAAAAGGTATATTTTGATAAATGTTCCCCCTTATATAAAGCTCTTGTCATGCCCTAGACCAGTTTAATATGCATTAAACATGACTACCGGGTGTCCCAAAAAAAAATTTCTAAAAAAAAAATTTTTTTTTTTTTTTTTTTTTTTTTTTTTTTTTTTTTTTTTTTTTTTTTTTTTTTTTGGCTGTACCTGTGTATAAGACGCACCCCCCACTTTGAAAATTTTCCGACGGAAAAAAAGTGGTCTTATACACAAGTTTTACGGTATGTTAAATATATACCAAAATAGATATATAAACAGTGATACATTTGCCCTCCAATTATGATTAAAATACTACAAATCATTAAAGCAGGACTCAATAATTGACACTAGCACTTGCCCACTTGCCTAGGGCAAGTATAATTTCATCTTGGGCAAGTAAAACTACAGTACATAAATTGCCTTACTTTGTTTGCCTGGTTGCCGATGGGTAGCTAAATTAATCAAATACGAGGGAAAACTGGAATTCCTAATGTTTAAATCTCATCTAGAAGTATCAGGGCAAGTACATTTTCTGTTCTGGCAAGTAAGATTAAACAATATATGATTTTTACTAGTGTGGTAGCTGATAGAGATTAAGATAAATGTGATAATTGATATTGCAATAGAAAGTATTGAACAAATAATGGATATATGATTTGATGTCAGCGTTGTGAGCAAATATTTATTTACCGGTATTAAGTTCTCATTATTTTACGTGCAATATCTATGTTTGTGCAATTTTTATTTAATATTTATGCAATGTTTAATTATTGCCTAATATTCTTTTTAATTACAAGTGTAAAAGAAATATAGAAAATAAAGGTTTTACAAGTGCAATATTATAAACGATAATCACTTCGATTTTGACCTGGACATTCTACAATGTGTGCAATTACAGATTTCATTCATAAGGCAGCCTCTGCAATAGACAAGATTGAAGTCATGCTTGGATTGATTTTTGGCTCTTACACCAAGGAGGTACTAGTACCTCCTTGCTTTATACACATAGGGCTTTGGAGACGTTTCATAATATTGTTTAGAATTTGTTTCTACAATATGGAATAAGAGGAATGTTATGGAAATCTTTTTGAAAGTTAATTGTTAACAGTAATATAGTTTATTCAAATCCAAGTACCCAGAAAAAAATATATGGAGTACCTCAGTAATCAATATTTTGCCTTTTATTGCTGATTGTATAGTATACATTAATTATATTATCAATGTGTCAATTTGCTGATGATAGTGCTAGAAGCATTTTTGTATTCCTTCAAAATATTAAATCACTTCAAGATATTTTGAAGAAATCATGTTAAAGGGAAAGTTGAGTTTTGGTAGAGAGGGCGCTAGACTACTTAATTGGTTTGTGAGGTAATGAAAAACTGAGTGTAAAATTTGAAAGAGCATAATATTTAAACAATAAAATCATCTTTGATCAAAATCGGTTCAGAAACGGCTGAAATATCCATAAATATAACAATTTGTAATAAACCCGGGGCCCCGGGTTTATTAGAGAATTTTGAACCAGCCGTTAAAAATTCAAAAAAATGCTTCCTCTTTTCAAAAAAGTTACAAAATAGGTATTTAAATAGTTGTTGGTTATTTCTCTATCTAATCACTATTTCAACAAAGCATCACATGCACAATATTTTATTCAAAATGGTTGAAACCGATGAGTGTTTAGAGAGCGCCCTCTTACGTTTTAACGGCTCTTTTTGAATAACATGATCTTTACTACGTCATTTGTAATTTTGTGTTCCTTTCTAGTTATAACTATTAGTTTGTAATGTAATGATGCAGGTTTTGGTTACTAAAATTCAGTTTCACTAAAACTGTACTCTCCTTACCAGAACTCAACTATCCCTTTAATGAATTTTTTTCTGTCAATAAATTGTCATATACTGTATATACGTACAACACATTATGATTTGTACTTAAAAGTGAAATACTGTTTGTCTGCATTTATTGCTTGTATAGAACATGTATATTGAATTTTAATTATGTTTACTATCAATGTGCAATAGTTATATATGTTCCAGTGCTATTTACAACTCCTGCCTCAATTACTTGTAAAGCTGTTCATACTTAATATACACCATTTTAGCACTAGATCTATGCTGAAAATGTCCACTTGAAACTTGTTCATACTACTTCATATAAACGTACAAAAATCAATTGCCATGAGTCATTAACATTTGACTCAAGACGTGCTCTCCGCATTATTTACCAAAATTACTTTACTACCTACAACGCCACTCTTGCCCTCTCAAACTTGGACACACTAGAAAAACAAAGAAAAGATCTTTCACTTAAGTTTTTTAAAAATACTCTTTCCTCTACAAATCATGTTTCAAAATTTCCTCCCAAAACAACAACAACGTAGTACGAGAGTACTAAGAAAAACTCAAAAGATTCCTCAATTGAGAAGCAAAACCAAACGGATGCAGACTAGTCCAATACCATCGCTCATCCAATTGTACAATGACAATTAGTTAGCTTTCATTTATGAAACACATTTGAATTATTGCAATATTTTTTGTTTAGGGAAAATAATTACATGTAAAGTATTATTTTTTGTTTCTTTTTATGTAATATGTGTGTACAAGTAAGTTTTTCCTGTTTTTATAAATGTTAAAAATAGAATTTTGGTGCAATATAGATATAGATATAGAAATGGAATATATATATACAAGAATATAAGTAAGCTCAATTATATTAGATTTGAAAATCGATCAGTTTTATAAATGTAAAAATTGGCCTTTGTCTTAATTACTATTGTGTGAACCAAAGCAAAAGATTATTTCTTGTTCATGTTTGATTTTCGTATTCATTATGATTGTGCCACATTCAATATTTTTAATAACATACAAAGCACAATTTTAAGCTACGTGTAAGCCGCATTTATTACATACATGTACGTAATGGTATTGTTTGAGCACCGGTCTAGCAATCCGGAGGTCTCGGGTTTGATTCCCGGCGAAGCCTATTTTTCTTTGCTCATTTTCAATCATTTAAATATTTCTAGTCAGTTTCCTCTATGTTTGAATTTAATGGTATTATTAATCTGACTTGTGAATATAATGTACATATTGAACTGATTGTTATTGACAATAAATCCATTTTCATTCATTTCATTCAATGTATGATTAAACACATTATTTGCAATTGATCCATAATATTGTTGGGACAGTTTCTGCGTGCGTGCGTGTGCATCGGTGTCAGTGTTATATTACAGATAGTTACATGAAACATTGTCTATCAATCTGTATGTTTGTGTGTGTGTGTGTGTGTGGGGTGGGGGGTTAGTTAGTGTTATATATCAAAAATAGTTTTTAACAGGAGACATTGTCTTATGAATCTGTCTGTTATGTTTGAATGAGAAAACAAGAAAATTAAGACAGTACAACACTCTAGTAAATTAAGCATTAAATATTCTTTGTTGATTGAATAAATATATTTTGTTAGGAGAGGCACCAACCACAAGCAATGCATATCCCCATAAATGAAGAGCTTAGTTTCAAAAGGCGCTAAATACACTTTCCGTAAAATTGAGTTAACGATAGCAGTACTTTGATAACCTATGTAGCTATCTAGGAATACAAATTTAAGAACAAATTAAGACAATCAAAATCAAAATATGGAACATTCCATTTTTATATTCCCATAGGCGCGTGTTCAAAGTTAGACAAAGAAACCTGTTTTTCTCCAAAGTTGAAAAGTGCATTTAGCACCTTTTGGAATTAAGCTCTCTCCCCCCATTTATTATACAAATTACAGCCATACACGTTGCTATAAATTTTAACACAATCTCATGATCACTCTAGTTTTAATTAAGAATAAATAATGATTTTGATATAATTATTCTTTCAGTGACAATGAATTTTATTTCTCAATAACGGCCCCTCACGGGTAAGATACAGTAAGATACAGTAATTATAATTATATTATTTTAGTTATGCAATGTGTCTATATCCACTATGTTTCTTATTGCACTACATTTACACAGGGTTCATACACGCATTTCCAAGTCAAATTCCATGACTTTCAAATGACCTTTATAGCAAGAATTCCATGATTTTTCACCTCGATTCTTTGACTTCTCTGAACGAAAAAAACAGTTTGAAAATCTCATTTTGTATTTCGGTGCTGAGGAAAGTTCAGATATAATGAAAATCCATGACTTTCCAGTTTCCATGACACACAAGATAATTTTACAATTTTCCCGGACATACAAGGCCTGTAAAACAACTTAAAGGACCTATAGCGTCTAGATGGCCTTATTTTCACAATTCGGCTCTCTATATGTAATTTGTCCTGAAGAAAAAGAATTTGGCAGTCATTTCTTATGAAATCAATAAATTTTGGGGTAATTAGTAAATATCTAATTGTCCTGGGAACGCCCCTTTTAAATCGCCAAAATGTGACGTCATCTAAAGTACGGACTAATGAACTAAATTCTGTAGATGACGCGTCATGACGTAAGCAATGAATTGTCAATCACATGTCAATCACGCTACCGATTCTGGACCCTAAATGTGGGTGGCGCGTAAACTGGCTGCTAAATGAGATTTGGCATCAGAAAATTAGTCTTAAATCACTACTGTGTTTATTTTCATGGATTTTTTTTCGGCAGACCTATTTTACAAGTCATCAACTATGGAATAAGTGCCAAAGTACGTTGTATTCTTTAGGTCCTTTAAATGAACCAAGTTTGGTGAGAATCCGTCAACTGATTTTTAAGATATATGAGCCAAGTGACCTTTGACCTCATGACCCCAAAATCTAATCAGTTCATTGGCACCCCAAGATACATACATGAACCAAGTTTGGTGAGAATCAGTCAATAAGTTCTTCAGATAACGCGATCACAAGCTATTTTTGCATATATAATGACGCCTGTGACCTTTGACCTAATGACCCCAAAGTCTAATCAGTTCATTGGCACCCCAAGATACATACATGAACCAAGTTTGGTGAGAATCCGTCAAATCGGTTTTTAAGACAACGCGATCACGAGAATGGGACGTACGTAAGTACGGACGGACGGACAACCCGAAAACATAATGCCTCCGGCTACTTCGTTGCGGAGGCTTAAAAAAGTCAATTTCCATGAATTTCCAGGTTTTCCAGGCCCTGTGTGTAACCCTGTTACACAAACTTTGTATTTCTAGAAACTTGTCCGAATAAACCAAACTCATTTGCATCTCTAGTGGTTCTTTCATGCCTGGTCGTTTCTCTCTTACTAATAGAAGTATGAATCCATGTTTATCGTCAAACTCTCTCTTTGTTATTGAAATATTCATGATTTAGTTTTGAAAAAAAGTTCCAGTGATCATCTCAACAGTGTACAAGAAACTTGTGAAATTCTTGCTCATAATTTGGACATATACCATGAAATGTTCACATATAATTTCAATGATTATATCAAAGTCAAACCCTTTGTGCTAATGATGAGTAATCATGCCATCGATATGTACAACAAAACTCTTTTTTGTATAGCTAATATGACTCCTTAATCAAATGTTTGCAATTATTTTTCTCTATCTTTTTGATATATTTCTCAAAATCCATAAGACCATGTTAAAGTCAAGGTACAGTACATGGATAATATACTGTACTAAACTATTTAAGCTAGAAGCCAAACTGTATTGCCTATAAATCAAAACTTGCTGATCAAATATTCTTCTAGTACATTTCTTGAATTCACACAGCTAACTACTAAGATAGATGCCAAATAATATTGCCTATAAATCAACATGTCGATGTTAAATATTTCTAGCACATGATTTCATAAATAATTAAAATATATCGAGCACACAACAAATCATCAAGAAAGATCATCATAAATTATCTCATTTTGGCAAGTTGAACTTTGGCAGAGAAAATCCCAATAAATACTAGTACTACACTTAAATATTTCACAACAAGACTAATATATTATAGTACTGCTTAATCCATTCTTATGCCTCCTTCACAATTAAATAACAATTATAAACCATTATTGGTTATCAATCGAAAGATATGATTATAAATCATATTCTATGATTTATAGAATTAACATTAAATAAGCATTATTAAATCTTTTAGGGAGAAAGTTGTAATGTATCAAAATGATATCCATTCAACGCAAACTGGCAATATCAATACTTATAATTAAATACAAATTAAATTAAATTATTATAACTTATATACTGCGCACATATCTGTCATTCGCTCATATAAATATATTCGGCACAAGTCTACGTAGTCGTATTGCATTACAAATTATAGGCATAATCAAATATGGAAGCAGTGAAGCGTATAACAGAATACAAACTATATGATGCAAAGATTCAAACAAACAAATAAAACAGTATCAAGTGGATAATCATAACATTATTTGATTCATTAATGAGTTAATCAAACCTGCTAGGAAGCATGTATAACGATTTAACATAAAAGGCACGACGCATATAATTCCATTTTGTTATCAGATTTAAGACGCAAAATATTAACCAACATTTATTAAGATGGTCACAATAAATTACAAAAACACACAGCAACTACACTGTATCAAACTTTGACAAGTTAACAAATTCAAAAGGCCAAGAAGTACAAAAATAAGAGAAAAATAAATGCACCAATAGTATGAATACTGATAATTTGGAATAACAATACCTGAACTTTGTAGTTTCAACCAGGAAGTCCAGTCTTCTCCTTTAATTTTGTTTTCTTCTCAAAACTTATCCAATGATGAATTATTTTTTCTTGACTTTATTTTAGTTTTCTCAAAACATCTTTACTGATCAAGCAAATTTTCTTGACTTTTTAAAATTTTCTCAATATTTCTCTCATAATCAAGAACTATTTCTTGACTTTCTCCTTTAATTTTTCTCAAAACTTATCCAAACGTTCAAGAATGTATTCTCGACGTTCTTTTAGTTTCTCAATACCTCTCTCACAATCGAGAACTATATCTTGACTTCTAGTTTATTAAAAATCAAATTTCCATCAACAATTTGTCCTGACTTTCTCCTTCAAGTTTGTTCAAAACTTCCAAAAGGATCAAGAAGTTTTTCTTGACTTTGATTCAGCTCTGGTCAGCTTGGCGATGTTCTCCATCAAGATTTTGTTGTCAGGGTCAAAAGCCAGAGCTTTCTCATAATAGATCCTTGCCTGCTTGTATGATCCCTGTGAATTGTAAGAAAGAGTGATAGAAATATTAATATCTCATTTAATGGGATAGTTGAGTTTTGGTCAAACTTAATTTTATTAACCAAAACCTGCATCATTACAGTACAAACTAATAGTTATAACTCCACCATGGTCGAAAGGTACAGAAAATTACAAACGAAGTAAAAACCCGGTTATCATTAAAAAATAGCTGTTAAAACTCAAGAGGGCGCTTTCTTAAAAATCATTGGTTTCAACCATTTTTCACACAAAATTGTGCATGTGATGTTTTGTTAAAATAATGATTAAATAGAGATATCATCAACAACTATTTAAAAACATATTTTGAACTTTTTTGAAAGAAGCGTTTAAGCATTTTATGTATTTTTGTTAAAAAGTCAAGATATCGGCTGGCTAGACAATATATAAATGAAATAGTTTTAAATCAAATTTTACAACTATGAGAGCATTCGAAAGGGAATGATTTTCATTTCACATGTTTTTATATTCAATGAACTTTCATATGGAATTAAAACCAACCAATTTAGTGTCATGGGGCATTTCGAAAAGTACCAATACTCAAGTGTATCTTTAATGGCACTTTTACAAGCAATTGTGTCATGAAATGGTAATAAACTATAAATAGAGCAGCTAAAGTGAAGTCTCAATACCAAGACCTCTACAATTAGTCATAAGATTTGTTTAAATTCGATGTATTGTTGTTTCACAGATGATAATCGAGATCTGAATGACACAAATATCAACAGTAAGACCAAAACTATGCATCAAATCTCAAGTAGGACAGGGACTACATGTTTTTATCATCATCACCATCATCAAAATTGTCGTAGTCATCATTGTCATCACCATCACCATCGTCATAATCAATATCATCATCATCATCATCATCGTCACCACCGTCGTCGTCGTCATCATCGTCATCATCATCATCGTCGTCATCATCATCATCATCATCATCACCACCATCATCAACGTCATCGGCGTCATCATTATTATCATCATCATTATCATCACCATCACCATCATCATCATCCTCATCATCATCATCCTCATCATCATCATCATCCTCATCATCATCATCATCCTCATCATCATCTTCATCCTCATCATCTTTATCACCGTCTTCCCACCCATTACCACCATCATCATCATCATCATCAAAATATCCTTACAAATTAAAAAGAAAAGTACTGCCGTACTCGGGAAATGCACATACCTTCAAGTGATGCAGGGCCCCTAGATTGAGTAGACAGGATCCCATGTCAGGATTGAGTGCAAGCGCATCTTCGTAGCTCTGATGGGGGGGAAAATATCACAGAGAGAGAGAGAAAGATATGTTGAATCTATGACCTGTCTAGAAACACTTCATACAGACCTCTCTGCCTGAACTTGAAAAACATGTTCCAACATATACAATGGCTCTATTAGATTTGTGAGTTTTGTCATTCAAGTTTTAGCCTCATGAAAATATGTACTAGAAGTCCATTTTTTGCAGTGAATGAGTGTATGTTTATCCTGATTTCAAGGTTGCATTTTAACAAATCTATAACCGCCTTCGTAGGTTAAAATTATAATTTGTGGAACATTGGTGTGCATTTGGAGTACTGGTAGTACTGGTTGTTGACAATCAGAAATAATGCAGGATGTATGTATGTTATGTAATTAATTTTACGCATCTAATTTGCAGCATATACGCAAAAATCGCAAAGGCAATTGCAGTGTGCGCAAACATAAATGTCACTCTGTTTTGTGCGTGCATGAAAATACCTCTAAAATGACAATGAAGACTGCTACAACACCTGTCAACATGGGCATTCAAATGAATGGAAGAAATAGGTGTGCGAACTTGAATGTCACAATTTTTTAGCGATAAAAATGAAAATGAAAATTGAAACAAAATTGTTTAAAAATGATAAATACCTGCTGGGCCAGCTCCAGTCTGTTGAGCCCTTTGAGGTGATTGGCCTTCTCAAACAGCAGCTCTGCTTTCATGTTGTCATCCAAACTGTCCTCTAACTCCAAGGCATTGTTTACCTCCTCAAGAGCCTGAAATGAAGGCAAAATAATGTAGATCATCACATGAATAATGCAAGATTAATAAATACCTTTTCAACTCTTTTGAAATACTATCTAAAGGCAAAACAAAATAACCACATAAATAATGCCATCTCTGCGTTCATGTCATCCAAACTGTCCTCTTACTCCAGGGCATGGTTTACCTCCTCGAGGGCCTATTAAAATAAAGGCAAAACAGGATTTCAAATTAAATGTGCACATTTACTTTGTATTGAATGCTTTGCCCTTCATTACCTAAGTCAGGTAAACATGGAATGCACAGTGCATGTATATGTCACTATAAACTAATATTTATTGTACTTTGCAACAAAATTCTTCAAAATACCAAAGATATTATTCATTGAGGATAAGTAACAACGTAGAATGCACCGTTTGTCTAGTGAAGTAAACAATTGAAATACGCCACATACTTGTAAATTCTGACCGCGCAGCTCTCCAATTATGTCTTTAGTATTTGACGAAGAGTAGCAGATGTGTCCAAAATTTGTGTACTTCATGATACAGTGGAACCTCACTATAATGAGGTCGGATATAACAAAATCCTCTTATAACGAGGTAATTTTGCTGGTCCCAGCTCTTTATATTTCTTTGTTTTTTTACCCTCATATAATGAGAAACCTGATATAACAAGGTAATTGTCATGGTCCCAAGGACCTCGTTATAAAGAGGTTCCACTGTATAATCAATTCATTTCTTCACTTTAAAATGTACAATATACAAAGGTAGTTGCATGATGACTTACTTGTGGAAACAGGTTCTGTATGCTGTAGACGCTGGAAAGCAGTCGGTGGAGCTCAATGACATCTGGCTGCGACTTGAGAGACTTTCGCAAGAAGGTTTCTGCCTCCTTCAAATGTCCTAACCTCGTTAGTACCTGGGCCTACAAAGAGAAAGTTTGTATGATCATGAGTTGAGCAGTTTCTGCCATATTTCAAATGTCCTAGCCGAGTCAAAACTTGAGCCTACAAAGAGAAAGTTTGTATGATCATGAGTTGAGCAGTTTCTGCATATTTAAAATGTCTTAGCAGAGTTAAAACTTGAGCCTACAAAGAGAAAGTTTGTATGATCATGAGTTGAGCAGTTTTTGCATCTTTAAAATGTCCTAGCCGAGTCAAAACTTGAGCCTACAAAGAGAAAGTTTGTATGATCATGAGTTGAGCAGTTTCTGCATATTTAAAATGTCTTAGCAGAGTTAAAACTTGAGCCTACAAAGAGAAAGTTTGTATGATCATGAGTTGAGCAGTTTCTGCATTTTTAAAATGTCCTAGCAGAGTTAAAACTTGAGCCTACAAAGAGAAAGCTTTGTATGATCGTGAGTAGCCCAGCAGTTACTGCCTCCTTCAGATGCCCCAACCTTGTTAGTACCTGCATATTTCAAATGACCTAGCCGAGTTAAAACTTGAGCCTACAAAGAGAAAGCTTTGTATGATCATGAGTAGCCCAGCAGTTACTGCCTCCTTCAGATGCCCCAACCTTGTTAGTACCTGCATATTTCAAATGACCTAGCCGAGTTAAAACTTGAGCCTACAAAGAGAAAGTTTGTATGATCATGAGTAGCCCAGCAGTTGCTGCCACTTTCAAATGCCCCAACTCGTCAGAACCTGGGCCTACAAAGAGAAAGTTTGTATTCTGATGAGTTACCAGGGCCAATAAAAAAATATTTTTGGGCCACCAAAATTCATTGATGCTAAATTCCACTGGACCGAATGGGCAACCAAATAATAATAAATAATAATTGTGGCTACTTATAGCGCACGTTCCGTCTTTTGACGCTCGCGGCGCATCACTATTATTACCCCTGTCATCGGATACATACTGCACTCAATTCAGCACATACAGTGCACATTGTCCACTCCCTGGGGAGCATTCCAGCTCGGTTATAATAATAATAAACGGTTCTTCTATAGCGCATATCACACTAAGGTTAGTGTCTCTATGCGCATATTAAAAAAAAGGAAACATAATAGAAGGGGATAGGATGAATACAGAGATATAATTGTTGATGCCTCTCTTTGTTTGGAGCCTCCAGATTCAGGTTTGGGGCCACTAAAGTTGCAAAGAATTGCCCGACTGACTGGGCCACAAGGCCAAACAATTTTTTTTCTAGCACTGTATAAAACAATTCAACAAACTTACATCAGCACTTGCCTGCTTGCCCGGGGCAAGTAAAAATTGGTGTTGGGCAAGTAAAAAGTCATAAATTGTCTGGTTTGCTTGCCTGATTGGGCAACTAAATAATTGTTCAACAATGAGAGAACAATGTAATTTCTTACATCTAAATCTCATCAAGAAGTAAGAGGGCTAGTAAATTGTGTATTGGGGCAAGTAAACCTTCAAAATGTATGATTTTACTTGCCCGAAACGGCCATTAGAGAAAAAAGTTTGTGTGGAGGCTTGCTTACATATTGGAGTTGGATGTCTCTACTACCAGGCTCTATCTGCAACGCTTCCTTGTACAGGACCACAGCTTCAGATGGTCTGTCCGTGTTGTAGTAAAAGGCTGCAAGACTCTGGAGGGATTTGGCTGTCCTCTTGAGAGAAAGAGCTCTGAAATAAGAATTACACATGATTATAATAATTAAAGTAATAATAATAAAAGACAAGCATTCATATTGCACCATCAATCAAGAAAGTAGATGGTCACAAACATCCAAGAGCATTTTGTGAAACCTACTTGCGTAATAATCACTGTTCATTCACTATGCTAAATTATCATTTTTCATCCAAAAGTGAGGTAATTCTTTATAACTTTTCACCATATTTCCATAGAAATTAATACGAACATGTCGCTTTTAAAGCCAAAAAGCAGTAGAAGGAAAGGCCTCACAAAAACAAATTAAATATAGTACACACTTTATTACTAATCTGTTAATGTAAAAAGTTGGACAAAAACTGTTTTGAAAATGACTATATGACCAATAAAATGTTTAAAATCGACTTCATTAATATTTTCATGGAAAATAAATCAACTGGAAGAGAAACTACTTCAGAGTGATGATGGCATTACCTGATGTACCACTGCTCAGCCTCTGAGGTTCTGTTGAGGTGTCGCAGGAGGCGGGCCATATTCGTCATGGCGACCACGTGGGCGGGGTCTAATTTGAGACAAGCCTGGTAGTGGTGGAGAGCCTCTTTACGCCGCTCTATTTCATGTAAGGAGAAAAGAAAGAAGAACTAAGAAAATTACTGCTGAAAACTGTTTTAAAAATGTGCATTTCTGATGAAAACTGCTAAAAAATTAGAATTTCTAATGAAAACTAAGGCAAACAAAGTGTCTAATTCAGCAAATATTAAAAACTTGTTGTTATTTCAATAAATAAAAATACATTACTTGAAGACTTGGCAATCATAACACTTTCACGAGAACTCACCCCGATTCATAAGGAAGGCGGCATAGTTGTTGTGAACGTCGGCAGATGCCGCTTCCTCCAGTGTGAGCGCTCGTTGGTATAAATCCTCAGCGGCGCCAAAGTCTCCGTGGCTCTGTTTGAGAGACGCCAGGCTGTTGATGGCGTCCAGGTAGAGAGGGTCAATCTCTAGAGCCCGCTCAAAGAGCTTCTCGGCAACTGAAATGTCTCCTTGGTTGCTACAAAGCAAAAGGGGAAATGGGGAAAATAGAGATGCCAGTGAAAAATAAACTGATTGATCATACCCGATTTGTGTGGAAAATGTTCAAATGATCCTGAATTTCTTGGTGACGAGGGCCTGAATTCAAACTTTTACCTGCATCTGCGAGTGAAAGGTCTGCTCGATTGCTACAAAAGGAAAGACAGATTTACCAATGGAAGACGATTTGATTTGTGTAGATTACAGTTTTCCATAGACTCCAGCCAGACTTTAATTCGGACCAGATCTCAATTTGTTAATAATCACTGAAAAATAGTTGAAAAGAAGTGCATGTTTGAATCATCTATGAAACCGTCTCCAATCGTTATCCATTATCCATTATTATTGACCGAGTTGAAAAATGTAACAAATTTGTTCAGGGAATTTCTACCACCTTACTTACGAGTGGATGTTGGCAAGGTTGAAATATGCCCTAGTATGCATGGGGTTGATCTCCAGAGCTCGTAAGAGGTACCCCTTGGCATCATCCAATAATGTTTGACCTAACATGGGAGTTTGTTATTCAACATTGAATCTTATCATAAGACAAGTGAGATGCTCGGACCCATAACAAACAAAGACAATTTACTTACGAGTGGATGTTAGCAAGGTTGAAATATGCCCTGGTATGCATGGGGTTGATCTCCAGGGCTCGTAAGAGGTACCTCTTGGCATCATCTGGTTGGGACTGGCTCAGCATTGACCCTAGGTTGTTGTTTGCCGAAGCATGACCTGGGTATAACCTAATTATTGGACAGAGAAGGTGAAACAAGCAAAATTAACAGCTAAATACTTGAAAACATGTGAAAAATGAGGAGAACTTATTTTTTTTTTATTAAACTCAATTTCAACCGAAAAACAATTAACTTTTAAGACTCATAATTTTCGGATGAAATGAGGAAGAGGAGGAGGAGGAAAATGGGGAAGAGGAGGAGGAAAATGAGGAAGAGGAGAAGGAAGAGGAGAAGGAAGAGAATAAGGAAGAGAATGAGAAGGAGTAGCAGGAGGAGGTGGGGGAAGAGGAAGAGAAGGAGCAGGAGAAGGAGGAGCAGGAGAAGGAGGAGGAAGAGAAGGAAAAGGAGAAGGGGGAGGAGGAGGCAGAGGAGGAGGAGGAGAGAAGGAGGAAAAGGAGGAAGAGGAGAAGGAAGAGGAGGAGGAGAAGGAAGAGGAGAAGGAGAAGGAGGAGGAGGAGGAAAAGGAGGAAGAGGAGGAAGAAGAGGCAAAGGAGGAGGAGAAGGAGGAATATAGCTCCATACCTGATTGTCTCCGTGAAGTGATGTATAGCCTCTTCAGTCTGTCCAGCATCCATCAGATAATTGCCATAGTTGTAATGCATCTTTGCATTATGGGGCAGTGTCTCAAGACCAGATCTAATGTAGCAAAATTCAACACAAACAACATTAAAGGGATTTAGTAACTTTGTTGACATGTGCAAAAAGTGACGAAGGGTTGATGCAATGTATACTGTTGTTATCTCATATGTCCACAGGGTATTATGTGAAAATTTCAAGTCAAATGGACATTGTATGGCCAAGACATGAGTGAAAATGCAAAGTGATATTCAGTAACTCACTGCACTCACTTTGTACACGGAAGAAAAACTTGCCCGGAGTTTTTCTTATCTGAATACTTCAATCATACATATCTTTGTAACGAAAGGGAAATTTGAAAAACCGAAACCTGTCCCATGATTTTATTGTTAATACGAATACAACAAGGTATAAGGGAACCGCTAGAATTAAAATATTTTTTTGAGGATTTGGACAATGTTACTAAGTCCCTTTAACAGGTTTTCAGTTATTTTCCATTAACCTCAATGTTAAAAAACAGTGCAAGTTATTGATAATGAGTAGTAAATTAATCATGCCCACATTTTGTAGCCTTAGAGCCACCAAACGCATCATCAGCAGCATCATCATCATCATCAGCAGCAGCAGCAGCATCATTAGCATCTTCATCATCAGCAGCATCATTAGCATTATCATCATCATCATTATCACCACCACCACCACCATCATCGTTATCATCACCACTACCACTACCACCAACATCATCATCATCATTGTCACTACCATCACCATCACCACCATCATTATAACCATTCTGTACCTGAAAAGTGATTCTCTCGACTCCCAAACACGATTTCTGACCCATGTTCTCCGGCTCAGGCACAGCATCGTCACCATGACAAAAACCGCAAGGGAGGCACGACCAAGAAGATGAGATTTGAGATGGATAAAGATCTTCCAAAGACCGAAAGCCACCAGGATGCAGTATCCGAGGCTGGAAAAATAAATGTTAAAACCAGAAGTAATTAAGTTTTGCTCATTCTAGCTGGCATACACATGGTAGAGCAGTAAATAATAGATCATAATAGATAATGTACAATAACCATAATATCAAAAGAAGACAGGGCAGAGCAAGAGCAGAATGGGTTATTTAATCTAGATTGTCAAGATTTTAAAGAAATATCTACCATTAAGCTAGATTATTGCCTTCTTTTCTCCACAGCCCTTGGAAACTGATGTTTTTGTAAATGGTAAAGATTTTAGTTTTAAGTTTCAGTTTGTTTATTTTCCTTGCGCTTTCAGACACCTTGAATTATAATGAAGGTACCTACATAATACAAGTAAATTCAAATCTAAATACGAATAAGTTATAGACATTCAACTAAGCAAAAAAACATTAGGGTCGCTGCCAATTTCAAAATATGATTTGGATATATGCCGTTTAGTTATTGCAATTTTCCTTGTTTCATTAACGTTCAATTCTTATGATGAGTAACATAACCGTTACCTGGGTATATAAAGGATTCTCTCGGCTACGACGAAGCCCACTCTGATGAAGAGATTAGAAGCCGGCAAGAAAGGCACTCCAAGAAACAGCAAGCCACAAGCAAGAATCCTCCTCTCATCTCCCTAAAAAACAATGAAAAAAAAAACAATTCCAACAATTATGAAAATGATGTCAATAATAACGGTGATTTACAGATGGAACTGTTCTGTAATATATTCCATTGTGATAATGATGCACAACTGGCATAGATCTTTACGTAATAAATCTTGTTCACGGGGAGGCTGAATAAATAAATCATTCCAGGGCCACTAAAAATAAGTTTTGGATTCTCAATTCCACTGGCCCGAATAGGTTACCACATTAGGTGATTCCGTCGTTAGTTTGATTTCCACCATCGTGGTAATCAACTCGGTCACATTCTTATCAGTTTCTGACAGTTTTGTCACTACTGTCAACAATCCCAGCTGTGTTTACTGCCCCCCGAGGCCCAGTGCTATCACAGAGAGAGGGGCAAGTGATAAGAAAGTGTCAACACTGATAAAAATCTCCTGGATGCAGGCTTGAGAGCGGAAAACTCGCACCGCTTGTCAGGCCCTCAGAAGCGGTTTTCAGCAAGCGATACAATTACGGCATGAAAAATACTACAGAATTTGTAATGTTCTTTCCGATTTGGGGCCACCAGATTCAGCTTTTGGGCAACTAGAATGTAAAAAAATCTTGTTTTTACTTGCCCGACTGGGCCACAAGGTAGAAAAGAATAATTGCATTGTGCTATTAAAAGAGATGTTGCTATACTTCTCTACTGACCTTTGACCTCAAGAGGCAGTGCAGTCCCAGGATTCCGAGCGAGACGAAGGAGGCCAGGGTGGCGAGGTTCCGCACATCCCACCACGACTCGACCAGGGGGATGCTCCCCACCTGCCAGTCATAGGATAGTGTGGTAGGGCAGAGGAGCAGCCAAATGTTGAAGGCCACCAGGTAGGTGTAGGTCAGGAACCTGTATTGAACACACACAAAAAAGGAGTCGGTAAGAAGCCTAGCTTCCGATCCTAGCATAATATTTGTCAGGGCAAAAATGACATGAAGACTATAGACTATGGACTAGAAAATAATGAGAGTAATCATAAACAGTCTATGCTGTTTTAATGGCCACCTGTATATAGCAGCTTTATAATGATATGGAACTTGTCCATAGAGGTTACCTGTCTACAGTGGCTGTTTTTCTTGTTTTCCTTAGGTGGTTACTCTGCGCAGGTTTCTTAGAGAAGAGGATGTGTATTGATATTAAAATAATGGCTTTTCAGTTGATACAGTATCCTCGGAAGTGGTTTGTTAGCTTTTTCACAAATTCGCAAGTTGCTCCCTTGTGACAGGGTTTTTATGAAGCAAAGTTTGACCTTGTCGTCAGGTCCGACGCAAACAACACTGGGTGCAAGGAGCAAAGCTCTAATAAATGTTGTAGTACCAAACATACATATTCGGGTATAAAGAGTTAGACATATTCTGAAAGTTTGTAGTAAGGCCACAAAAAAAAAATTGTTTGATTGGAGTAACGGGCAACCAAAAATTAGGGTAGGTCGGTAGGGATTTTATTTTTATTTTTTTTTTTTTTCTTTCTTTTTTTCGCACAAATACACAAAAACACACACATAACACATCGCAATTGCAAATTCTATTGCAATTTTTTTATATTTTTTTAAAAATAAAATAAAATTCAGAAAAAACCTCTAGGGTCGGCGTGCATTAGCGCCGGTATTTTTAGGGGCGGGCGGGTTACGCCAATCCAACAATTTATTTTTCATGGCCTAAGCTAATTTACAAATTGAAAATTGCTCCATTGTGACAGGGTTTTTTTAAGGCAAAGTTTTACCGTGTTGTCAGGTCGGACACAAATGAGGCTGGGTTTGTCTTTCTCAGTGGCCAAATAACATGCAGATTGTTTAAACAATAACCTTTCCAGACAGAGTGCTTTGGCTGTAAACAAAATGTGCTAAGATAAAGGATGTCTTCCATACAGGATAAAGTAAAAGTTTAAGTGTGACAGGTTTTTTGAAAAGTTTTATTTTTACCGTGTAGTTAGGTCGGACGCAAATGATGCTGTGTTCTACTCATCAGAGATGTTGTTTTCATAAAGATATTAAAACAATTGCTTTTCAATTTGTACAGTATTCTTAGCATACTTATATTTAAAGCTTCTTTACAAATAAACAAGTTGGTTCGTTGTGACAGGGTTTTTGTGAGGCAAAGTTTGACCTTGTTTTCCGGTCAAATGTTGGGTTGTCTTTCTCAGAGAAGATTTGTTTTTTTAATGTTAAAACAATTCAACAATTGTCTTTTTAACTCGTGAAGTCTTCTTATCTGACTGCTATTACCTTCTTTTCAATAAACAAGTTGCAGGTTTTTTTTTGGAAAAGTATTTTTTACCTTGTTGTCAGGTCTGAAGCAAACGACGCAGGATTGTCTTCTTCAGAGAAGACGGGAAGCTGACCGTCCAACATCCAGATACGAAATCCAAGAAATAAAGAAACCTGCAAAGGAAAATGAAAACATTTGATAGAAGTTTTTTCCATTAAAGAGACCTTATTGTCTCATATGAACCAATAAGAAGACTCAGATCTGCTGCAACATGTTGTGGTCAAAAGTAAAATCTAACAATTACAGATCCAATTTGACAGCTCCACAGAGCTTACATAATTATTTATTCCTCTGATCCAGATTTTGAATAAATGCAATTTTTATTCAAAGTGGTTGCCACTGTGTGGTCGTGGTCTCTATAAGTAAGTGGTATTCCTAGACAGGTTCATTCACAGACATTATGCTTCCTGGGGAGTCGAGATTAATTATAATAATAACTGTAAAACGATGATGAAACTTACAGCTCCGATTAATATTGCACTTCTCGTCATAAACCTCTTCACGGAAGGGTGTGTTGAATTGCACTTGAATCCCGACCTGGATCTGTAAATGGAAAGAAAATAATATATTTTTGTCCACGTCGTAACTTGTGTCAGCGTTCGTTCTTTATCTCCATCTCAAATATATCTCTGTATTCATCCTATCCCCTTCTGCATATGTTTTATTTTTGAAGATGTGCATAGAGACTCTTTCTTTGTGTGATATGCACTATACAAGAACTGTTATTAATTTATTATTATTATTATTACTACTACAATTTTATCTCTTCTTGTTGGTCAAATGAAATGATAGCTAATTGAAAAGATTTCATACATTTTTAATCAAAATTACAGCAAATGTTTGCATTTCAAAAGCGTACAAACAATAAATAAATAATGATATAAGAAAATGAAATCAATCCAGCAAAACTTGAAGAAGATGCCACGTTTTCACAACAATGTCATAGCAATTCAGTTCTGGCATATTGATACATCAACAAAAATTAATAAAATAATAATGATAACTAAGAAATTGAATAATGATAACTAAGACAATGCATGATATCTTTAGCTACAACAATGAAAGCATTCCAGCAAAACTTATGAATAGGCTTGAAGGAGAGAGATGTCACAGCAATGTCATAGTAATGCAGCTCTTGCATATTGACACAGTTTTCGAAATAATTGTTATAAATAAATGAATAATTATAACTAAGAATTAAATAATGATAATTATGAAAATGAAATCAATCCATAAAAACTTACGAGTAGGATTGTAGGAGATGCCACGTTTCAACAACGATTTCATAGCAATGCAGCTCTGGCAAATCAAAACTAAGAATTAAATAATAATAATTATGAAAATGAAATCAATCCAGAAAAACTTACGAGTAGGATTGTAGGAGATGCCACGTTTCAACAACGATTTCATAGCAATGCAGCTCTGGCAAATCAAAACTAAGAATTAAATAATAATAATTATGAAAATGAAATCAATTCAGCCAAACTTACGAGTAGGATTGTAGGAGATGCCACGATTCCACGACGATGTCGTAGCCCATGCAGACCCCCAGGACTGTCGCTGCATGTTCCTTCACTAGCAGCGCACACAGCGCAAGAAGCACACACAGAAAGAGTGGCAGCCTCCCTGACCTTTGACCTCCAGCGTCATGTGACCCCACAGACGAACTTTGGCTATCACTTACACATCTGCATATAAAGGGACAAATTTACACTAATCATTATCAAAAACAAAAACAATGCCACACTTGTTTAAGATATGCAAGTTTGGGGCATATATTTTGACTGCAATGTTAACATCTTCAGCTGAGAAGTAAAGCAGAAAATAAATAAATAAATACATTACAAAATGAGCCCTGAAAATTTTAATAAAGTTGCCATAGAACTTGAAAAGTAGCCCCAGATTGTTCTTCCTGTACTTTCTGGTGATTATGTATAATTGGGTACATTTAACAATGACAATACTTTGGTAAAATACACATAATCAGTTATTTTTTAGTTATGTAATGGTTGCAAACAAACTAACATTAAAGGACAATGAAATCCGGACAAATTGTTGTAAATTGTTGGAAATGTGTGTACAAAGCATATGGGGAGTAGTCCACAAATTTATCAGAGTGTGTTGCCAATTTGAGTTCCCCATCGGAATAAATGGGCATCTTCAAAGAGCCATAGTTTTCTTGTTTATAGCCCGATTATGCTCTAACTTTTTAGAGATTATTCCTCCTAATCTCTTCAAGTCTATGAAAGCAACAATTTGCATGGGTTTCATTGCCCTTTAATTACAAATTCAAAATTCAATTAAAACAAGATCCTACCTCGTAAAAGCCAAAAAGGATAGAAGGAATAATAGGCAAGATAGGACATCTGCACGACCCACCACACCAGCAACCTGAAACAAGGGGAAGAGAAGAACAAATCAAAAAGAAAATGATAAATATTAATGTTTTTTCCAGTCATATTACATTACTTTTTTGTATTTTCACATGGATTTAAAAACCACAAATACTCATCCCCAAAAGAAAATGTAAAAAAAGAAGAAAAAGGACCAGTATTCTTGATTGCCCTTAAACTTAAAACAAATAATGCATTTATAAGTAGAAACCCTTGAAGATAATAAGAATAATAAGAGCAAATGTTACAGTTCTAATCATTTCTTCGAAAAACAAGAAACATATCAGTAGCATACATCACGATACATGTACACTTTAAATTATTTAATATTTTGGAATATATGATGGAAACTTCATCTGAGCCTATCCGTAAAGAGAAAAAAATGGTTTTATCGGATATTTATTGTGCATAAATTTATATGAAATCAAAAAGTGCTTACAGCCTCGGTGTGCACAGGATGTATGGCAAACAACAGACCGCTGACGAAGGCCGGTCTGATGTCGCGGAAGACTACGGTGTGACAGACGTAAGTGAACGCGACGCAAACCGTTGAATGGAGAACGATGTTGACAAGATGGTACGAGAACGGCTGGAACCCACTCACAAGGTAGTTTAGCCTATATGCAGAAATGTGTGCAAGTATATGTTTTTTACAGTTAGAAAACATTGAACATGGTGCAGAACTTACATATTTCTGAAATAGAATTTAATGTGTTTTTTTAATTTACAAATCTTCATCTTTCATTAAATATTAACAAACATTATATCTTATTACAAAGACATTGATGACAATCTATTGATTTCTAAATCTAATTAGAGGTTGGCCTGCAGTAGGGGCTATATAAATATGTTATATTATTATTATTATTATTATTACACATATATTCAAGATGCATCATAAAACCAGGAAAGATACAGAAAACAAATGTAACGTCACTTCCAAAGGGCTTTAGGTACCATACTTAGGAAAAAAAGATTTACACCAAAAAAATATCACATTAGAGAGAGAAAAGCAACAACTACATTGACCCACCTGAAAGTGAGTATGCACAGTGGCCTATATGACTTGTGGCTGGTGTTATCGCTCATAGGCTTCCCCCAGAAGTCATTGACGAAAATCTGTCCCATGGGACTCGACCCCATGACATCCCTGTTCTTCTTGATCGCAAAGATATCATCGTGCACGAGATCCGCACCGAGCGTATTCGTAAAGAGTACGAAGCTAACGGTTGCTATGGTCACGTAGCAGAAGAGTCTTGTGAAATTTGAGGGAGGCGGACTGGCGCTTGATGGTAACGACTGCGAGGCCTTTGGCGGGGAATGTTTCGTTTTTCTGGCAACCGTAGATCCATTGGGGTACGGTGAAACGGAGCCATTGGTCTTTGAGGGCGGGTAGATGTTGTTGTTGTTGTTGTTGAGATGGTTGGCATGGCGCCCGTTCGGTTGGGAGTGGGCGTGGCTAGCTGACGGCGAGTGCCATGATCTCCGGCCCGTCATGGTTTCATATCGCTAACTTCCAAGATCATGAAGTGAAGATCTGCGGAGGACAAAGACAATTAGAAACGTTCAATGTACTAAAGCGTTTTGTTGATTTTTCTTGTCAGTTTCTCTATATATGTTTGAATTAGTTTTTCCAAAGCAGTGACGTGACATTCTTTTATTAGAACATATCAATGGTTCTAAACAACTTATCAGTTCAATCTGTTCAATAGGGCGTTGTTCGAGGGTTGGAACTCGACGGTAACTCCAACTCCAGGCTATCAGTTAGCGAACAACAATTAGTTATCTATTCAAAGGACAATTTGTTTTGATTCATTAATATCTTATAAAAAATGGAAACAGCGTGATGTCAAACCTACTCCAGTGATCACACTTAATTGCTACAATTTCACCTGAATTATATTCACTCATGAACGATTTCACAGAAATTGATCGCCAGACCTACAACAAAAATCCAAATAAATTACATCAAGTTTCACAGTCCAAGTCTGCTCTTTAACCAGAGAAGCGAGAGATTTGGCATCAAAGATTAGTAACTTGAGAAAATATAAACATGCAGGCTTTACACATAAACAAAACATACAAGTAACACTCTTTAGGTTTGTAAGTGAAATTCCCTGACATACGTACACTGCATACATGTACATTCGCACTTGGATCGTCTTCTATTCCGTCCGTGTCTAGGCTATAAATAAAAATGAATTCAACTGTAGTCTCCTGACCTACAGTATTGCCAGTCATTTACGCTCAATTAGTACATCATTCATAACTGCATTGAATACAATTTACATAAGAGTAAGACATGTCGTATCCTGATGTGCACATATTTGTGCACATATCTGTACCCAGAGCAAAACAAACCCACAACAATTCACAATAAATGGCACACCCAGACAAAAATCACCCACCATTTTACAGCCAGTTTAGCAAACACAATAGGGAAAGAATTTGAGGTTTGTTGTTGACTCTATTCTGCAAATGATTCAGTGCGTAAATAAACACACTGTCCTCGCGTCGCACGGACGCGTGCACATCTATATGGCCCTATTTTCCCGTCCAGTAAACACTTCAGAAAATCGGTCTGAGCTGATCAGATAACATCAAAAATATGCCTTTGGTGTATAGTATGTATGCTTTGAACTAACATGTGGGCAATTCCAGCGTTAGTCACAGATGTACAAATCAGAGAATTTTCATGACTCTCCAATACCACTACTAAAAGACGAACAGGCTGTATATCATCTAATGTTTACTTTTAGTACAAGGCAATGAATGGCCAAGTTAAATACACACTTCAAGTTTCAGAACATTTTCTTTCATCATTATTCAGTTATTCCACAAAGTGTGTGCAGTCGTGGATATTACATTTTTGGCCAAAAAATGTCATACTGTATCTGTGACATATTGTTGAATAACTGAACATTTGCAAAATACATGCATGTCTAGAAGGCAACATAATATAAGAGGCCAGTGAAATGAACAAACTATGAATTAAGGAGATGTCCATCATGCATACAGGTGGCAAATTGTACACAAAATGGTTTCCATAAATGATCAAGTCAATCAAACTAAATATTTCATTTTAGCAATGATCAAATCAACTGACAAGGAATTGTGGACTGCAAAATAAATCAATGATTTATGACTTTAGAATGAGGTTTATGGACTTTATGTGAAGTACTGTAGTCAACCAACCAAAAATTTTACTGTAACTTGCCACTATGTCTATACCCATTTGGTATACCCCTTTTCTGTCTAGGGTAGCCTTAGTTACCCACTAAGTTAACCCTAGTTAGCAACTAAAAGAACTTCATGTTGAATTAGTAGCACCTCATCCAAAATAGATATGGCAAAGAACTAAGGTAGCAGGCTTTCATGAATGTGGGGCGAGAGGTCTAGGATTAAGATTGAGGATTAAGATTGAAGATTAGGATTCAGGGGTTGGGATAAGTGTTAGGGTTAAGTTTAGGTTAAGGAGTTGGATTCAAGTTTGAAATGGGAAGAATGGGAGATTCTGGAAACACGCAGCAGACCAAATTATGAGGTAGATACGTAAACTAAATTGGTGTACACCAAGCGGCCATAAACCACTTGCAGTTGCACGTATATTGGAATCATGCATTAAAAATGCCTCCAGCACACAGGGTGTATCAATGATCGAGTCAAGTTTGTAGCGGCAATAAAAAAGGGTGTCCAATTTTCGCAGTTCATTTGGATAATATGGCAGTGTGGCCCCGAGGTCAGCTCGCAGAGGCTTAGAAAAAAATCCTCTTTTACTGATCAGCGTAAATTACACGCTGGTCCCCGATTTCAACTCCTACTACAAGCAATGTCAAAGAAATATGCATGTGTAATGATATGTTATTAAAACAGATTTGATATCAATACACACACAATCACAATGGTTAAAATCTAAGAGCACAAGAAAAATCCCCCTTTACTTCAAACTTCAAAGTAAATTACATGCTGGTCCCCACTTTCAACTCGTACTAAAAGCAAGTCAAAGAAATCTATGTAATGATGTCATTACAATATGGTTGATATTCGATATGATACACGATCACAATGGTGTGAACTTCAACAACACAAGGGGCTCAGGAAAATCCCCCTTTACTTCAAAGTAAATTACATGCTAGTTCCCACCTGCAATTCCTACTACAAGCAATGTAAAAGAAATCTGTATGATAGGTCATTATAATATGGTTCATATTTGATATTAATTCACAATCACAATATTGAGAAATTCAACAGCACAAGTAAAGCCAAGGGGCCTAGATGCCTTAGAAAAAAAATACCTGTTACTTTAAAGTAAATTACACGCTGGTCCCAATTTTCAACTCCTACTACAAGCAATGTAAAATAAACCTGTGTAATTATATATGTAATTATAGCTGATATTTGATATCAATAAACAATCACAATGCCAAACTTTAACAGCACGAAGGGCTTAGAAAAAAAAAACCTTTACTTCAAACTTCAAGGTAAATTACATGCTGGTCCCCACTTTCAACTCCCAAGTAATTGTCATCATCTTAAAGGGGACCACCGGGCAAAAAACAACACATTACTACATGTTTTGGTACTGTTTTGTGATATCAAATAGATACCTAACATTTTGCAAAGGGTTGAGTAATTCATAAACAAAGCAATTAATTTCCACCACTTACGGAACCACTACTATTTCCTGGTTCCTGGTTTGCGAGTACGCCAATTCTACTCACGCGTACGTTTGTAGGCAATATAATTCTGAGCGATTCGCTTGCTGCACCCGCGGTAGTCTACACAATTCAGACCGCATAAACGCATGCTTTAGAATGGTGATGCGGTTTCCAATTATTTTTTTTTCTTTCTGCAAACATATTTTTGTGAACTTGTTGATGGAATGGAATACTAAAGATGTTACCTTTCTATTATACAAATATTAGTTTTGGGTGGTGGTACCCTTTAAAACAGATTTGATATCAATACACACACACAATGGTGTGAAATTTAACAGTGCCACAAGGGTACAGAAAAATCCCCTTTACTGGTCCCCACTTCCAACCCCTACTACAAGCAATGTCAAAGAGCCGATATGTGATATTGAATGTATGTATTCACAATATGCAACGGCAATGAAATTGAACACTGAAAGGGTTCAAAGAGTGGAAAATCTTGCCTGATAGGCTAACTTTCTACTTTCTCCTATGTAAACTACACATACATGTACATGCAATTCTAGAAATTAACTTTTTTTGTTTTGTAGCCTAGTCGGGCAAGTAATAAACAATTTCAAATTCTAGTGGCCCGAAACCTGAATCTGGTGGCCACAAACAAAGGAAAACCTTTATAATACAGATCTATATTTGTTAAACAGCTGGAGAGGGAACCACACAAAATGTTCCTCTCTGAGGGATTTGACTCTTTGCTCATGTATTTACTGAATTCCAAGTAAGTGATGTACAATTGAATATTATCATTATAGCAGCTTAACAATTTTACAAAGATCATAAAAACTCATGTAGGCCTACAGTAATACAAAAATAAATATAACTACTTTACTTTACATTCAACTATGTACTGTCTACCAGGGTGGTATAATCAACCACGAAAAGATATTAAAACAAAATAATTGATGCATAATTATCATGAAGATAATATAAACTTTTCAATCCACAGGGTACATATTGTACATGAAAACTGTCAATACATAATGTGTGAGCTGTGTCACAATTGTACTGTGCATTGTAGTCACGAAGCCACTTATAACAGCTTAGCTGCTCAATGTTTGTACACATCCACCACCTTCCATTTGTCTGGAGGAACAAAGGGACCCTACACAGGGGCACAAAACCACCCCAGTGGGGTAATAAAGGGACCTAGGAGGGTAACAAAGGGACCCAGTGGGGTATATAAGCTGTCAATAGCCATAGGGGAATCATATGAAAGGGCCTGATAATTATATTGAATAATTGATTACCAGACTGGCTACCACAGTCCTGGATAAGTCTTTTGTAAAAACGGTCCTTTGATCTTTACTGCTCCTTACAGTTATAGTCAAACCTGTCTTAGTGCTCACCTGTCTATAGCAGGCAATATAGTGGGCAGCAAAAATGATACCCTGCAGAGAAAAACAATGTAATGGAACCAATCTATAGCAGTCACCTGTCTACAGTGGCCACTTTTGTTTCCTCTAGCGTAGGTGGTTATTATACACAGGTTTGACTATATTTCATCATCTGAGAATTCATTAGTGCTTTTTTTCCTGCAGTTTGAAAAATGCAGTAAATCAAATGATTGTTCTTTTACATGCTGTTGACCAACATACACACCATGCTGGGCCTGCATACATACATGTACAACTCTAGTCTAGGGCAATTCCACGGTAACGGAAGGACATTCAGACACAATTTTGGAACTTCAATCAAATAATTCCAGGATCCTGCTTTTGATTTTTTATTCTAAATGGCATGTCTTTGATCCTTGTTGGGACACCTTTGATGTCCACTATTTCTAAAATTTTGACCGCATTATGTTAATTAGATATGGACACTAATGAGGCCGGTAACGGAAGGACAGCAAAATGGACATGGATTTTCAAGTTTTTTATTTATGACCCAATCTCTGTGAAGTTACGAGGTTTATCATGTTAAGTTGGCTACTAGTCAATTTCCTTATGTTCACAGAGTATAACACCACCTTTTAAGAAAAATATCTACATTGGTATATTAATTATGAGAAATTAATTACTCCAGTGTTCGGTAACGGAAGGACGGTAACGGAAGGACCTCTGAAAAGTCTATTGGAATTGTACAATAAAATTAATTTTGAAATTTAAAGACCATTTATGAGAAGGAAACATCTCTTTTGTGGTCTAAAATGAGTTTGTATCATAGATAGCATATGGACATCACAAGCATTTACATTTCTATGTTTTCTTACTATATTTCATGCTCCAATGGCTCTTATTCATGGTCAATCCATGGTAACGGAAGGACACTCAGACACAAATTGTCAACTTTCAGAAAGACATTTTTAAATACTTGTGTTGTTAGAACCGTCTATTTTGATAACAATACTTCCAAAACATACAATTTTAAGGTCCCATAATTTTTTTAATTTTTTTTTATCTCCGCACATTATTGAATATGCATACAAATGAGGTCGGTAACGGAAGAACACTAAAATGGACAAGGTTTTGTTATCAAATCAAACTAAAACTCTGTGATATTAAATAATACAAAATATTTTAAGGGTACACATTTCATTCTCTGAAGGGTTAAGAAGAATTTACTTGTTCTTTGATTAAAATTTGTCCACAGATATTTGAGTTATTTCAGACAAAGCGGACCAATGTTCGGTAACGGAAGGACATAATGGACTATAATGTATGATATGACACAGTAGGGTCATTCCATGTCAAATCATCTTTAACAAAATTGAAAATTTTCATCGCAGCCCCCTTCAAATTTGCTAATATTTGGTATGTATGATATTTCAACCTTTAAAAGCGCAAATATTTAAGTTTTAGCCCAATCCGCCCAATGGTTTTGGCGCTATGGTCGATTCTTATGGGGGAGTTTTGTAAGAAATGGGCGTGGGCACCATTTTTCAAATGGCCATTGTCCATTAACCGTTGGGTCAATTTATTTTGTAAAGGTGTCATGTCTGGGGATGTTATGTGCAATCCATTTATGCCATTTGTGTTCATGCATGAGCGAGTTTGGATACGATAACCTTTGACCTTAGATTTTGACCTTCTGTTTTACCTCGTGGATCAAATAATTTTGAGAAATTTGTTTGCTTAAATCTTGGCTTGATATAATTTCTACAACATATGAAAGAATTGGAGATACGTTATTTCTTGCTTTTTCTACAGCCTTGTTTTTAGTTTGCAAATTTCATGTAAAATTTAATTATTTTAGACCTACACCCATGTCCAAAAATTCTATAGGGGTGTATTGTGTAAAAAAAAGACCTATTCAAAGTCATGATCAGAGCCTATTCACACCCTGGCTCACCACAGTTAAATATACCTACTAATCCCCATACAATAGAAATCCAGACAAATGGCATCATGGTAAAAGGGCCCTGTTGCAGAAAGAGATAAAATCAATTGTGAGCCAGATCAAATGTTCTAAATGCACAAATCTGATTGGTTGAAACACAGAAAATTACTAGTCTGACCACGCTACGCCACTGATAGCTGGCCATTGCAGGTATTGTCTCATTATTTTGGGTTTTCATATATGAGAGACCAATTTTTGAACATAAATTTTGTCATAATATGTAATATGAGGTACCTTGTCCATCTGTTACCATGTGTATGGTAACGGAAGGACATTTTCTTTTGTTATTTATTAATTAACGAAGAAACAATGAGTAATACAATTGTTAGCAATGGGAAGGCCTACTTGAACTTGCTTTGCACTGAAGATTGGTCTGCTCTCTAACAAGTATGTAAGCCACAAAATTAAAAATATTGATTTTTCGGTAACGGAAGGACATTTTCATAGGCTGAAAATAAGAAGTCATTGAAGCATAACAAATCAAATTAATCATACAAATTTACTATTTTACAAAATGGTCATATCTGAGGAGTCAGAATAATGTTGTTTAGGCTTAACTGGGGAAATATAAAACAAACACAGGATCAAAACACTTTTTCACAAAAAATGTCAAATTTGTGGGGTTCAATTATGGTTATAAAGTTATTATAAAAAAACAACTAAAATTATGTAAAAGTAAAATTTTCTCATTGAATTCCAAAAATATAGAATTTAAGGTTTGATTTGATACCAAATTTGTATCATAAAAATGCTTGTAAAAGTTTTGGTCAAATGTCCACTTTGGCGTGGAATTGCCCTCTACAGTACAGCAGTATACTTCTTGAAAGTGCAACATGTCATAAATTTGTAATTAAATATTGATTAAAAATAGATAGCTCAGATGCATTTTTAATTGTCTGCGTGCTCTATGCACAGTTAGCATATTGAATGGAGCGAACCGCAATAATTTAATGCTACCCTTACGAGACTTTTGATCCAGCTAATTTGATGAGCGTAATTTTCAAGGTTATGTATGCGCCTGCTGTAACTGGCCATTATTTTCACCACGATTCATTGTTCAACGTGTGACTGTGTGCTATTGTATCACAAGGGCATAATATCCATAATATCGCACGCTCTGCGACTATAATGCACTATTGATTCAGGGGCTACCGTATTCATCGCGATGCAAGTGGCTGCGCACAACTGTATACTATGCCGGCATAATGAATGAATTATGCATGCTACTATTGTACATGGGCATCGTAATGTTGTTACCGATCGTACACTATGTACTACTGTCAAGCTGTGCCCCTATTATGCACTGGCCAGCTACAATGAATGAAAATGCAATGACCACACAGAGTTGATGATTAGGTATTATTGATGTGTTTTGGCTAATGACTATTGTAAGTGTGTAGAGGCATAGAAAGGGGTCTTAGGATTATGAAAATGGGTAAATGGGGGGGGGGGGTAAATGGGGGCATAAAAGGGGACTTGCAGGTGATCAAAGGGGGGAGTGGACTTTGGGGTGTAAGGAGTAAAGGGGGACATATAAAGGGGACTTGGGGGTTATGAAAGAGGTAAAAGGGGGCATGCAAAGGGGACTTTGAGGTGATGAATAGGTAGAGAGGGACATACAAACGGGGGGGGGGGGGGAGGTGAAAGGGGGCATACAGAGGGGATATGAAGGGGGCGATCAAAGTGAACTTTGGGGTGATGAAAGAGGATAGACATAGGGTAGGGACTTTGGGTTGATGGGGGAAAGAGGGCTAAATATTGAGGGGTATTAATAGTAGTACAAACAAGGAAATAATTAATTTTTAATTTTAGGGGGCTTCTTTTTCAATCTGAAGGATCATATCAAATGATATTTTACATGATAATTTTAGGGGCTACCTACTGATTTCAGGGGGTATTTTGAAAATTAGGGGGCAAAATCACCCTCAGCCCCGATGTATTTCCTACCCAGAGTACAAAGTTGGCTTTTGAGTGACGAAAGAAGGGGGGGGGGGGGGGGGGAGGTGAAATATTGAGGGGCGATCTACAATATTTGTAATACAAAGGGAACTTTTGGATGGTAAAAGGGGGAGAGAGTGAAATATTGACCCTAGAATGCACAACAGATGGGACAAAAGGACAGTAAGCTTTGTATTGTGTGCAGTATAGTGACAGATCAATACAGTCTATTCACTAACAGACATCGCACGTTTGCACTAGGCCAAACAAACTTAAAGGGGCCCTGCAACCCAAATGCATGTTGACCTCTGTTCATCTGTATTAATGTACACATTCAATATTTGTAAACGGTTTGACCCAAATATGTTTTGTATATTTTTAAACATTTTATCATTTATTTGTCTTCATGTTGTTAAGCCCCACCTCCTAAAAAACCCTCCAGAGCAAATTATATTGTTGACCTGCAGTGACATAATTTGTCAATCACTGGTTAGCTACCATGCTATTGTGATTAGCCTAATCACAATAGCATCACACGGTTGAATAGAATACCAACTCACACAACTTCAATTACAATAGCTGTTGCTATGTCAGAAGAAAAGCACTGTCTAAGCTATTGCATGGAGGTATGCATGGCATGCTTTTGTGTGGATGTTCTTTTTGTACTTTCATCTTTTGTTAATCTCATGGTAGCTGACCAGTGATTGACAAATGATGTCACTGCAGGTCAACAATAGAATTTGCTCTGGAGGGTTTTTTAGGAGGTGGGGCTTAGCAACATGAAGACAAATAAATGATAAAATGTTTAAAAATATACAAAACATTTTTGGGTCAAACCGTTTACAAATATGAATGTGTACACCAATACAGATGAACAGAGGTCAACATGCATTTGGGTTGCAGGGCCCCTTTAAGTGTCTGTGGGCCCTGTATACATGTGAGAGGCTAAAAAGTAGAGCACTCAATATATATATACAGAGCAATTTTGTTCTTCATGAAACAATATTTAGCCTGTAATTTTGGTTCCATATCATTTGACTGGTCATATTTGGCCGACTTACATGTAGAACTGTTATATATCCCAGCCATGGGCCGAGTTTCAGGGCTATATAGCGTTACCAACAACTAAGCAAATGCAGACCTGTCAAACCTGTATATAGTGACCACCTAATGGAAACAACCTTTATAATATAGTAATTTAGATAGATTCAATAAAACAAAACTGAGCTGCAATGGTCCAATGGATCACATTTGGTTGTCACTATAGTCAGGTTGGCTGCTACAGACAGGTCGCCACTAAGACAGGCTTGACTGTAAAGGGTCTCTTTTGGTGGTCACTAACTATTGGCAGGTTGGCTGCTACAGACAGGTTGCCACTAAGACAGGCTTGACTGTAGAGGGTCTCTTTTGGTGGTCACTAACTATTGGCAGGTTGGTTGCTACAGACAGGTGGCCAGTGGCCACTAAGACAGGTTTGACAGTGCATATGTGTGAGAGGCTGAATCTAGTAGAGCACTCTAATACACAGGGCAACCATTTTCCTTCTTCGAGCTTCCTAAAACACTGTCACTACCAAATTTGTTCCCCAGCCAAGTTAGAGGTAAAACAATTCAATTGCATTTGTGGCTGTGAATATATGTGTGAGTTTGAAGTAAAGCCCTTTAATTTAAATATAGCTCTAAACCATTTTTCTTTATGGAACACTTAGAAATATTATTTGTAAAAATTCAAATTGTTATATAGTTTACATTAAAGTCATTAATAAGCCTGGGTCGGAACGGTCGGAAGACCGGAATCCGTCCGGTGTGTGCGTGTTCCGGTTTGGTTTTCTCCATTCCGGTATTCCGATGAAACAATGTAATACATAAAGAATATCTTATATATTTTGTAGTAGAAAACTATCAGAAGAAAACAAATGACAAAAAAGTACAAGAAAGACGATGTCGAATGCAACTTACAACGACAAGAAATCCGCTGCGTTTATTATGAAAGCCGATCTAGACTAGTAGGCTACTAGTAGCTACCCGGCCCGGCGCGCGCGCCCCGCACAGTCATGCGCTATGCAGCTGCTACCATAGCGCGCAGCTCGAGCTGCACATGTACTGTTAGATCAAACGATAATTCTCAATTAAACGTTGACATTCAGTCCGCCCTCTTTCGGTTACTAATGCTCAATACAACCCGCCATATCACTCATATACTTTGCGTGCAGGTTACGGGTCTATTTTCTTACGCAAGAATCCATCCGCCGGGACTTCCCCAATTCCCGGCGGATGGATTCTTGCGTAAGAAAATAGACCCGTAACCTGCACGCAAAGTATATGAGTGATATGGCGGTTGTATTGAGCATTAGTAACCGAAAGAGGGCGGACTGAATGTCAACGTTTAATTGAGAATTATCGTTTGATCTAACAGTACATGTGCAGCTCGAGCTGAGCGCTATGGTAGCAGCTGCATAGCGCATGACTGTGCGGGGCGCGCCGGGCCGGGTAGCTACTAGTAGCCTACTAGTCTAGATCGGCTTTCAGTTTCATAATAAACGCAGCGGATTTCTTGTCGTTGTAAGTTGCATTCGACATCGTCTTTCTTGTACTTTTTTGTCATTTGTTTTCTTCTGATAGTTTTCTACTACAAAATTTTCCGCGAGGCAGTTGAGTTGGCCTGTCTCGCAGCGCGGGGCCTGCCTGCGCTGCCGAAGCTATGGCAGACCTTCTAGTGCGTGTTCGTACCGTATCATTCATTGGCAGGTTGTTTTTTTATCGGAATACCGGATTCCGACCGGCACAACACCGGCGGATTCCGGAACAAAAAAATTCCGACATGACTCAGGCTTAGTCATTAAAATCAAGGAAAATGGTCTCTTTGTACCCTTTAATTTTCATTTGTTGAACATAACTTGAACATACACTGAAGGCTACACATCACCATCTTCGAGCGACTGGAGCGAGTAGACCGTTTTGCATGGCAGGGTTTCGGGGGCCATTTTGAGCCCATTTAAAAAACCCAAGTTAGCTAGATAACCATTTCTTAAAACTAAGGAGTAGTGCTGTAACCGATCATCGGATCGGCATGCCGATCACGATCCGATCATACATGATCGGACCGTTTTTGCCGATTTCCGATCATGCAGAAAAAATCGGAAGATCGGATCAGCAAAAATATAAAAAAAATCCAAAAATCATATTTTGGGAAATGTGTTTTTTGGGGATCATTTTTTTTTTTTTTTTTTTTTTTTTTTTTTTTTAGCCGATCATCCGATCCCGATCATCGATCCGATTTCGAAGATCGATAAAATTTTGCCGATCCGATCAAACGATCCGATCATCAAGGTCAGTTACAGCACTACTAAGGAGCAAGGGGGATTTGACTGCACTTTCATTCATCAATTTATTTTATTTTCATTCCAACAGAAAAAGAAAAAAAATTGAAAAAAAACAAACAAAACATACAATGTAAATTAATCATAATTGAACCACATTAATCATGAAGTGACATTACAAACAGATATACAAACATATATTAAAGGCAAATGCCAGTAATGGGAAATGCCCCACACGCAAAAAATGAAATGTACACTATTATTACCAACCTGCCATGTGAAAGAATATAATTTTACTAATATGGGATTATAAACATTTGGCCAGGAAACCGCCTACTAATGGATATATTTGCAAAATTATAAAACTGATTTACAGTAAATTGATCGCCAATGCGGAATCGTGCATACGGTACGTACACAAGTCCACGTGGAACGCACATGGTTTCCGGTATGCGGCCATTGGATTTTTCCGATATTTCTGCATGTAACGATGCTTAGGTTCGGATTTTACCACACAAGTTCTTTTTAAATACTTAATCAACAATATTGATCAATTATTGTGGCCAATATAAATGTTTTCTGTAACTTTCCCAAAACTGTTATTCATCTTTAATTGTGTCAAATTTGTGATGGAGACTGCTAAAAGCTCAATCAATGTACAACATGTATAAATTCTTGCAAACAACAATGTAAATTATTCTTGTTCAGTATACCGTAGTTGTCCACAATCATGATATAATTATATTCTCACTCAACTCAACTTGTCATCTCCTAGTGCATGTGCATGTAATATACCATTTATATTAGATGTTACTCAACTCACATCATCACTTAATTGACTAGAATGTGCAGACGACGTCCATCTCAATAGAAAAATAATGGTAAATTCTAGATCGACAAATCTATCGCTTTCATGGCCTTTTTGACATTATTATTGTTATTTTCACTGTCGGCATTCTAGCGATAGACGCGACCGATACGCGGTGCCTTAAGAGGCAAGAACACCGTAAGTCCGCAGTAAAAGTTACTTACGGAATAACATTTTTGTTGGGACATAAAACATCACATTCTCACACTTTGAGCGACATTTGCAGCCCTATCAATACATTTAGGGCTGATATAATACTTTAACTCACCGATATCGTGTGTCGCTATACATGTCATTCTATAATTACGGCGAATTGTGAGATTTTCCACAATTTTCCATGCCTCTTCTTCGGTCTTTCGCGGTACTTTTTGTTCAAACTGCAAAAAAAAAATATATAACGTGCATCCGTATGCGCGAACACTTTTTCAGAAACTTAGGCAGCTAGGTACGGTACAGCGCGCGCGCCGCAAAGCTGCTATACAGAACTTGGGCGCGCCAAGTTATAGCAGCTTTGCGGCGCGCGCGCTGTACCGTACCTAGCTGCCTAAGTTTCTGAAAAAAGTGTTCGCGCATACGGATGCACGTTATATTTTTTTTTTTGCAGTTTGAACAAAAAGTACCGCGAAAGACCGAAGAAGAGGCATGGAAAATCGTGGAAAATCTCACAATTCGCCGTAATTATAGAATGACATGTATAGCGACACACGATATCGGTGAGTTAAAGTATTATATCAGCCCTAAATGTATTGATAGGGCTACAAATGTCGCTCAAAGTGTGAGAATGTGATGTTTTATGTCCCAACAAAAATGTTATTCCGTAAGTAACTTTTACTGCGGACTTACGGTGTTCTTGCCTCTTAAGGCACCGCGTATCGGTCGCGTCTATCGCTAGAATGCCGACAGTGAAAATAACAATAATAATGTCAAAAAGGCCATGAAAGCGATAGATTTGTCGATCTAGGTAAATTCATGCCCACCAGCATCCGCAGTCACAATCAACATACAATTACAATACATGTTCAAAATCAAACTCAACATCAAACTCAAAGCATCAACGAATTATAACCTGAACAAAAGTACATAATATATAGTTCATTCCGATTCCATAACATACCTGTATGACTTGCATGCCTCAATATGATCGTCTGGTTTCAATATATTTGTATAATTCCGTCAATTACAGGAGCTGGAGCTGGGAGCATCTCGATGGGGTTCAGAAATATCAGATCCGTGGGATGCAGCAGCAGCGGGTACTGGTATACGCGGCCAGGCTAGGCGGAGCGCAGGCGGTAGAATCTGTACCTCCGTGTTACTGTAGCATCTGGTAGAATGGTGTACTCATTCCCATCCCCGATCGAGGCCCCCGCAGATTTTCCTCACAGCTAGCTGCGCAGATTCTGGGGCTCCTGTGTTACCCCCAATGTAGAATGTCCGACGTAAGTGGCGCTACTCCACTCCTGAAATTCGTCTGCTTCAAGTTTTGTGACGAGTCGGTTGGTTCGTTGGTTATTTGGATTTTGTAGGTCTACGCGTTCAATCAATATTATGATTATTTACGTCTGGGACAGTCCCTTTTATCGTCATCCTCCGATATAGTCTATCAGGTTATGTAAAGTAGCAATTTTTTTTGCTATAATCTTGGAAACAGTTTTTAATTTGGTATAAATACATTACTGATGAGAAAAAGTGATGTTTCCATTTTTGATTTTTGGTCCCAGGGTGCATTTTGGCGATTTTAAAGATAATTAGCTAATTTGCATATTTGTGAAATAAGGTCAGGGGTCATTTTCTATCTAGGAATAGTACAATATTGATAAAAACTAGTATTCTAGGGTATTTTGAGGCAAGGATTCCATTTCCGGTGCTCGTTTGTAAGTGCTGTATGGGAAACACTCTGAAATCCAAGATGGCTTCCCCTAATTTGCATATTTATGAATATTATTGATTTTCAGTGGCTACAGCCCCTAATAAGCAATAATTCCGGATTATTATTTGTCAGTTATGTTCTAAGTATGTATTTAAGATATCAAAGATGAATTGCCATCGTGGCAACCTCTAGCAATGCATATTATTTGCATAATTATGTATTTTACCTAATTTGCATATTCCCCCAAATCGAGTATATTGGGAACCCAGCAAGTAAAAAAGACAAGTAATACCACTTTTCCAAGGTTTTAGGGGGCAACGAATCCATTCATGATATTTATTTACCTGTATCACCTCGGCAACCCACATAAATCTAAGATGGCCACATTTGTCATTTTAAAGTAAATAATGCTATTTGCTACTTTAATGCCATTTAATTTATAAAAGTATGATTTGCTTACTGTAAGCAAACAACTACATTGTGATTCAAGTATTGTAGTTGCTCATTCCAATAATTACAAGTCAAAACATTATAATATCAATCTAATATAACCGAAATAATATAGTCGTGTATCATAACATGTGTAATTTAGGGAGCAGTCATCTTGGATTTGAGATGGATGCCATGGTGATACAGGTAAATAAGTATCATGAATGGATTCGTTGCCCCCTAAAACCTTGGAAAAGTGGTATTACTTGTCTTTTTTACTTGCCGGGTTCCCAATATACTCGATTTGGGGGAATATGCAAATTAGGTAAAATACATAATTATGCAAATAATATGCATTGCTAGAGGTTGCCACGATGGCAACTCATCTTTGATATCATAAATACATACTTAGAAAATAACTGACAAATAATAATCCGGAATTATTGCTTATTAGGGGCTGTAGCCACTGAAAATCAATAATATTCATAAATATGCAAATTAGGGGAAGCCATCTTGGATTTCAGAGTGTTTCCCATACAGCACTTACAAACGAGCACCGGAAATGGAATCCTTGCCTCAAAATACCCTAGAATACTAGTTTTTATCAATATTGTACTAACCCTAGATAGAAAATGACCCCTGACCTTATTTCACAAATATGCAAACTAGCTAATTATCTTTAAAATCGCCAAAATGCACCCTGGGACCAAAAATCAAAAATGGAAACATCACTTTTTCTCATCAGTAATGTATTTAGACCAAATTAAAAACTGTTTCCAAGATTATAGCAAAAAATTTCACAACATTTATTCATACTACATTAGGAGATATACTAATAGACGCGGCCAAGATTCAAACCCGGGCCTATCAGTCGGTGCCGTTGCCACCTATTTTCAGCAGTTTGTAGACGCGTTCCAGGGGCGTCGATCCGTTTTTGCGATTGGGGGGGCGAAATTTGAAAATTTTTCGAAAGTGACCACTGGGAGAGCTAAAAACCCCACATTTGGCATGCCCGAAAATTGTATTATGCGCCCATTAAAAATGTCTTGATGGCTCGAAGACCTGACTTTGGGGGCACCCACATTTGGGGACAATAATGGAAGCTTTTAGATTTCAGACATTTGCAACTCCTATCATGCGTGTTAAAATTTTATAAAATAGTGAACCTACTCGTAACGTATTCTTAAAGGGCATAGCGAAGAAGAGATTGAGCCTTGCATGAGATGGATCCACGTGATCCACTAGGGCGTCAACAACTCCTCCAAAGTGGAGGGGAGACATTGCGTGGAAGCAAAGCGACCGAGCGAGCGGCGTAGGGTGTGGGAGGGGGTGTCCCCCTCCCACAGAAGGGAGCTTTTGTATTTTTGGGCGTAAAATTGTGCGATTTGGTGCACACCCAAGACATAAATTTCACGTTATATGAAGTCTATAAGTATGGAACCAAACATACAAAGCGAGAGGGGAAATCTCCTCCACTTTCAAATATGGGGGACATGATATTCCGATTTGATTTGCGTCCAGCGCATAAGGACCGAATTGACTGCATGCATCGACTTTTTTAGATTATTTTATTTTATGTGACGGCGTGCTATAGATGAGGGTTTAATAAACTTCGTTTGAGGTGTGCATTTGAAAAATTACACTGCCCAACACATTTCGAAATGTGAGTTCCCGCAACCAAAATGAAACTTGCAATATTAGCAACTGAATGTGCGCGAAGCGCGCTGCAAAAATGAGATTTATAGTCCTTTTTAAACTAAAAAAACAGCTATTTTGAAGATTAATTATTGATAAATGTGTCTTTTCACTCTTTGGCATTATATCACTCAATTTTTCTTCTTCCTCATTTTCGGAATTATTGGGGGGGTGAAATGATATGTTCGCCCCCCAATATTTTCATTGGTGGGGCGACCGTCCCCCTTGCCTCCCCCCCCCCCCCCCCCCCCCGAGGATCGACGCCCCTGACGCGTTCAATCAATTATGATTATTTACGTCTGGGACCGCCCCTTTTATCGTCACCCTCTGATAGACGAGGCCAAGATTCAAACCCGGGCCTATCAGTCGGTGCCGTTGCCACCTATTTTTATATAGACGATCTGTGCTAATTTCAGCAGTTTTCATTAATAGTTTCCTTGCTAACTCCCCCTTTTCCGTCACCGTCGTTTCTTCAGTTCTTCTTTTTTCTTTCTGTCAGTTTCAAGCCGTCATCCTTTCTATTTTCTGTATTTCCTTCCTTTTTTCTTCCTATCTTATTAAATAAAACAATTTTTTTTTGGTTCTTCCTTCCCTCCCTCCTTCCTTCCTTACATCTAATACACACACATACGCATATATGCACGCATAGACATACACACATATACACACACACGCGCACACACACACATTCACACACTCTCAACACACACACATTCACACAAATAAACATACACACAAACACACACACAAACAAACATACACACAAACACACACACGCACACACTCATGCTCGCACATACGCACGTATGTACACATGAGCACACACACACACGCTCACACACAAACAAACGCACACACACGCAAATTGTTTTAAACACATACACGCACAAGCACATACATATTATACAGAAACAAGACCATCATAAACAAAACAGTCACGTTTCTTGTGTTATTATCGATAGTCAATCGTATACTATACGGTACCGTTGTGCTCAACTTACAGTGTAATGTAGATTTCACAAATAATATCAAATACAATTATCAATTTAAAGTTTTGTACGTACATTCTTTATTTTCGTGACATGATAAGATTCATCAGCACGTAATTTACAAGTTTTTACTATATACACGTATTAGGTGCAAACAAATTATTGGACAAATGTTACTGGTTTGTCACAGCAAAACATAACACTTTTCCAAACATTGACCATAAATTACTATACAGATAATTACATGATGATGTAGATAGTTTCTAAGAGAAAACCAAAATTACATTTATATCAGTAAATTTAACTGATAAAACCTCTCCGTGTGGTGTGCCAATACAGAGTCAGAAAAAATGTCCCATCCTTTAAAAGTTGTCTTGTTTGAAGTATGAACATTTAATCATGGGTTTTATGATATGTCTTGGTAGGGCTATCCTCCACGCATATTTCGGTACCCTTCTCATTTTAATCTCTGCACGCATGACTGAACACAAGACAATCTTTACAAGCCTGCAAAAACTCACTTGCGCCAAGTGGATGGATGAGGAATAAACAGTGTTTTGAATTTGAACAAAGACAGTCAGACAGACAGAAACACACAAACATACACACACACACGCACACTCAAAATTGTTTCATAATGCAGTGTTTACATTTCCCCTTTTCTGATTAAGCATTGATTTTTAACAAGATCGCTGAATGTTTAACCCTAAAAAGGCCGGGCTATTTGAGGTCTTCCTACGGCCGGGGGGGGGGGCATTATGGCCCCCCCTTAAGATCTCGGCCGCAGAGCGGCCGATCGCCGTGAAAATTTGCACGCATGATAAGTGAAGTGTATAGAATACAATAGCAATTTTAATTTTTTGAAAAATTCATTAATTTGCATATTTATGGTAATTTATGCAAATAAGGTCAAAAAATTCTTATTTTTACCCACAAATCCTATATTCTTCATAATTAAACTCTGGTTTTCACTACATATATTCCTTAGAGCATTTGGAATAATAATACAACAAAAAAATTTGGAAGAGCTAGGTTTTTCCTAATGTTTTCTATTGTTTTAAAATTTCTTATAGTATTTCTTTGTTTTGTTTAACTTATGTATTTTATCGTTTTTGTTGTTTATTTTTTTCCATAATAACTATAATAACTATAATTCAACTATTTTGAACCCCAAAACAAACATATAAAATGTAAACAAGACCAAATAACCAATGATATACCTCCTTTTACGAAATCTGATATTTCCATATGTTTTGTACACAAATCACGAAATTTAGCGATTTTCGGGCTGACATGCATAGACAAAAGGTCACGTGACTTTGTAACGGTAGGTCCGATTTTCAAAAATGTTATTTTGAAATATGCGCAAGACCCAAAAGAAATAGTCACTGAGCAGCGGCGCGTCATTTACCGCGTTTTGGAGCAATACAAAAAATCGCGGAGGGGGGGGGGGGCATTATGCCCCCCCCGGCCTTATTAGGGTTAAGTGGCAATTCCCTGACAATCTTTCCCCTAACATGCACATTCACCACCACCACCACCCACCATCATCATCAAGTGCACATAAATCCAATTTGCTACTTCAATACGTAGGTACAATAACAATGAAAATGTATCTCATTTATGTATTTTGTTGGTTTACAATGGCAATTTACAATGGATATCAATGATCCTGTTGTACTTGCACCAAAGGGCTTGCCTGATTTGGCAGCAGTTAATTATGTTGAGCCCTTTTTTAGTAGGACAAGTACTGGAATTATGGTTCATCCTCAGTTCACCCCGCAACAGAGATCATTTTTGGTCACCAAGTATGCAAGAACTCAGAGTGTAACGTAAGTTTTGCAATTGCCACCGTTATGCCAATGTTTGGTGTCCCGGCAGTAAAAGTTATAAATTCTTTCACAATTTGTTTTATTCCTCACCCAGCCACTTGGCGCAAGTGTGATTTTGCAGTCTTGTAAAGATTGTCTGATGTTCAGTCATGCGTGCAGAAATTCAAATGAAAAGGGTACCAAAATATGCTGGGAGGATAACTCTACCAAGACATATCATAAAACCCATGATTAAATGTTCATACTTCAAACAAGACAACTTTTAAAAGATAGGAATTTTTTTTCTGACTCACTCTGTATAGCGCCCCCTACCCCCGCCAAAAAGGGTCTTCACCAATTGGATCCCCCCAAATCAATATGTTTTGCCTAAATCTAAGGTGCCCTTTAGGTCGAATATTGACTTTGGGATGGAAAAGGGAGGGAGCATGCAGTGCCTTTTTTTTTTTTTGGGGGGGGGGGGGGGCGTGTTATTGGGGGCGCACACTATGTATATTTTTCTATTTTTAGAGGATTTTCCCTATATAGATATTTGGTATATATAATTGTTATGTCAAATTATTGGGGCCATGTGCCCCTATGCCCCCGCAGCCATAATTAGACACCACTGGTGGGGGCCTCGTCCTATGCTTGCTACGTCATTGTTCTTCTCAAAATGCGAAGATGACAGCCATGATGGACACCATTGTCAGGATCGTCATGCTCAGAGAGGTCACGTGATATGCCGTTGAATCTGTGATAAGAAATATAAGAAGAAAGAGAGAGAATCAGAGAATGGGGTGGGGTAGGAGAAAAGTAGGGTGAGGGATGGGAGAGGGTGGGGGTGTTAAGAGAGAGGGAGGGGAGAAAGGGGAGAGGGGGTGGGGGAGAGAGAGGGGAGAGAGAGAGAAGGAAAATAATTATTAAAGGACAATGAAATCCGGACAAATTGTTGTATGCGCTATATAAAGGGTGGCCCCCCTAAAAACGGAACGGGGCACTTCCCAAAATATAGTAACAAAATGATTACCGTAAATCTCTGTGTATAAGACGCACTTTTTTTCCGTCGGAAAATTTTCAAAGTGGGGGGTGCGTCTTATACACAGGGGGGGGGGGGGGACACCCTGTACTCATGTTGAATGTGTATAACACATGGTATGACAAGAGCTTGCTGTCAGTTGTAGCATTCAGTTAAATATACCTTTTTCTCACACACAAAATATTGGTTACAGATGTAAAAATTGCAAGTTTATTGAGCAGTAATACTACTGCTAATGATTATTCATACATTTGTGAGCAGCAGTACTAATTAAATATGCAATTTTCTAACCAGTGGATATAAATTTTGCTTATAATTAAAATTAGTTAGTAGTAAATTTAGAAAATTGCATTATATTTAGTGAGTATTGGTGCTCATGAATATTCATGATATGAATATGAATATTTATGAGCACCAGTGTTACTGCTCAATAAATGTGCAATTTGTGTACTAACCACTATTTTTATGTGAGAAAATGATGTTGATGAATGCTACATTCAACATTAAGCTTTTGTCATGCCCTAGACCAGTGGTATAAGCATTCCAACAGCACTTCAGGGTCTTTAAAAAAAATACAGGGTGTCCCACGGAGTTTTACGGTATGTCAATCGGATTGAGTATCCTTTCCAATGAAAAACGATACCAAGAACAGTAATTTTGGAGTTGAGTAGTTTTTGTTATAGGACGTCTTGAGTGAGACCATGTCAGGTTCCCATTTTTGTCAATTTTTTACCAATTTACTGCCTGATAAATCGCACTTCCTGCCCGTCATAGCATCGAGCACCTATGCCCATTCTCTTGGCACACAGCTGAATGCACACTAACAATGGCGCGCGTTTTGCTCGTTGATTGACGCTATGAGGGGCAGTAAGTGCGATTTATCAAGCACTGACTTGGTAAAAATTGACAAAATAGGGAACCTGACATGGTGTCACTCACTGCGCCCTAAAACAAAAACTACGTGACCAAAATGACTGTTCTTGGTATCGTTTTTTCATTGGAAAGAACATCCTATCCGATGGACATAATCACTTTATTAATATATTTTGGGAAGTGCCCCGTTCACTTTTTGGGGGGCCACCCTGTATAAGGCACTAAATAGGATGAATAGTCCCTGAACATTTGAGCACAATCGGTTAAGAAATAAGAAAACTATGGCTCTTTGAAAATATCCATTTATTTCTATGAGCGACTCAAATTGGCAACGCACTCTGGCAATGTGGTGGACTACTCCCCATACGTTTTGTAGACAAAATTTCAATTTTGTTCAATTTTCTCAAAATATATGTTTACCCTTCGTTTGAGTTCAACATATGTTTTGTAGAATACATTTATACACAACATATCGTGAGTTTGGGGAATGGAAAAGTGTGACTATGAAGAAAACTGTAAAAATGGGAAAATTTGTGTACAAAACATATGGGGAGTAGTCCACAAACTTATCAGAGTGCGTTGCAAATTTGAGTTCCCCATAGGAATAAATGGGCATCTTCAAAGAGCCATTATAGTTTTCTTGTTGATGGCCCGATTATGCTCTCACTTTCAGAGTTTGCTTGGGTTTCATTGCCCTTTAAGAAAATGTTAATATCATTGATGACCAAAAATGAAACAATGTCAAATAAAAAGAGTGAAAGTGACTGAGTCGACATGTCTTGATGAGGGCATTAGTGAGGAAAATGTAGCAAACTATGGCCATGGTAAATCATGTGCCTTTTAAAATTTGATCTCGGGGGCCGAATTGCGCGTGAGCACGATACTCGTGCAACTCACTAGCGCACGCAAGATACAGAGCGCGCAGCGTGCGTACAATGCATCAACATGCATGACGCCTTTGCCTGTATCGACCTCTTAAAATGCGCTCTCGGCCTTACATGCCGACACCCCCACTTTAAATTAGGTACCGTAAAACTCCGTGTATAAGACGCACTTTTTTTCCGTCGGAAAATTTTCAAAGTGGGGGGGTGCGTCTTATACACAGGTACAGCCCAAAAAAAAAAAAAAAAATAAATAAATTTTTTTTTTTTAGAAAATTTTTTTTTGGACACCCGGTAGTCATGTTTAATGCATATTAAACTGGTCTAGGGCATGACAAGAGCTTGATATAAGGGGGAACATTTATCAAAATATACCTTTTTCCTACATAAATTATAGTGGTTAGCAAAACAAAATGCAAGTTTTTAAGCAGTAACACTGCTACTAATTGAATATTCAGATATTCATGAGTAGCAGCACTCATTTAATATTCAATTTTCTAAACAGTGGTTATACATTTTTCTCAACAAAAAAGTTATTAATGAATTTAGTATTTTGCATATTTAATGAGCATTGCTACCTCATGAATATTCATGAAAAAAAAAATATTCTAAAAAAAAAAAAAAAAAAAAAAATTCTAAAAAAAAAAAAAAAAAAAAAAAAAAAAAGTTTTTTTTATTTATTTTTTTAATAGAAAGTTGGGGGTGCGTCTTATACACGGAGTTTTACGGTACAGACTTTACTTACATGCACGGAAGGAACTGCCCACTTCACCGCACATGTCATCGATACTCTTATACCCGGTGTACTGGTAGAGGTACCCGTCTGAGACGAGGAGCGCGATTTCCGGCATGACGGGGGCGAGGACGTCGATGATGGAAGTCGCCGTCGCCGAACAGTGGTTGCCATCGGTGATGACTTTGAAAGCGTTGGTGATGACGGTGCGCGATAGGTCTTTCATAGCACGCTCTGTGAAAAAAAATATATTTATGATATATCATTTGTGTAAGATGAATATATGACGGTGATGATGATGGTGATGATGATGACGATGGTGACGATGGTGATGATAGTGATGATGGCGATGATGGCGATGATGATGATGATGATAATGATGATGACGGTGGCGATGATAATGATGGTGATGATGGCGATGATGATGATAATGCTGATGATCGGTGACGATGATAATGATGACGATGATGACAATGATGATGATGATGATGCTGCTGCTGCTGATGATGCTGATGACGATGATGACGACGATGGTATAGACTAGTGATGGTGATAATGAAATGGTTATAGGTTGATTCTCGTCGATATGTCACTGCTTTATTTATTTCTAAAACCAATGATAGCTGTTCCATGCAGAAGGTACCAATAGGCAATTCAAGTGTTATAATTGTTATGTAATCGATCATTGTTAAAAACTAAAGCGTGATTCAATTCAATTGTGTCATCTTTATCAGTAATGTCACGGAATCTGTGGATGGAATACTTCCGTGGTATGTATCCCGTAGATTGCGTCCTGCATTTAACTACTTATTGACTCGCTATAATTATAAGTGCAAGGCCTGCAAAATTAATTAAGATAGGAGGGTATGGAGGGAACTGTATATGTCAACTTTGTTGACATGTGCAAACAGTGACGAGTGGTTGATACAATGTATAGTGTTGTTATCGGATATGTCCACTGGATGTTGTGTACAAATTCAAGTTAAATGGACGTTATATGGCCGAGTAATGAGCAAAAATTGCAAAGTGATATTCACTAACTCATTGCACTCACTTTGTACACGGTTTTCGCGTTCCAGTGGATAATTTAACATCTGAACACTTCAATCGTAAATATCTTTTTAACGAAAGGGAAATTTGAAAAAATGGAATCATGTCCCATGGTTTTATTGTTAATACGAATACAACAAGGTATGAGAGAACCGCTAGAATTTAAATTGGATTTTAAAGGATTTGGACAATGTTACGAAGTCCCTAAAATAGGTTCACGGAAGAAAAATGTATCCACGTGGTGTGTGTGTGTGTGTGTGTGTGTGTGTCTTGGGGGGGGGGGGGGGGGGTCCAAACGACTTAAAATATTAAAAACTACATATCCTTTTACGAATCGGCATTCATCACCGATGACAGTTAAGTTGTAAATAGCCGCCTGCCACCACTCAAACATGTTCGAGAAATTTAGAAAGGTGTACCTTTCATTTTGGTAGTTTTTCATTTAATTGACATTACATTTGGCATATTTGGTAAATAGGGAATGATATTATTTGAAAAGTAGTTTGAATGTACAGTATACGTTTGACAGAGGTATATATATATCTTATATAATTCGTATTACTCAAAATAAGGATGAGGAGGAGGAGAAAACAAAGACGACGAAGAAGAAGAAGAAAAAGAAGGAGCAGAAAAGAAGAAGAAATAAGAAACATGAAATTCATTAAAAACGGATACCTGTAGATATTTGCTTTCATGATTGATGTACAAGTTTGCATTTTGAACTTCAACTTGAAAGATTGTATTCAAGAAAAGATCTACACCTAGGCCCTGTTGCAGAGAGACATTTTCTGCATTTCAACCAATCAGATGTGTGCATTAAGAACATTTGATCTGGCTCACAATTGATTCTGCCCAGGGCCCTTGTCAGGTTGGAAACATGTGGTATCATTGGATCATCAATAGATGCCATTTGTCTGGATTTCTTTTGTATGGGGATCATAGGCGCCGGAAGTGGGGGGGGCAGGGGGGGCGGCCGCCCCCCCAATCCAAAAAGTGGGGGGGCAAAACGCGTTTTTGCCCCCCCAAAAAGCCCCCCCCTCCAAAAAAAAAAGGAAAAAAAAGAAAAGAAAGAAAGAAAGAAAGAAAAAGGAAAAGGAAAAAATTAACTGTATCACCCAATACTTGTTATTTCTAACGTTTAAAAAACTAAGTTATACATCCATTTAACGTTTTCGCTGCGCGCTTCGCGCGCACACAAATTATCTCAGTTTGATGTGTAACTTGCGTATGGTACGTCTGGGGTGGATTTTCTGTACCGGTCCACGTAGTTCCTGTGTAGGCTGTTATTGCTCTGGCTGTTTGTGTGACGTGCACCAAATTGCACCATTTCAAGTATATGAATGCAAAATCTTCCCCGTGGAAGGGGGAAACCCCCTCCCAAACCCTCCCCCTCTGGCTCTGACCCAGCCCTCGGTCGCTTCGCTCCCTCGGGACTCATTTTTGGCTGTAAGCTTTGATGTTGGATCACACAAATGTGGCATATGGTTTATGTTTTATGCACCATTTCAAGTATATAAATGCAAAATCTTCCCCGTAGGAGGGGGATACCCCCTCCCACCCCCCCCCCCCCCCCCTGGTTCTGACCCAGCCCTCAGTCGCTTCGCTCCCTCGGGACTCATTTTTGGCTGTAAGCTATGTTGTTGGATCATACAATAATGTGGCATATGGTTTATGTTTTTATGCACCAAATTGCCACCATTCAAGTATATATGCAAAATCTTCCCCGTGGGAGGGGGGAAACCCCCTCCCCAAACCCTCCCCCCTCTGGCTCTGACCCAGCCCTCGGTCGCTTCGCTCCCTCGGGACTCATTTTTGGCTGTAAGCTTTGATGTTGGATCACACAAATGTGGCATATGGTTTATGTTTTTATGCACCAGAATGCACCATTTCAAGTATATAAATGCAAATATTCCCCCGTGGGAGGGGGATACCCCCTCCCAAACCCTCCCCCTCTGGCTCTGCTCCAGCCCTCGGTGCTTCGCTCCCTCGGGACTCATTTTTGGTTGTAAGCTATGTTGTTAGATTATGTTTTTATGCACAAGATTGCACAATTTCAAGTCAAAAAATGCAAAAGCTCCCTACCGTGGAGGGGGGACTCCGCTCAGTCACTTCGCTCCATCGGGCCCCCTCGCTTTATCCTCGCAATGTCTCACTCTCACCTCTGGCTCAAAGTTGGCAACTCTGTGAGTGTGGTTCGGCATGAGCCCCTAAACACATAAATCGTGAGCCCCCTTAGGGTTTGGCCCCCCCCCCCCCCCCCCCCAATCCCAAAACTGCTTCCGGCGCGCCTGATGGGGATTAGCAGGTCTATTTAACTGTGGTAAGCCAGGGTGTGAATAGGCTCTAATCATGACTTTGAATAGGTCTTTTTCATACATAATACACCCCTATAGATTCTTGGGCATGGGTGTAGGTCTAAAATAATTCAATTTACATGAAATTTGCAAACCTTCAAACAAGGCTGTAGAAAAAACAAGAAATAATATATCTCCAATTCTTTCATATGTTGTACAAATTATATCAAGACAACATTTAAGCCAAAAAAATTCTCAAATTATTTGATCCACGAGGTAAAATGGAAGGTCAAAGACTAAGGTCAAAGGTTATCGTATCCAAACTCGCCTCATGCATGAAAACAAATGGCATAATGGATTGCATATAACATCCCCAGTCCAATGACACCATCACAACATAAATTGACCCAACGGTTAAAGGACAATTGTCATTTGAAAAATGGTGCCAACGCCCATTTCTTACAAAACTCCCCCATAAGAATCGACCATAGCGCCACCAAACCATTGGGCGGATTGGGCTAAACTTGAATATTTGCGCTTTTAAAGGTTGAAATATCATACATACCCAATATCAGCAAATTTAAGGGGGTGCGATGAAAATGTTCACTTTTTTTGGGTGATTTGACATGGAATGACCCCATATCCACTTTGTGTATGTGTGTGTGTGTGTGTGTCTTGGGGGGGGGGGGGGGGGGGGGGTCCGAAACGACTTAAAATATTAAAAACTACATATCCTTTTACGAATCGGCAATCATCACCGATGACAGTTAAGTTGTAAATAGCCGCCTGCCACCACTCAAACATGTTCAAGAAATTTAGAAAGGTGTACCTTTCATTTTGGTAGTTTTTCATTTAATTGGACATTACATTTGGCATATTTGGTAAATAGGGAATTATATTATTTGAAAAAGTAGTTTGAATGTATACGTTTGACAGAGAATACTATATATATATTATATAATTCGTATTACTCAAAATAAGGATGAGGAGGAGGAGGAGAAAACGAAGACGACGAAGAAGAAAAAGAAGGAGCAGAAAAGAAGAAGAAATAAGAAGGGAAAAAGGAGAGAGAGGAAAAAGATATGAGAATTTTTGTTTGAGGATAGCAGAACATACCTCCTGTCGCTGCAGCAGCATTCATCTCGCTGCACATATCTCCCCCGCCCAATGAACCCGACGGCATTGGCGATAGCGAGAGCGAGATCATCGATAGGCATTGAGGTCTTGTTGTCCACGCTCCCAGCCACGAACTCAGCCACGAACTCATTCACGAAATCGTCCCAGTGATCGCACAGGTAATACTGGCCGAGAGGCATGTAAACGACGCCAACGCGGGACCCGAACTCGGCTATCTGGTCCGGGATAGAGGGAACGAGGAACTTCTCCACAGCTGCAGTGCAAATCGTGGTCAGTGTCGCGTTCTCCGCCTCGAAGCCGTAGATGTCGGCGGTGATGTTCAAGATGGCGCCGAGCACGAAGTCTGGTTCGACAAGGAGCGCGAGATCAGCCTCGGCGTCCCTACGGCGCCTGCGCGCAACTCCGGATATGTTTGACAGAGTCGACTCCATCACGCTATTCAAGATCCCCGTGAGATTAGCGAAGGTGCTGTTCAAACCTTCGCAAAGTTTAGCGGTATCGAAATCATTCGCCACCTCGTTGACCAGTTTGCACGGGGCTTCCCAATCCAACGATGGGAATTGGTCGGGCATCGCGACCGAGATCGTTGGGAGGACGTCCGTGCAGACGTAAGCGATGGAGTCGATAAGTCGAGGTTGGCTCCAAATGTTTCCGGCAGAG